>CM026213.1:10566016-10898516 GCA_014839995.1 Xenentodon cancila
AAATGCAGCACTGAGATCCAGGAAAATTAAGACTGACATTTTACCATTAAACACTGGTCAGAGCAGTCTCAGTGCCATGGTGTCATCTAAAACCTGACTGGAAGACATCATAGCAACTATTTTGTGTTAAAAAGTAATTAAGATGCTTTTTCAATTAGTTTACTTAAAAATGGGAGTTTTAAGATTGGCCTCTAGTTATCCATTTTTGTCTTGTCAAGCTTGTCCTTTTTCAACTGAGGTTTAATTATAGCTGTTTTTTGTGGCTCTGGAAACACACCTGTCATTAAAGACAAGTTCACGATCTGTAACAGGTCTGACTCCAAAAAATAAAGGAAAAAGTCAGAAATGATTTTTAAAAAAAACATTCATTTCTGGTAAACATTAAAACAACAGATTTTCCCAAATGAAAGTGCATCAGTTGGTGGGCCATGTGACCGCCTGAGTTGACATGAAGATCAAAGCTCAGTGTGTTGTTCAATATGGTGCAGAAATCTATTCACAAATTAAAGTAAATGTATCTCCAAAAATATCAAAACAAATTCTTTAACTTGT
This sequence comes from Xenentodon cancila, assembly GCA_014839995.1. Taxonomy (NCBI): domain Eukaryota; kingdom Metazoa; phylum Chordata; class Actinopteri; order Beloniformes; family Belonidae; genus Xenentodon; species Xenentodon cancila. The sequence continues at coordinate 10,566,569 of CM026213.1, forward strand.
TGACTTTTTATTTTTTTACCACAGTGAATGTAAGGCACAGTGTATAAAATAAGCTAGAATTACCTCTGCACTGTTCTAATTTGGATATAAAAATAATTGGCCATCATAATAAAAAGTCCACTTCAAGCATGTTGCTGCTCAGGCAAGGACAAAGAGGTGTCACTGTTCAACTTCATACGGACCTAATTTTCAGTCTAAATCACCACCAAGCAAAAGCTAAGATTAAATGCTGCATTAAGGAGAGATGCAATCATTTCTGAGCTTGGAGGGAAGAGCTCGGGAGAAGTGGTTTTCGGGGCTAACCATGGCTCGCGCAGGAATCCAAAATGTCAAATATTCATTCTGCAAGTCTGTGGTTCTTTGTGTCAAACAAATGGCGATTCATTAAAGATAGAGGACGATTGTGTGGTATGACTAAGCCTCAGCCAACACTGAATATGCTATTACTAAAACATGAATACCTAAATGGAGAGTGCGGACAAAAGAGTCCCTTTATTTATTTACCGCCAGGATTTAGCCAAGCAACTAAGATAAGAGGCTCCCGCTGAAAAAGTGAAAAAGTGCAGTGAATAATATGTTTTAACTAAGTTATTCAGGCCAGTGAGCAGCTTTTCATTCCTTAAACAATCACATTGGAAAATGTGTCCTGTTAAGAACTGCCCAACGCATCATTAAAATCTGGAAGGATGGTGGTAAACCATAATCTTCGAGGTAGAAATGTGGTCGGAAAAGAAATTTTGAGTGATTGTGATCAGAGGTCACTTAAATGTGTGGTGAAATCTTACAGAAGAAAATCATCAGTGGAACTTGCAGTGTGTAATAGTAAAATAAACTTTATATCCATACATATCATGTGCAGAATACTTGACTAGAAGTCATGTTGTCTCATGAGTCCAGGATTACCCTGATCAAGAGTGATGGAAACATCAGCATAAGAAGAGCTGGTGACGAAGTGGTGCTCCCACGATGCCTTGTGCTTACAAATGCAAGTCTGTGGTGGCACCTTAGGTCAGCTGACTACAGGGATAAAGCAAGTAGCATTATTTTTCCATCAGTAGATTAATTTTCTTCTCTGGCACAGGCATATTCCAAGATGACAGTCCGAGGGTTTTACTGGGAGTGGTTTGATGACCACCACCAAGTCCAGGAATTAACCCCTCTGAAGCTCTTTGGGAGATGCTGAGAGACTTTAAACAGAGCTGGAGAAGAATCAATGCAACCCTTCACGGAAATGTTATGACACTGCAAAAGCTAATTAAAATAATAATTAATATCTGCAATAAAAGTTACAAGTGGTCCAAAAAAAATGTTTGTATGATTTCTTATTTGGCCAGGTAGATTTTGCAATATAGCTTCGTTTGTACTATTTATTCCTAACAGACTGACATATTACTTAGTTGACAAAATTTGTCATTTTATTATTATATACATTAGTGAATAATTGCACTAAATATAAATTATAGATGCTGAAACTGAGAGTAAAACAAAAAAATTATAAAAAAAAAACCAAACAGAAAAGAAATAGAAACAAACGTGCATAATTCTGGTTGTGAGCCCCAGTCCCCTCACATGTGAAAAAAGAAAAGTAAATATAACAAATTAATCCAATAAATCTAAAGGAAGTCAAGATTGAGCACAGAAAACATTACAGCCCTCAAAACCCTGCAAAATTCCACTTACACTCAATTTCTGTTATTATTTTGTAAATTCACAAAAAAAACATTTCTTTTTTTTTTTTTTAAGTTCCATATGTAATTTTTTTTTTTTTAAAACTCCATGTGTTTATAATATCAGATCCTCTCGCCTCATCCTCCACCTCTTAAGCGTGTGAAAGGAAGATACGAGGGTAGCAGCAGAGGAAACATAGCAACCACATAATTGGTAGCCGGGATCAGACTTCAATCACGCTGAACTGTTGCTGAGGTTATGTACCCTGTTCTTTTCCCATATATCTTCTGCCATAATGACTGTGACACAGCTCTGCTACTACAAGGTTTTGGTTCCGTTGGAATGTATGTAATAGGCTTACGACCTTTACAAAAAATTATATAAAGAAAGGATATAAAAACCAAAACTTTAAGAAAAAGAGGAACAGCTACAGGACACCTATTTTTCTTGTTCTTTTGTTGTATTTTTTTTTGCAGCTAATCAGTGAGTTTTAAAGCTTTATCGTTTTGAAACTAAGGGACTTACAGCTGTTGCAACAGTTATTAAAAGCATAAGAAGTATGTTAAGGCTTTGCTTCCCTGAGCAATAGAGCTGAAAAAGTCTGTTTAAAAGGCAGAGGTAGTGGACGATTATGTAACGGCGCACAACGTTGAGCTGTGCTGAATTCTAACACAAATGAAAGTGAATGAAATGAAAGAAGAACATGTGATGCAAGCTTTAATGCACTTTTTCTGTTGCCTTTCTCTGCTTTGTTTTGACCTCGTATTGGCAACTACAGAATTTGAGAAATGTTACCTACGTTTATTATTTGACTGCTGAGCTGTTTCCTTGGAGATGGCAGTCTCAAGTTTAGCATCCGTTTTGCCTCTGACTGGGTGGGTGGGGGTGTGGTGGTGGTGGTGGTGGTGTTGGCCAACATTTGGAAGTTTTCATTTCTTTTTCCTTTTTGGAACAGGTGTTTTTAAAAATGAAGTCAGCAGAAAATAAATTTAAAAAGTTGTCAAAATGGAAAGCAGTGTTGAACTGCCGAGATGATTGCCGTGACCATCCGTCTGCAGCTCTGCAAACTCCGACGTGTTTCATTCGTAATAAAAAGAAAATGATATGCAGCTCTTTTCATATGAATCGTGGGACTCACCACCAACTTGGATGTGAAAAAAAAAAACATTTCTTACACTGCTGGAAATGTATTTTGAGTATAATTACTGCTCACTTGTGTGTGTGCATGTGTGTGTGTGTGTGTCAATAGCACAAATAGGAAGTTTGCTGTGCTGTCTGCTTGTCCCACCAGACACAGGAGGTTACAGTGTCCCAGAGGCCATTGTGTTGTGGGACAGAGGTGTCTTTGTCTGGGCTGAGTCACAGAGCAGGTGCTCCATCTCTATCGCCCTTCTCTTTTCTCTCCCTGTAACTCTGTCGTTCTCCTACTCTCCAAATCTCCCACTGAGTTTCCCTTCATTAATACGCACAATAAAAGATGTGAAATTATAAACACTGGCGGATAGCTTCCTGACACAAACCCACAAAGTGTGAGCTTCAGCAAATTTATTTCTTGAAAAAGTGAGCTTTCTCTGTCCTGTTATGCTTGTTAAAATTTCAAGTTTTATATCTGGTTGAAAGTGAGAATGTCTTAATTGTAAACCATGTGGATTTGAACATTTAAATGTTTCAAAGCGAGTTTCACAAGACAAAAGTAGGATAGGAAAGAGGATAAAAGTAATTAAAGAAAATACAGAAAAGGTTATAATAACACAATAATTATACATTTCTTACATTTATATACCTTAGAAACCTGGCTGTTAGTGGAAATGACTATGCTATATTATACTTTTACTTATTTTAACACCACAAATCAATTGGTTTGGAAGGTATTTAAGGATTAACAAAAATCAACAAAGCAAACAACAACAATATAAGAGAAAAAAGTAAATAATTTGAAAAAGAAAAATGCAGCGATCAGTGATTGTGGGCCGTTTTTTCTTAACCATTCTCAGACAGTGAAAAATAAAACAAAACTGAATTATGTGTACACACTGTAAAAACAAATTCTTCAATTGATTTGTGAACTTTGATGAGAAACTAGGGACAAGAGAAGGCTTTTTGTTCCCGCAGCAAAAAAATCCAAAAACACTGGTTTTCAGTAGCATTAATATCTTCTACTTATCTTTGCATAATGACATTGAATTGGTTTGATAAAATATAACTTATTAGCTGAAAACTCCTAAGCATTTTATAGAAATCTCAGAATTGTGAGAACATAGTCACACACACACACACACACACACACACACACACACACACACACACACACACACACACACACACACACACACACACACGCACACAAACAAGCTGACGTTTACACACACTCACACACACATACTCACAGATCCAGGAAAGAAGAACGTGAGAAAGGAGCGAGAGGGAGATTAACATCCTAATCCAATATCCGATGCTCCAGGACGGAGGAGCGGCTGTTGAATGCATGTTTTTTTTCTTTTCTTTCCCCACATTCACTGAGCATGGAAGAAGAGCCATGTACAAGAAAGTGTTTTCGGTTTTCGGCTCTGGATGATACAGGTTGCGAACATTTTAGCGAGAGCAACCACTTCCTCGGTTCAACCCCACACACACAGCCACAGGATTCACATTTAGAGCCAAAGTCAGACCACTTCTCGAGCCAGAACACTTCTCAGAGACACTGCAGCCACAACATCTACAAAACCTGCTGCTAATATAGATCCAGCTGCATTTGTTCATTGATGAACGAGAGCATGCAGGTGTGCTATAGTTCATCTAAACAGGTCTTTGTTTTTAGAGATTTCATTTCATGTAAAAACACAACTTTTCACAATGGTTGGGATGAAAAAAAATCTTGAAGTTTCATATTCTTCCCCTCTTTTCTGTGTTTTCAGAGGTTCTGTCCTGCAAGCCCCAGTGATTGGCAGCTGGATTGAATGGTTTGCTGAGAAAGATTAGAAGGAAATGAGTCAATTTAATGTTTCCAGGATGGTAACAGGATTGAAAACTAAACAAAAAAAGGAGTTTCCAAATTATTACTGTAAAATCAAACATATTTTATACTTTAGTCATTTATTGTTTTTTTTTTTTTTTTTTTTTTAATTAAAAAAAGACATTTCCCATTGTTTTGAGTAATGGTTGCTCAGTGCAAACTCTTCTGTTGCCTGGGTTTTGCTTGCTCACTCAACAAGTTTTAGCTGGAATCTATCAACGCCTATGTGCGTCTCTTTTTATACGAGTGGTTTTCCTCCTTTATTTTGTTTGTTTGTTTTTTGAATCAGTATGGGTAATTAGACTGATTATTAATAATCTCTCGTTAGATGTCGTTCCTCAAACCTGTGGCTATTGCCTTCTTAAACGGTAAAGTGCAGTAATGATTGTGCTCACAGATGCTCACAGATATCATGTTTGTGCATCTCTGGATGTTTGTCCAGCTTCTCCAGCTTTCTCCCACAGTTCAAAGTCATACATCTTAGGTTTGATTGACAACCTGTCAAAGGTATGGATGGATGGATGGATGGACTTCCTTTATGTACAAGTGTTTGAATGAGGATACATTTGAAAAAGCCACTGAAAAGCTGAGTTGTTATGATTGTCAATACTTTGAAGGTTATATTAAAGCGTGCTCAAATGTGAATGCTCAACATTACTCAGACTACACCTAACTGTTAACCTTTACAATCAGCTGATACTAATGGTAATATAAGGGGTTATATCTGAATACAGCCCAAATGTTCAAGTGGGTATTTCTGATAAACCAGACGCCTCCCTGGTAGGATTCAGCTTGTATTTTTGCATGTTTTAAACGCATCATCTTAGTTCGTGCACATGCATCGTCTCGAAGTCTTTGCCCCAAATCTGGTTTTCAAAATAATTGTATCTGGCCCCTGGGAGCTTGCAAAGACAATTATGTATTTATGATAGTTTTAGAGTCATACCTGAACTGTAAGCAATGTTCCAAAATACATCACAAATTGTTACATATCCCATAATGACATTTACTGAATGTTAGTATCTCAGATTAATTCATGTATTTCAACAACTTAAAAAGTGTATGGAGAGGAAGAACAGTTTAAAGAGATTTGGGAATGAAATACACGTTTTCAGTTTAAAAGAGATAAGCAAATATGTTTTCTGTGCTATGAGATGGTGTCTTAATTTTTACTTTGGTGCTTTCACACCAGAAAACGCGAAGAATATGCAAACTGCACTGACGGCAATGAAGATTCGAACTGCAAACCCCCTTTTGTCTTCTGTAAGACTACATTAGCTCAGGGGACACGGGAATACCGGTTCATCAGTCATTTCTTTGCAGGAAAACATTCCTTCTGTCTCGTGCCTTCTCTGCTCAAGCAATGATTCGATTCAGATCCTTTGCCCAAAATATCTTTTGACCATTTGTGACCCTCACTCTATTGATGTCCAACCTGATTAAAGAAGTGGGTGGTGATGTTTCCACCATGATGTGATGATGGGCGGGTCACGGGGCAGCCCATGTGGGCTCTAAAACGTGCCGAATCGAGTCCAGAAGCAGTTATTATATTTGGGAAAAGGTCCAGTGATTGAAAATATCCCTACAGGTTGTACAAAAATAAGCAAACAAACAAACACCCCCCAAAAAACAAACCACCATATTCACATGAAAATGCACATGACAGTCAGCATTTATTGACTATTATGTCTTTCAGAGTCCCAGAAGTGCATGGAGCATACCTGTGACCTTCGTCAGAGCATGCATGACAGGAACTTCACAAGAAGCGTAAAGGTCAGCCAACACGAACACAAGAGTGCCTAGTGAGCTAAGAGGAAACATCAAACTATGGTGAGACATGCCAAGTAAACCCCACCCCGTGTGTCTGCACACGCACAAACACACACATACGTCGATTTAAAAATTTTAAAAAAAGCACACACCCACACACAAATGCACACAATTCTCACATATCTGATGACCTGACCTCCTCCTTCTTGGCCTATAGGTGAGCTACTGTGAGATGTGGTGAGAAGTTGGCAGTTTCTGATGGGTTGCCATGGTGATTTTCCTTGTTGCTCATTAGAAAAGCTAAACAGTTGTATGTTAACTGTGGAGACTTACGGTATTTAAGGACAGAGCAACATTAGCAACCATCTGCAGAAGAAGACTTGACCGTGTGAAAAAGTCTTATGACTCGCCAAAGACGGGTCTCCTCTCTTTTAAATTTGGACCTTGTTGCTAGAAACGACTCTTAATGTCATGTATTTGTATTCATGTCCGTGTATAGACACATAGACATGGAAAGGCTGTGTTAAAGTAAAAATCTGTCGATTTTATCACATTTTTTACAAGTTTTACAAGTACACAACGCATAGCGTTTTTACCCAAAATCATTCAAGCATATACCACAACCTAAAATTGAAACTATAACGCATGTTTAATAATTAAATGAGGCTATGACTTTCTGTTACCCAAAATATAACTACCACAGGAAGCTGAAATCCAAGAGTCGAACTGGACATTGATTTTGTCCTCATGTGTCCTCTCGCTCTCATTGAACAGCAAAGCTTAACTGTCAGCCACAACGCTGACATGCACACCCACGTACACATTTTAGGCTCAGCACTGGGCAATCTGCTCACGTACACACTGTTACAGAGAAGGACATATGTACATTAAGATGTTATGACACTGAGCACACGCTCACGCATATACTTGACATACATTAACAAACACAAAACTGACTTTTTTTTTAGTTTTACAGTCCACATAATCTTTCTGTGTGTGTATGTGTAAGTATGTGTTTATTTGGCTGGTCGTTTGTGTGCCTTAACAAAATAAAAAGTCAAACTCAGAGAAAAACAGTGATGGCTAACTGGAAGAGCAGATTTATCTTAGCTCAACTTTAACCACAACATTTCAAGATCAACCTGCAACTGCGATTTGGATGTGAAAATGATTCCACATTGTTTTAAACGGCAGGTGACATGATGACGTACTTTCACCTATCTTATCACACACTTAGTCTGGATTGTGCTTGAATTATCATATCAACATGTACTGATACTCTAAGGGTCAATTGAAGCCAGACTTTCCAAAAAGACATGAAAGGACAACTTAAACGCTATGAACATTTGTTGCATGTTATTGTGATTTAACAAAGAGGCCAAAACGTCTAAGCAGAACATTATGAATAATGTTGATAGACATGTATTAAGACCACTTACGAGGCTTGATAGCTACGCACTATATGTATATGTGTGTATGCATGTGTTTCCACACTGTGTAATGATCCTGGTGAAAAAAAGAAGTGATGTTGGTCTTTCATTTAGAAGATGCATCCCAAATGAGGCACAATGAGGGGAAATAATTTTACACAGGGAAAGTATCTCATCCTACACATTCATTTTAGGACTTAGGAATCTAGAGGCCAGCCATAGCACAGCATTTGAGATCAACCTTCGGCTGCCGGTTTAAAAGTTTAGGCTGTCATGTGACTTTCTTACACCAGGTATGGTTTCAACAGCAGCTCTAAACCTCAGCTAATCTAACTACATGCCAATTGGCAGCTCGTGTGTGATTTGCATCACAGAGATAGAGTTGCTTTATTATCTGACATTTCATAGCCACACTTATTGACTGATAAAGCCTGAAAACCAGCCATAAATAACTCAGCATGAAAGTAGTCTGAGGCTGATATGACTTCCTCTTTTACCTTTTTCTTTTTCTTTTTTTAATCGATGAACCGGGTTTTAAACATTTCTCTCAAAAAGTTACTAAATCGATTTTTTTAAAAGATCTAAAAAGGCCTGAAGCATTTTTTTTCTACCTACGAGGCCTAACAGTACAGGACACTGCTGGTCTCTGGAGGTTAATGTGATGATATTATTAGCTGCAATGGAGACCATGCAGAGACATGTTGGCATAAAACTTTCCTCTAGAAAACAGTGAACTAAATTTTCAAAAGAACATAGATAGGAACATTGTGACAGAGAGGAGGAGGGGCAGTGATTCGAGAGCACAGATGTGAACCAAAACAGTGTTGTGCAATAGTGTTCTGAGAACATGTGAACGTCCATGTTGCACATTTTCAGACTCGTGCACATTTGTCTGTGCGAACGTGTCGTCTGTTTGTGTCAGTGTTGAGTGTCAGAGACACAAGCCAACAGATAAATGCGGGAAATGTTGTTTTGGCACATCTGGCGACGCTCCAGAGGAAGTGCTTGGCTTTGACAATGCTCTCACCAGGAATGCACTGTAGGCCGCCGCCAAGTGGGCGTGTCGCTGCTCCGGGGTCGGAAGCCAAGTTTGGTCGGCCCAGTTCTGGCCCCTCCGACGCCTCGGGGGACCCTCTCGCTCCGCTGTTATTCAGAAACACAGGGAACAGAGAGAGAGAGAGAGAGAGAGAGAGAGAGAGAGGGACGAGAAGATGTCTTTTTGTGTGTTCTTGTAAGCTCATTTTCTATAGATCTGAATGTGTGTGTGTGTGTTTTCCTTTTGAGAGGAGGATCTGAAAGGAATGCAACTGTTCCTTTACACATGTCCACCCCCCTTAGGCAGCCACAGGGCCTGTTGAAAACAGACACGCACCCATCACACACACACACACACACACACACACACACACACACACACACACACACACACACACACACACACACACACACACACACACACACAGAGAGAGAGGTTTTGGAATGGAAGGAAGTATCAAACTACACCGGCAGAATACTTATCAAGACGGAGGAGCAAAGCTGCCCATTAGGATTCCAGACTTTCACTCCTTAACTTCTGCAATAAGAAAATAATGGGATCACTGTAAAATGCACCAGCATATAAAGAACAATGTGTAGAATATCAACTTTTGGGCTTAAAATATCCTACTTTTTCCTCAGCTTTAAAATGCAGCAACCAAAAAAAAAAAAAACAAAACTACCTGATAACCAGAATCCACTGACAAGAAATGATAAACAAGCTTGTGAATTTGTGCGCTGTTTAGTTAAACTTCTGATAAAAGATGTGTAAATATCATATAACACTTTTCATTTTCCTGCAAGTGCACAACAACATCTGCTTCTCGACGTTAAAAACCAAGTGAGGGAAGTTTTGCCTTTTGTTAAGAGGTCATGTGGAATTCAGTGGAAAATGTTGTCTGATGAGTTTAATTTGTTTTTCTTTTCATGCGCTGCCCTTTCCGTTGACACTCTTGAAAGCTGAAATGAAGCCCTCCTGTGGGTCCTGGGTTAGTATCATGGTGGTATAATGGAAGAAGGCTGGAACAAAAAGCTGTAAAGAGGCTGGTGTGGTGCAGGCCTTGGTGTGCTCCAGACTGGCAGTGCCTGGTGATAAGAGGCTGCGGCCCGCTTGGCCTCTCTGAGGGGAAGTGATGCAAGACAGTAGCTCTTTGTTTAGCGGCATTACTTGGCCCCATGCCAGTGGCCCCACTGAATGAAATGGACCGGTTGGCTTGTTTGCTGGCTGGGTGAATGGTTTCATGGTGGACGAGCTGACTGTGTGGTTGACTTGCTGGAAGGCAAGGCACTGTGGCAATAAATATCGCGGCTAATCTCTCTTTTCTCTTCTTTTGCCTTCTTGAGCTCAAAGCAAAATTTAAGCTGTGACCTTGGAAATATTTTCTTCCACGCTTTGGCTGTTGACATACTGAAAATGAAAACTAGACTTTTGACAATGGCTTTTAAGGCTGAAACTATTGGCAAAAAAACGTAACCATACTCGTAACTGAATATCTGCGGGTCAATCTGACAAGCTTCGTATAATCCAAAGCAACCACATTGCTTTTCGCTTCCCGTTCTCCTGCTCTGACTGTCCCATCAACTCCTCCTCCTTTCTTCTTTGCTGTCCCTGTCACTTCCCAGGTGTTCCCGTCTGTATTTTTCCTGCAGCTGAAGCCATTCTTTTAGTTTGTGAATTCTGTGGAGATAAAAGAGGAGGGAAGAAGAGGGGCAGATAAAGAGATATGTTGAGTGTGTGTTTGATGAGAGGCGTCATCATTATGCAGTCTAAACATCAGGAGATGCACATCCATTTTCAGACATCATAACCATACGAGTTTCTGCACCGTATGAGCATATATCCTGCACACCTGTACAAGTTCTTGCATGCACTTTATGAGCACCTTCCTCACTTGTGTGTGGATAAAAGCCAAAAATGTCAGTTTTGCAATAGACGTGGAAATAATGAATAAATCATAAGAAGAAGAAAGTTATTCTAAATATTCATGAATTATTAGTCAAGTAAGGATTAAGACTAGTCCTTCTTTAGTAATAAGTTTAACTCAGTAAACGTACCTAAAGCCCATATTTTACATTTTTCCACATTAAGTATTGAGGATGGAGGTAACATATTGCTACATAATATGTTTTAACTATTATAGAACAAATACAAATACAAAACAAATATAAGAATACATTTTGAATTTCATGCCAACAGCACTTTCAAAAGAAGTTGAGGATGAAGCAAAGGAGGATACAAAATGCAAGTAAGTCACTTCTGGTAGGTTTCACAGTCAGCAGACTGATTTGAAACAAAAATTGGTTAAACTCCATCAGACTCATTGATTAGCTGCAAAACAATATTTCTCAGTACAGAATGATAAAGTCTTTAGGTCCTTGAATATTTAAAGAGTATAATATTGTAAAAAAAAGGTTATGAAAGTGTGCAGAAGGCCTAAAGCCAGAGTTGCAGCTTTGAGCTCCCAGGTTGCACTTCATAGGAAACTGTCCCACAAACATGATCAGTAGGCTTTGGAGTACTTCGGAAAAGCATTGTCACTCGAGACAGCATATACAGCCGCATTCAGAAATGTAACTTGAAACTGTACTGTGCAAGGTGGAAGCCATTTATAAACTTAGTGCAGAGATGTCATGGAGCTCCCTGGACACTCCTCTGCTCATCTGAGATGCAGAAAAAGAAGACGGCTCTGTGGTCAGATGAGTCCATGTTTCAGTTCAGTTTGGCAAAAAGTGACGTCAGGTTCTACCTGCCAAAGACCAGGTTGTTATTAAGATAAAAGCCAGCCAATAATGGTTATGTGGTCACATGAATGACTTCACACTTTATATAAAAGTACTGTTAATTTAGAGACATAGAGTGGAACCTTGGAGAGTTATATCCTACCACGAAGATATGATTCTTCATAACCTCCATGGGCATGATTTATCTCTTTTTGAAACTGTGAAAATGAGAATCAGACGACAACAACCATCGCTGGTCACAACTAGTCATCACTGTCTGATTCAACGGCGTTCAGCATGCAAAGACTCAAATACGGAGGGAATACGACAGGAACACTTTGATGAAGAGGTGCAGCTCCATGATCATATTTGGATCTACTTTATATTTACTACTATTTATAGATCTAATAGAGATTAGCAGAATGTCTTGCAGCCTGCATTTAGGCTGAATTCTGGTGAGAATAAAAGAGGAGAGAAGTGGAGTGAAAGGAAAAGAAACGTGTGTGTCTGAGTGCACCTGGGGGTTGCTTGAGTTTTATACCAGATGGGAAAATGGCTTTTGCAATATGTAATATATACAAACTGCAGCTAACTTGAAGCATATGAATGTGGGAGAGTCAAAACTGCAACAAACCTTTTTAACATTTCAAACAGAAAACTGTTTGCATCCACTGGGCATTGGTCTCATGTGTCACCTGCATTTGTAATTATGTTGGAAAAGACATAGTTTTGTCTTTTTGAGTAGTTGCGTTGTTATGTGCCGATAGGGTGACCGGGCAGTGTTAGTTCTGCCGGCTGGGAAATGCAGCAGATGAAAGACAAGTGTGGGACGGGTTGAGTCTGTCCTTCACTTCAGTGTCACTTTGTCTGTTGTTTGTGCAGCGCTGCTTCAGTTTTCTGGACAATCCAAGTATTCAAAAAAAGCACCTGGTCACCTGAGGGCCACTGACATACTTACAGTATAAACTTACAGCTGTTTTGCCTTTCTTTGCTTTTGTTTTTCTTCTCCTCAACAACAAATACAGATGCGCGTTAACCAGCTCCTACTTGCAATAATAGATAATTAAGGCTATAGTTTATTACCTTAAATAATGCCAAATTTGGACTTAAAGATGACAGTCAACATGTAAAGTGTTCAAATTTTACTTTTGACCATTTTCTGGTGTTCTTGCATCGTTGTCAGTATTAAACCCAAGCCTTTAGATGCACAGTAGGCCACGCAAACCATCATTCACGTCAGCGGTTTCTGACCCAGGACCGGTTCCTCCGTGAATTCAGTCAACCGCAAGAGCAGCTGATAATAAATGGTTTCTTTTCCACCTGCCTGCGCTGAAGCTTCCTGTGTTGATGATATGTATGAGGTTCGTTGGGGTGGAGATGACAATGTAGGTGTGGAGGAAGTCAAACGCAGGTGTTTGTGTGAGTGTGTGCATGTGTGTGTGTGTGTGTGTGTCATCCCAGGTGGGTGCTGACAGACCGGCAGGTAAACAGCCAGATTGGTCTCTGATCTCACCTGTTGGAGCAGACACACAAGCGCCTGCAGGGCTTTTGCAGCGGAAACATGTTCTTTATGTGGTGCTGGAAGGCCAGGCAAAGTCTCCTCTCCTCTCCTTATCTGTGTACTCGGGTAAAGAAACAAGCTCTTAGAAAATGAAGGAGTTGGGGGTGCATGAGTGCAGCAGTAACACCTCAGGGTGGCAGCAGCCGCACAGGTGGGCTGGGGGGTTGGGAGGTGATGACAGTATATGTGTGAGGGCATGTGTGTGAGTGTGTAGAAGGAAGATTCTGTGTGTGCTCTGGCTTCAGAAAGTGGTGTGTTGGGGAGAAAGGAATGTTACAAATCCAGATCATAACAGACCACCCCTTTAAACAGTGAGGAAGTCAGTTTTCCAAGTCCCACATGAACAAACACAGCAGCTACGGAGTTTAAGTTCTGATTAGAGGTGACCAGGTAGCTCAGGTTACATCGTCCTAAGGAGGTGTACGGATTATCTCCTGTTTCTTATGTAATGTTTTCTTTCACAGCTTAACCTGCCCTTTATGGCCCTGGTGGTATTTTATGAAGAGCAGCTCATGCAATCAGAGGAAGAGGGACCTCGGGAAGTTGAAGTGACAATCTAAGATAACGCCTTATTATTATTTCACAGATGTATTAATAGATAAAATATCAGCATATGGAGTTTGAGTTGCTGAAGCTGCATATACCATGAAACAAATTTTCTGTCCAAATACTAACTGTGTAATTATATTAACTATAAATGTTGGAAAACTAGTCCAAAGGGATAGTGTTTACTCAAAATGTAAATGTATGGTGTGGTTGAAAACGTGGCACAAAAGCAACAACACAACAGTATATTTAACAATATATATTTCCATTGTCAATGTACATTCCTTTTCGACATAAGCTTTCTTCACAAACAAAAAGTTGGCATCTAAATAAATACTATATAAAATAGAACTTCAAAATAAATATATCTATAAAGGGAACCTTTTATATGAGATTTTTTTCTTTTCTTGTTATATTTAAACAAAAAAAAAAAAAAGAAAAAAAAAGCACAGAGCTCATTTCTTAATCCTCAACAATGACATAGTAAAGGTATAAAGGAATGGAGTAGCAACTGTATGAGACTTTTCCACATGTTTGGGTTAAAATAATTTAAAAAAAAGTAGGGCATCGATGTATAAAAGTCATCAAAATGCAGAAAACGAAAAAGAATAGGTTTCGATGTTTGAGTTGTCTTTGTCGGTGATTATTCCACACCAAGAGCAGGCCAGCGAGCACATGTGATCGTATAAAGCTAACACGAAAATAAAATCTTTACTTTTGCGGTGACTGAAAAATAAAGGCGGCAACTTTTGAAAAGAAAAAGTTCCACTTGTGACACGGGTGGCACTTAACACAACTCTGGGGGGGAAAAAAAAGGAATAGAAAATAAAGTTGAGAAGGCGGGAGAGGAATGAAATGATGAAAAAAAAAACAACAAAAAAAAAAAAACGGGGTGGGAGAAAGAGTCGCTCATGACTGTCTCTCCTGTCTCCGTGGGATGACAAGTTTATGCACAGCAGCTGTGTCTGTCAATCAAGGCAGGCCAAGGGTGTTTGTTGGACTATTCTCAGGGAGGAAGGAGGGAAGAAAGAAAGGAAAGAGAGCGAGAAGTAGAAAAGGAGCTGTGACACTGAGCAGTAAAAGCAGGAAATGGGCTGATGGGGGTAGACTGTGTTCTCTGTGTGGACTCAATGAGCCCAGTCTTCAGGGCTCACAGGGAACTAGCCTAGCCTCTCGACTGCTAATGAGCCGTGGATAGCGTTAATAGTTTTTTTTTTTCCTTTTAAACCTTGTGTTTTTTTTTTGTTTGTTTTTTTTTTTTTTTAATTATTGCCAGGCACACTTTTCTAAATCAAGTGTGAAATAGAAAGACCTGTCATTTTTGTTTCCTGAACCCTCCTCGCGCCACCAAGCTTTTTCTTTCCTCGTAAACCTCAAAAACATCTTATTCCTACCCTCAAAATATATATCTAATATATTCTCTATATACTTTGTACTGAATTGTAGTTATAATGTACCATGCAATCTTCCAATGACATTTAAAAGTCTCTTCTAAAGAACACAAATATTGTGAAACTATTTACAGCAAAAAACATTTCACCTGCATAGCTCTATTACTAAATATATTGTCAAAACGTGTGTGATTTCTTTTTTTTTTTCTGCCCACCTACACTTGCCCAGTCAAACATTCGTTCTCAGTTTTGGCACCTTTCTCTCAGACTGAGTTGCTAGGTTTTGAAAATATTGCCTCATACATTCAATACTAAGGACCAAGTTGTTTTTTTTTTTGTTTTTTTTTTGTTGGTTTTTTTTTCCTCTTTGCTTTTTTTTGTTTTGTTTTGTTTTTTTTTCTTGCGTGATACCAGCTTTGTGCAACAAGACAAATACAAGTATGAGCAAAGTTAAGCACCCTAATGGAAGATAAGGGTCCGACTTGACAAAGAGTCATGTGTTATGGAACGACAAACACAGCATGCCTTCATACCAAACAGAAACGGCCATCTGTATTAAAGGGCAGTGCACCTTTTTTTTTTATGACCAACTGCCGTCGACTCCATTTGGCAAGAGCGCATGACAACTGTGATCGCTCAAGACTGTGAAAACATGCTACTGTGTAATAGCTTCCTTTGGCAAAGTTTTAAGAACGTCATGCAAGCCACAAAAATAGACTTTAAGAATAAAAGCGAGACTATTTGACTTACACAGCTATGCAGCATAGTGATTTTGTATTTCATGAAGACACTTGTGTCTATGGGGAAAAAAAGGGGGAGGGGCATCTGTGGACTGAATATAGAGGAGCCCAACATAATGCAAGATAGCTGAGATGGTTAATACTGTGCTTCAGTACATCCTTTAAGGGGTCCTAAAAAGGTTGTGCAATTGGCAGGTTTGATTTTGACAAAGGCAGACTTGACACAAAACAAAACAACAACTTTGCTAAGCTTTCCCTCCCCCCTTCGCTGTGTTACCCTCTCCTCCAGAAACATTTCAGCCTACTTGTTTTCTAAATTATTCACAATTGCCTTTTTGCCCCTACATGTGTCTTTGCCTTTTTTTTTCTTGTGCAAAGAGGAAGTAGACCAGTTTCTTGGGCATTTTAGAAGTCAACTTGCTGTAGGCCAAGTTCTAGAGATTACTCTAACGGTCCCTGAGAAGATTGGGTGTACGTTTTTTGTTTTTTGTTTCTTCTTCTTCTAACACATTTCTCTACCACAAATCCACTTCTAGCACGGTGGGTAACCATTAGACTAGAGCATGCAGATTGTGACATGCATTACATCTGAGGTGATCTGTGAACAGCATTCAAATACTTCAGAACGTCTAAGCTTCACCACCCAAAAATAGAAAATGCACTGTGAGGTGATTATCTCTCACTTGCAGCACGACTGCTTATGCACAATACAGAGTGAGAATTATGGGAAATTACTATCATTTTAAAGTCTAAAAAGGTTTGTCTTTACAGTTCTGCCATGGAAAATAGAACCTAGAGATAAAATGTTTGCAAGCCTGCGTATTTAATGCATAAGAGGAAAATGGCAACGTAGAAGATGTCGATCGTCGTTATAGTGACAGAGAAAGCGGTCTCTTCCAAAGGCCTGAGATGAAGCAGTGTTCTGTATATAATTGCTTCCTTTCCATGTTTGACACTGGGTTGTGCTTTTAGCAGTGGGTGGGAGCAAACACCTATTTATCTTCATCCATAAGTTCTACGTAATCTGAGGATCAGCAACCAGCTTCTGGTTAGTTAAGAGTTACAAAATTAGTTCAGAAATATTGAGCAGCAGAGAGGTACAATGACTTTGTGCCTTCAGTTATTTTCGCACAACACAAAAAACACCAGTCCCATCCAATCTAGTCTCTTCTGTTTGTGTCACTCTTACAAAACGTAGAAAGAAAAACATCTCAAGGAGCCTGGTAGCTATTCCTACAGGCCGTCTCTCTCTCAGATGGCCAGTATTGATCACCCACACCATCAAACATGGGTCAGCAAGCCATTTAAGTACCTTTTCGTTTTACATAATTAATTAATGGGGTAGTTTAAAGAGTCGGTGTTGGATTGTCCTGTCCTTAGAGCGTGAGCAAGTCCTGTCCATTTTGTAGCAAGGCCACCTCCAGACAGTTTGGTCCACTATCATGACCCCTGCTGCTGCTTTTCAGTCCCAACTTTTGCTTCCATGCCTCCGTTTTTACACACGGGGACGCTCACGCCGCCCTGTGAGTTCTTGCAGCGGCAGCCAGGCCGGCTAATATTGTCATAACACTTCTGTCCCAGTTTGGCCAAACCCATGGCTGGTAGATAACAGACCAGGCAGGGTAGGAAAACGGAGAGGGCAGCCATGAAGGACCAGCGCGCGCAGCAGTTGGCCTGGGAGCACGAGCAGGGCTTGTCGGCACAGGAGCCCTCGTCGTCCTCATCCTCGGTGCAGTGGTAGAAGATCCCTTTGACCAGGCACATGCAGGTGGCTGTGTCCACCAAGCTCTGGGCAGAGCACAGGTAATCCTGGTTGCAGACCCAGCAAGAGGGTAAGGTTCGGGGGAGCGTACACTCAGTGCATTGACACTTCCCGCAGTGCTCGCAGAGAAGGAGGTGCTTCTTCTCTGTTGGGGATGAAGGGATCAGTGCCAACCCTTGCTGTCCCCCGGTGGCACACACACCTCCTGCGGGAATCTTTGTAGACTTGAGGTCCAAAGATTTAGAGGAAGAAGAGCAAGAGGAAGCAGAGGAAGATGATGTGAGGCCTTTAGATTCAGAGGAAGTGAGGCAGCCTGTCGTTTGGGACGAGATTGTGTGGACAGGGCCATGGTGATGATGCAAGTTTGGGTGGGGTTCCACTGTTGGTGTGGGTGCAGCATGTTCCAGTAACCTCTGATCAGAGGAGGTACTGCTGCTGCTGCTGATGGAGCTGGGTCTTCCACTGAAGGAAATCCAAGGGTGGGTGGTTGTGTCCTGGTGAAGGTGGGACTCACACCTGCCATGCTGATGCAACTGATGTTGGTGATTGTGATGATGGTTGTGGTTTGCCCCAATAAAGGCCTCTTGATTCTGACCGAGCCAAGTTATTCTTCGGTTTGCAGATTTCTGGCTGGGAGGTTGCTGGGAAACAACGGCGGGGCTGTCAATGTAGTCGTTCTCCACATGTGATGACTTTATCTGGTCAATAGGGTAAATGGTGAGAGGGTGTTGGAGGCGTCCGTAGGGCACTCGGCTGTCCAGTAGGGGTTGGGATATGAGAGAGGAGGACACTCCGGGAATGTGGTGGGGAACCCTGGACTCCATGTGTCGGCTGGTGCCTCGCACGTCTTCACTCTAAAGCAGCATTTAGCAAGTCTGCAAAGACAGTCAGAAAGGAGACAATTATTCCAGGCTACACTGGTGTCATCTAAAATACATTTTAAAAAATCCTAAATGAGATCCATAAGACATTTGTTTATATTAAATCACATATTCTACTTATTAAATCACACAATTGCATAAACTTTAACTGTTACTGTCTGAAGTATAATTTTGGCTTCCTGCACCTGCTGTCAGTGTTTAATCTGGGCGACGTATCCTCGTTAATATCACTGAAACCTCGCTCCCAGAGTCAAACTTCTGAGATGTCATACATTTACCAATGGCCAATACACCCCAAGAATCATGAATTCTTCGCACACAACACATTTTAGTTTCTGGACAGGTTGGAGCTTTGCAATTATGTGGGTGTAGAGCTTTCAAACTATGGTGATTTTTAGACCAAGTACCAACCGGGTATTCAGTCTAAGCCTCCTCTATTCTAACTTTGACATTAGAACAATAGAAATTGGGCTCTCAGCCCCTCCCCTCCAAAGACCAGGGAGCACCACGGAGCAGGGCTTGCATGCAAAAGACTCAAAGATGCAAAACAAGGCACAGCAGAGAAACGGGGAGGTTGCCAGAAAAGAAAAAAGAAAGCACAAAAAAGGGGAAATAAGTTTTTTTTTTCTTTAACAGCCAGTGATAATCTTCAAAAATGATTTTTACGTCTAAAAATGATCATATAAAGCGATTATTTTGACATTCTCGAGCTCAATCCACAGCGAAGTTCGCAGTCTTGGAATTTGTGAATGGGACTGATTTTATGAACCGCATGTTTTTGTGAATGAGATCTGCTGGCCGCACCAGGCGTTGCAAGCATGAATCATTGCGCTCCAGTTATGCTGAGACGCAATGAAATCAGTGTCATCCATTTCATCAATGAGTCCTCGACAGTCGGCGAACCCACTTTACAGAGAAGGAAAAGATAACTTATTTCCACTAACCCACTTCTCGGAGAAGATTATAGCAGACCATATAAGGCTATACGCCACTTAACCTATTTCTTTGAGCCCATGAAATGACTTATGATTTGAATTATTCTGTAAATCTGGCAGCTTGAATTATTCAGTGGTACGTTTAAAAAACAAATCGCGTTGAGGTTTGTTGCAGGTAAATTAACCTGAGTCGAAACAAACGAAAATGTGTCATACCGCTGCTCTGATATGAAAAAGCCTGGTTGGGAAACCTGTTGCGACATCTCCGGTACCGACACAGGCGCTTGCGTTCGTCAGATCCAGACCATTATGAGCTCCAAGCCGGAACTACGCGTGTGCAAGTGCGTGTACGTGTGTGTGTGCGCGTCCCTCCCTTGAATATGTGAATGGACTGACTCATAAAAACCGGAGGTGGCCGCTTGACAATCTCAAATAGCCAGTTTATATCGGAGCTGGAAGCCTTTATTACATATTTTACCTCTGTTGTCCTTAAAATGGCAAAACATGAGCTTGATCAATAAGAAGAACATCGTGTGCCACCAGACGGACAGCTGTGGGGTAGTTTTTTCTTTTTTTTTTTTTGGAGTTGGCTGCAGTGTGGTGCGTAAATGTGGACCTTTGCAATTAAAATGAATACTTCCATTAATATAACAGAACTGGTGTGTGATATTCTCTAAGAAGTTGATCGTATTAATCGTATAAAATAAAAAAAGACTAATTACAAAAACACCTGACTCGACTGACGTGGTGTGTGTCAACCAGGCGAGAAGGACGCATCTGAGCCGCCGGGAACTGGACATGTATGTACCCGTCGGTTTTCCAAGTGTCGCGGCTATTTTACCCGGAGAGTCAAACGTAGGCTCGCGCCGCTGCCTTTTATCCTCTTAATACATATTCCTTTAAATACGTCACAAACAGAGAAGCGATAGATGGCGAAGTGCGTATCTGCTGCTCAAAAAACGGGGGAAAAAATGCAGCGTGTCGAGCAGCACGACATCGTTCTTCCTCTCCGTGGCTTAACCCTGTTTTCGGTCCGCAATCGGTGGTTAAATATTTACTTAAAAACGCAAACGCGACTCGGGGAAACAGCTTGTTGCTGTATACAGTAGAAGAGAGCGAGAGCGCTTTTCGCGGCTGGATCGCGGGGATTTGCCCACTGTGGCACGTAGACGCTGGAGAGTCGGCTTGTGCACACTTCTAAACACGTTTAACGTGGAGAAACTGCAAGGGAGGTCACTTACTGTCGTTTCAGGATGCAATTCTCATCTCTCTGCTGCGCACGACGTTTGCGCGCAGACTTAAATCCAGTACGAGAGAGTAAGTAGCTCTCAAACCGCGGAGGGAAAGGCAAGCCCAAGCCTTTGGGGGAGATAATATGATCAAGCGACAAGCACGTAGGTCTCCAGCGCTATTCTCCGCTCGCTGGTTCGACTGCGGTTGAGGGACGCAGAGCAGTAGATGTGTTGTTGCAACCACCGAGGGGGAGGGAAGTGAGTTTTTATGAATGGGAGGGTAGAAGAAAGGAAGGGGACGGTACTGCGCATATCCCTCGGCTTTTTTTTCTCTCTAGATTTTTTTTTTTTTTTTTTGTGAATGGGAGGGAAGAGCGACTCGGGACGGCTGAAATGCATTTTTATGAATGGGGAGGACTCCGAATGGCATTGCGCAGGCGCGATGCCCAAATTTTTATGAATGGGAAGAAATAGCGAATGAGGTGTGTGGTTGTGTGTCTGTGTGTGTAGAAAGCGGGGAGGAGGTGGGGGCTTTTTTTTTTTTTTTATTGTCACAAGGGCAATGTCAGACCTAATTTACATAAAGAGTCAGCTGGATCTATTTTAACCTGACAATTTATTGTAACTGTTCTTCGTGTTAACAGAGACATTGGTACGTGTGCTCTGTAGAATAAAATAAAACATTCAAACATAAAAAGTGACAACGAGCGCAATTATGTTCCATTTACATTTTCATTGCTGGTTAATCGGATGCCACTTCTTGTGAAATGTTCAGTGGAAAACGTGGTTAAATCTTTAATATTGTAGAAGCATATCCGCTAATCTGCTGTAAAAATGTCACGAAATCCACGTGGTTTAATGCATGCGATAATAGATACAAAATATTCGACATCTGAAGGTGATTATTTGAGTTAATCCCTGTACTCTCGACGAGGACGTCAAGTGCCAGAGGTCACATGCTCAGCTGAATAATAGCCGCTCCTCTTGTGTCCCTGTTCTATCTAAAGCCGTTTATTGCGAGCAAGGACGTGCCCTTCCTTCCTCTGCAACAATGTGAGGTATGACTACAGCCTCTATGGTAGTGTAAAAAAAAAAAAAAAAAAAAAAACCCGCGGGGGTGGGGGCTGGGGGGCAGAAGGAAAAGGGGTGGGGGGGCTATAACGCCCACTCTGAAACGCAAACCAGCATGAGGGCAGGCAGGATTCACAAAAGGACAGGATGTTGTTGATTTGTACCGAAACCACACGGAGGAAATGAGTGTGAATTTCCTTTCTCTCAGACATCCTAGTGCGTGTGTGCCCCTCCACCCCCACCCTACCCCCCACCTTCAGACCACCCCAACCCCCACCCCTCAGCTTGGGGCTTTTAAACAGTCAAAGGTTAACAGTTGCCCCATTATCCTTTTGCGTGCACTGCCATGGAAACCACTACACCTCCAAATTGGGATTATTGTTTTTGAAGAAAATCAGAGAGAAGGAAGAATGAAAAATGTTGAGTCTGTGTTTGGACAGATTGACAAGTTACTGTCAATAGAGCAGACAGTTCATGCCAATTGACACGACCTGAAAAGATACTAAATTTAATCAGAAAACATGACATTTGACAATACGAGACAGTGGTCAACCTAAAAAAATTTACGTAACACTTTTTAAGAGTCTTTATCACACTGTAGTTTCTCCTATCTCCTGTGGTTTTGGTGTAGGCTATACTGTTAAATATGTTTACTGAAAGGACACTTGATGTCTCTGAGGTACATAAAGGCAGGTTTTCAGTAGAAACTTGACTTCAGCTGTTTCTTAATTTCAGTATTGGACCTGGTAGGATCCAATTACTTTGTGAAGTAACGCGCCACACCACTCGGTGATGGTAATGCACTATTTTCACTGTTTGCCAACCATCAATAAACAAGACGACAAAGAATAAGAAAAACTAAGTAGAATTGGGAGGTCAACATCGAAAGAACTGAGACGATTACCACATTTTTATGTGCAATGTTTGCATACACTACAATAGTGGTCTATCTTTTCACAAGAAGAGAAGACTTGAACCCGAAGGGGATGTTGAGAGGGCTGAACAACGGAGAAGCACGAGGCTGCAGAACCAGAGCCTGTAGTTTCAGGGCCACAATCTCAGGACAGCAGTTCTAGTGCCCCCAGTTTTATGTAACAGCACCACCCACCATATCGATTTATTTTAGAAGCACAAGGTAAAAATATTTATGTTAGTCTTTGGAAATGGACAGCTGACATGTGAGTAATTTTTGTAAATCCATCGATATGGCACGATTGAGCTAAAATATATCACTTTCTAGCTCTGTGTTATTCCATCCATGTGGAATTAGTTATCTTTTTTATGCAATAGTTGTACAATAGTAATATAGTACCTTAGTTATACAGTTATCTATACAATTATAGAATAGTTTCTGCCAAACTGAGTTTTTTTTATATGATTCAGTGAAATCGCAGCACAATTTTGGCAAACATTACTACATGCCAACTTAATGGTTGTTAATGTCCAAATGAGTCAAAGACTCGTGCGGATGAGTCTTTGACCAACTATAATAATAATAATAATAATAATATTTGATCAGGTATAATATTAAATCCGTGGTGGATTTTTATTCTTCTATTGGACTCTGAAAAACTATTGTGTTACGTTCTTGTTATATTCATGTGGTTAAGAATAATATTTTAACGGTCAGTTTCCAGTTGAAAAGATCTGCGTGAGTTGTGGAGTAATTCTCATTATTTTACCTCTTTTCCTCAGTATCTCAAACTTACTAAGTATTAGCCAGACTACTCACAAATAAGAAATAGACGTATTTATTACATTTACAAAATAAAAATGATAATTAAAAAACACATTTGATCATAAACTAAAATTAGTTTTTAACTGTAATTGTTGATGATTTTTGATATTTTTTATATGATATTTTTGTTATGCATCTACTCCGTTTGCTGGGATTGAAAGCTGTTATTTCAAAGATGTGTCGTGAAAGAATGGACGCTTTTGTCTTATAAGAAGGCAAAGCAGCTTGCCCTCAGATGTCTGTCTCCCTGCTTTTGCTCTGTCTCTTGCGCTCACAGATGTACAGAGATGCACAAAGACCAATACTGTGGAAACGTTCAGATTTCTGTCCACAGCTGTGTGGTTTGGAGGCATGGCCAATGTAAAGTGCTTGTTGAATTGTAGATTTTTCGCCGGTGTGATCATCCTGGGGATTCATTGATGGAAGGGAAAGCCCGGCTCTCTCTCCAGAGTCCTCCCTCCAAGCCTTTCCTCCTGCCACATCTGCCGGCTACTGCTGTGAGTGTGAGAGTATAATAGACAGCCCCATCTGGTTCCAGAGCAGTTTGATGCATTTACCATTAGAACAGCTCTCTTTCCATACGACTAAACATCCTTAAAGTATTTATCTGAAATCTAACAGTATTAAAGTACTTTCTAATAGTATTACCACACTTCTGAGTTTTGCAGATATTTCACTCTCAGTTTAAATTAGAATCTCCGCCTGCTTTTGGTTTATCACATAGGTCTGTTATTGGTTGTGTTTCACTAACCCATTGGTATTTGTCTGTCTTATATTTCCTCTTCCAATTCTAAGACACAATAACTTGAGAAAAGCTGGTAATGATTTAATCTGTGCGTGTGTATTCTTGTGCCTGTGTGTGTGTGTGTGTGTGTGTGAGAGAGAGAGAGCAGAGTGCTATTAGATGGCCATGCTCAAATGTAAATTACAGAGAACTCCCAATTTACATCAAAAGCTTCCTGTGGCAGGTAAGCCATCATTTACATCACTCCCCTCCTCCCTTGTCACTTCATAATATGCATTTCTCACCAATTAACAATTGTGTGGGACTCTTGCTATGCCGCAACTGAAAGCCTTCAAAGCCTTGTGTGGCCACAGTTTTCCCTAAAGACAGGGAACAAATATATATTATGGTTACACATGTCCGTGAACTGTATGCAAGATGCAGTAAGAATATTTTTTTTATTGATTACACAGTTTTGCACAATGTTTCTGCATCATAGAGTCCTATTACCGAACAAGTGAGCGCTCTCCTCTTTGCTATAAATATTTGTTTTGTTACTGTACGCGCAGGACCTTTTTGTACAGTGCGTTTCACAACAACTCGGTCAGCTGAGCTTGTTTAGAGCCGGAGTCCGGTTGGGGAACAAATGTTTGTTAGTCAAATTTACAGAAGGATGTTGATGCAAATGTGCAGTGAAGAAAATTCCTCGCACATCAACCTTCTGCGGATTTAGAGATTTTACATCACACTTCCTGTTTTTTTTTTTGTTTTTTTTTGTTACAACTTCAATTTGTCTCTGATTCGGTCACATGGTGATCTTGTTAATCTGCTCCAGACCGAGGACGCCCCCAAAGTCAAACTGCTGTCTGCTTGGTAAATTAACAAATAGAAAAACTTTGGTGCATATGGCTTGAGTTTGAAAACCACTGTTATGTCAGACAGAAAGCAGGTCGTGGGTATAGTTTATCAGAAACATGCACGTAGATTTTTGTTGTTTCAAACACAGGAAGGGACTGCTTGAAAGACCAGAATAAGATTTTAAAAAGTACTTTGTACTAGAGTGCCAGAATAAAAACAAATACTCGCAAATGACCATAACAGCTCCCCTTTATTGTCATGTGATAGGGCTGTGGAGGTATCAGACTGAAAAATGACGCAGCGTCCATCACCAGCACATCTGTTTTTGTAAAGTGTTACTGTAAGGGTGGATTTTTAAAAATCTAAACAGTTGGAAAGGCTCGTGGCCAAAGGTAGCAGTATTAGTAAACGCAAAGACGTGTTAACCTCCACGAACACTGAATCTGAGCAAGCTGAGAGCCGCATTGTAGAAAACGCCATGGTTTCCCTACAGCGAGAGGCAGATCTCAACCATGATGCCAGGTAGCTCAACTATTCAAATATTGACTTCCTTCCTCACTGCCCGCCTGGTCAGGAGGTGTGTTTGTGTGCTTTGGAGTCAGCAGAGGTGTGGTGAGAGAGGTAGGAAAAGGGGGTGGGGCACATACGTGTGGTTGTGTGTTTCTGTGTGTCCACATCCATCAAAATAAAGAGTTTGATGACTTTGGCCTCTCCCTGTTGCACCATAAGAGGATACATTAGACCCAATTCCCTTACAGCCATTACAAACTTTGAGAAATCGAAAGATTTAAAAAAAAAAAAACTTGGAAAAACTTTCACACGTGTAAAAAAAACAACAAAAAAAAACATTTATGTCTGAAAGCAAAACAGGATCCATCTGTTCTTTTTGTTGACTTGTGCATTTTTTTAAATCTCCAAATCGATCTGTAAATTATTGATTTTATCTGAAAACTCTTTGATAGAAAGTTCTGGTTTATAAAAATGTATTAAATACCTTTTTTATCCTCTTTTTTGCATCATGGTTTTGCATCACATTGATTTTTTTCAGTCTGTCTGGTCCAGAAATGTTCAGAACTAATGCAACATATGCTTAATTCTTTTCTCTGACAATTATTATTATTTTTTTCTTTTTGACTCTAAAGAGGGCTTTTCGACTGCGCATGCTGTTTACAAGCATGCGCAGTTTACTTTACAAGCATGGTTTTTATAGGATTTTGATGATGGGGGCTTCAGCGTGGCATTAAGCTCTTCACATTTACAGCAAATCATGTTTAGTTAGTTAGGTACCTGACAGAATTCATCTTATTATGATTCAGATTTTTTTCTTTTTTATTATTAATGGGGATAAATACCATCCAAATTATACTCAGTCTTCCAAGGACTTCTAAAGGTAGGAGTGGTTACACCCCACATTTATTCGAAATACTTTAATTAAATTGAATAAGTCTGAATCCCTGTGCTTGCGTTGGTTTTCTTAAGGTACTTCAGGTTCCTCACACAGTTTTAAAATATGAAAATTAGGTTAACTGTTGATTCTAAATTGCCCATGTGTGTGGTTATTTGTCCATATTTGTGGCTCTGCGATGGCCTGGTGACCTGTCCATGGGGTACTCCTGCCTTTTACCCAAGAAGAGGTAGAACAGACTTTGGCAGACCCCTGTGACCCAGAATAGGAATAAACAAGTATAGATAATAGATGGATGGATTTTGAAGTGTTTTTTTTTCCCCCTGGAGTGTTATCTAATGTCAGTCTGCTATGTCTTGATTGTCTACACCCGTGTCTCTTCGGTTCTTCTGTCAGTTTGCATATATATAGTCCTGCGTATTCCTTCTTTTCTTGCCAGCTTGTTCATCATGTATTTGTGGTGATTCCTGAGTTTCCAGTTTTCTGCTCAGTTTTGAGTTTAGTTGGAGTTTTTGACTATCTTGCTTCGGCAGCTCATTTTACTTTTCAGTTTTTGTTCAAATAAAAGGAAATTAATGTTATTATTTCTGCTTCCCTGTCTTCTTGGGTCCTCGACTCCTAAATCCTAACATAGATAGCTTAGGTTAGTTAACTATACGCGCTTCTCATGGTCACGGGTGTCTGCTTGAGCCTAGCCCAGCTGCTTTGGGGCAAAAGGTAGAGTTCAAACTGGACAGGTCTGTTGACAAGACCTCCCTAATTAAATTGTCCCTGAATCCCTGAAGACCTTGAATCCCTGTCAGCAGCAGGGTTGCTGATCTGTCGTTGACCCTGACCTGTGAACTTCCTGAGTTGGTGCAAAAGCAATGCCACAGTTTCTCAGGAGGGTCCAATAAAGGATTCTCATAAATACTCCGTGATACATATGTAGTGTACGTGGATCTGGAAGTACTTGTATATTCAGTATTTAGGGGGCTTGGATGCATTCATTGTTTGCTGTACAGCCTCATGTCCTCATGCTGTAGTCTAACGCAGGAACCGCAGCCACATGTTAATTTAACATTAATAACCATAACGACTGCTTGCAATCTCTGGACTACTTTAGCATGTTTTTTTGTTTTTTTTAAGTGTTTTGTATACCTGCAAATAATTCTGTCTGAGATTCAGGTAGGTCACAATATGGTAGTATTAACTAAACACTAATTTGTCTGTTTCTCTTCCTCCTCTCTTCTGTCGTAACTTTCTTGGGTATTTTAGGTCGTTTTCACACTTAATAGTCCTGCAGACTCGGTATGATTGGGACTCGGCTCAGTTGGAATTGCAAAATTCACCTGGTCCAAATCTGCTTTCACTATGCCCTTCGTAAAAAAAAGAACCAAAACCCTTTCATTGACATATTTCCCTCATCTCCCGTGACTGCACTGCACCAAGAGTCACTAAAGGAGGTGACAAGGCAAACAAGGGAGAAGAAAACGTGCTCATCTATTGGCCAATCCAGCGCTAGTTAGTCTGGAAACGCCATTGCTCTTGTGAGTGCTTACCAACAGCTGTGCTATATTTTCATCTGACCATACTTCCACCCCAGCTTTTACCTTGTCCTCACTCACTTTTGACCGTTAAACATTTCACACGGAAATCACTCCACACACATGCTTGCTTATGTTATCACCATAATTACATTTTAGTCTATAGTTTATCCCAGGCAGTACTGGACATATAACGTTGGTCTTTATTTGGTGACGATAAGAAATGGCTCTTGAATCAGTAAGTTTAGTTTTCACCAGAGCGCATCCAGCTGAGAATATTAGAAGCAACACAAGCACAAAACTAACACCAGGGCTTTAGCAGCAGCCACCACCAACAGCAGCTGTCCTGGCAAGTATGTGACCAGGATGTACTGCTGCTAGCGGCTGCAGACACTGTTTGAGCCAGCTTATGTTGTCTTGACTATCAATAAAAATAAAACACATGTAAACATCCAGATAAATATAAGCATCATCCACAACATCCACTCAGAACTAATCCTCTGAATTGATAGTGTTGTAGCTTTGCATCAGTCAGGTGTTTATTATCGCATCTGAGAAGATGAACAGAAGTTAGTCTGAAAATAAAAAAATTACATCTCTGGACACCTTTCTCTCCTGCATCCAATGTCACAAAACATTACCCACAATGCCACCTTCTTACTGAACTCGTAAAGTAAAAGTACATATGTAGAGTATCGTTCACTTAAAGACCTTCCTTTTTTATAAAGTAGAGGAGACAGTAAATAATGTAAATTTGTGATGATCACATATTATCTGACAAAATGTAAAGCTGGTAGAAAAGTAAAGTACTGTCTAAGGAAAATTACAGCCATGGCTTATTCATCCTGACCGATTTCAGACGAATTTATCATTTGTTTTGGGGATTTTTTTCTTTTAGTTAGCAGTAGATGTATGAAAATATTTATAAAAATGTGCAAGACAGTGCAAGAGATAATACATTTTAAAATATTTTCTAAAATTTACAGACTGTAAAACAGTCTTTCACAAGTGAACTATGTCATGTTTACTTCTTTCTCCTTTTATGTTTCATTGATTAAAAACACACCATCCAAAGGTTTTCCATATTTTCTTGCTACAACTGTTTCAGATTGACATTTCTCTCTTTTTGAATAAAAAAACCCTGGAGATATTACTCTCATCCGTAGCACCGTCAAAGCAGTACTGAGAATATTTCCTTGTATTTAATGTTGTAGTACCAGGAATAGACTCACATCTTAGAGCCACGGAGTCCAGTGTTGTCCTGTGCATTTTCTGATGTTTTTTTTTTTTTTTTTGTTAAATTTTGTACAGTACATGGTAAAATTGACATCCACTTAGAACATACATGAAAATCCATGAAGATTTAATAAAATCAGAAATCATACAGACACGTTACCACATGCAACCCTGTCTTGGCCTTCCATCTCTCTCAACTGGTTGACTGATATTATGTCTAATTTCAGCCATGTAATTAGTGTGTAGCCTGGTCTGGTTCTGTCTGGGTCAGTGTCGAGACTGTGTGTAAGTGCGAGGGAGTGTGTGTATATATATATATATATATATATATATATATATATATATATATATATATATATATATATATATATATATATATATATATATATATATATATATGTATGTATGAGTGGTCTGTGTGTGTGTGTTGGCCCTGAGGTTAAAAAAATGAGTGCAAATGCACACACACACACACACACACACACACACACACACACACACACACACACACACACACACACACACACACACACACACACACACACAAGCAGTTGCATGTAAAAGCACATATAAATAGCATAAGAGCAACCAAAGAACAATCCTCTTTACCAGGCAGCCACAAAGCATACGTATACATGCATACACGTACACACATATACACATATACACTTACACACGTACACACGTATACTCGTATTTGAACTCATAAATATGCCAAACCTAACCACCACACAGACAGGACCAGAGTTTTGCCTTTTAATTTTAGCTGAAATTATAAAACTACCTGTATCAGTGAGAACTGAGTATTTTAAAAATAAAACTCAAGGCTACAGTAACATGTTACATAAATGTTTATGCACAAAGTGAACAGTATAATAGAAGGGAAAGGATGTTCTCAACCATTTGATCATAAAGTGTGATCTATCACATTTCCCATACATGAAAATAGTTCCATCAGTCCATATTTCCTTTCCTTTGGTTCCCTACATTGTCTAGAAAAACTAGTCTGTCCAAAATACAGCTGTTTACATTTTGCTTCCTTTTCCTGTGAGTTTAAACTCTTTTCTTAGATGCATCAAAAGTTGAAGAACACATGTGAGGAGATGAAGAGGTTTTGAGAAACTGAAGGGAAAAATCTCATTTACATGCCATTTGTAAAAATAAATCAAGTGTTTAATCCAAAACAATGGAATTTGAGCGTAGCATCATATACTATGTTTATTCAATTCGCAGTGTTGATACTTCACTCAAAACTAAAAATTCGGTGCAGCCCGGTAATATGTGTCCGCAGCAGATCCTGGAATGGTGGGAATGTGAGGACCGGCTAAGAGGGATGAGGTTCCTTGTAGCCCCGCCCAAGACGGCAGGTCACGCTTCAGCAATTGGTTGGTCCCTGCGGGTCAGAGTGCAGTCGAGGTTCTGTCACTCCACTGAAGAGAGGTCGAAGGTTAACTTCCACCGGAGCTCTCCTTTCCTCCTCTCGCCCAGTGGGGTTCTTTTGGTTTAGAGGAAGCCATGAAGTGAAAACTAAACTAAAGTTTTGTTTTCTTTTTTCTTCCAGGGATTTTGAATGAACAGGACAATGAGTCTTAGTCTTTGTGCATGCAATCTGAAATTCTCAACATAATACCTCACTGTGGTGAGACAATAAAAGTTCTGGTCCTTTATGGTCCTTTAAGTTAATTTAGTTTCAGCACAGACAAGTTGCTTTATCTTCTCAGTTGTTTTGCAGTATTGGGTAACTTCTGAAAAGAAATGGTGCATTTAAAGTTAATATTCTGCAAATGAATGTCGGAGTAATACTGCATGACCAGACCAGATGGTTGACACCTCTGAAATAAATGAACAACTCATGGAAAGAAGAATGTGAAGCTGACAAGTGGAAGGTCAGTGGTTTGATCCCAGGCTTCCAATATGCACACGTGGAAGTGTCCTTGGCAGAGACAATGAACTCAGCGCAGCTCCTGACGCATTCATCAGTGTGTTAGAGTGTGCACGACAGGGAAAATCAACTGCGTATTTAAGAAAAACTGCAAAAATGAAACACTGTGCACATGTGTTTGTAAATGGGTGAGTGTGGCTTGTAGTGTTTTTTGTGATAAAAGAGTTGCAATACTGTGTAAAATGTACTCATACGATGGATTATGTTATGTTGTTATAAAGCTCCACATTAATGAGCTGACTCAGTGGGATGTGGTTACTTTGGTTCTGATTTATACAAACATTAACTACAATGGTTTGATTTTGACAACAAAGGCTTTTATATATACGATTTAGGCCTAAGAGACAGAAGTTTATGGCTTTTGTATATCTGTAATCATGATTGAGTGGCTGTGTACTGCACAATTTGTTTGGACTCTGTCATCATGTTATCGCACGATGACATCTTTCACTCTTTGACATAAAGGAGCGTCCAAACTTCCTCGTTTCATGAGTTTCTATTACCACTAGACTTGTGCAAGCCCTAAATATCTCAAAGAAAAACCTGTAATGGAAGCACCTAGAATAAAAAAGAAAACAAAAAAAAACAAAAAAAACAGTCAAATGTTGCAATGACATTTTTATGCTGTAATGAGGTGGCTTTTCAGACATATCATTAGTCAAATTTAGCCCAAAACGATCATCTGCTGCCTTCGTCTTCTGACTATTCTCCCAACGGCAGTCGCAGCAGTTGCCATCATTTTATCAAAACTAACAATGTCTTTGTCGATGTTCGTTGAAGTTGAGACATTCCGACCAAGTATAAATGACCAAGTAGTTGGTCATTTATAGTGATCATATGAATAATATGATTACATTTCAAAATGATAAAAGAATGAGCATTTATGGACTGTTGACCTGTCCAGGATATACTTCAGCCTTTCACCTGAAAAGAGGAGAGAGAGGGATAAATTCCAGCAGATCCCTGTGACACATAATAGGAATAACTGGTTATAGATAATGGATGGATAGATAAATGATGAGGTGATTAGATAAGGAGATGAGGATGTGTCTACAGAAGGGAGTGACTGACATCCTTTGCACAAGTTCAAATGAACCAAACCAAGCAGGCTTCAGCCAAAGGAAGGATGAAAGCTGAAGAGTAGACTCCAGAAGACCCCTGTGATCCTGAATCGGGATGGATGGATGGATGGATGGATGGATGGATGGATGGATGGATGGATGGATGGATGGATGGATGGATGGATGGATGGATGGATGGATGGATGGATGGATAATTTATACTGGTGAAGTTTCTTACAGATTCTTCTTCTTTCATTTTGGTTTACAAAGAAAATACTTGCAGATATTGCTGAAGACTACCTGAAACATGAAACCCATCAAGGTGAAGATGTCTTTTTCTTCTAAGTTTTGGTGTCAAATAAGCCAAGAGTACTTTTACAGTTAGAGAATACTGCAATTGGTTATAATACCAAACGTTTACCTCCATATAACGTAGTTTGTCTGTAATTTAGGAGCTTACAAGAACGCTTATTCAACTGACTTTTAAACATCACCACAGCTAGTTTTAAACTGCCACATGACAACATCTTTCACCAGCATGTTGTAAATAACCAGTGACTTATGCAGTCCTGTACTTTACTTAGCTGAATATAGTGTTGCTTCCTGTCGTGAGCCAGCATTTCTTTCACAGTAAACTACATCATTAAAGAGTGTGGTTTTACATTTGGCCAAATGTAATAACTAAAAATGAAAAACCTGGTTGCTAGTAAGACTTCTGACAGAGGTGTTAGTTTTGAAGTCTGTGTGATATTTATCTTTTGTAAAACAAATTAAAACCCCATGTCATCTCATCACATCTTTGCCCAAACTTCGTGATTTATGCAGTACGTCTGAATATGAATTTAGATGTTTTGTTTTTTTGTTTTATTACTATTATTACACTTTTAAATACTTGAAATTGAAAGCAGCTCATCTGAGAACTGAAACACACATGGGGGGAATTTCTTTTCTATTTTTAGAGTTACTGTGATACATACTGTGTTTCGGCATTTCCCTCCCCATTGTTGATCTTAGTCTCTCTAGTTAATACACATAAAAGGTGAGTAATAATCACTTTATTATGTCAAAGTGGGGAAAAGAACAGGGGCGAGCACTGGTTCAGCAGTTGTAGTGCTGACAGGAGCTTTACTGATGCTGACACAAGTTTCGTCCTTTATGAGTAATCTTAAAAACTGGTTTAATATTTTATTCTCAGGAATAGATTTCTCTTTTTTTTCCGTTAAAAACAATAACTGTACACCATGTTGTTTATACTAAGCCTGAAATGTAATTGTCTTGAGGTGGTCTAATATGTAACGAGAAGACTTTGGCAAACTTTGGGAAATCAATCTCTGTCTTTGATTCACTAAACAGGTTTTAAAAATAACTTAAAAATCCTGTATTGGCTTTGCAATCTGTAGACATATTTTTAGACCGATGAGGAAGGGAAAAGAACAATTAAATCAGCTTTAAAATGAGACTGACCACAAGAAAATAAAGATAACTTGAAAACTCTCCGTAACTGCACCCCTGCACTGTAAGTCATCTAACTTCAGCTCACAGACCCTCGGATGACAACTAAACCATAAGAAAAGAGACAGGAGGACAGGAAGAGATGAAAGGAGCAGAAGAGAGGAGGAGAGACAAGAGCACAGGGAGGGTGTTCAGAGGAGGAAAAAGAAAAGAGGCGAGGAGATCAAAGGAGGTGACAGGAAGGTAACAAGGAGATGAGTTCAAAATGATCACGGGGTCTTCTACGAGGAGATGGGAGACCGAGTGGGGGACAGGCAAGGGATATGAGGGAAGGTCAGGAAGGCTGAGGATGGGAGGGACAGTGGAGTAGCTTCCTGTTAGTCTTCAGAATGCATGGAAACTTGAAAATCATGATGTGAACAAGGGAAAAAAAACGATGAAAATCAGTTACATCTTAACAAGAAAGCTGCAAAAAATGTCCTAATATGGTCAAATGGCTTATCAGGACATGTTTTAAGGCAGGGTTACTCTGACACTTTGGCACTCTGACACAATAATGCGCACTTAGGCATTGCTGACATAATGGAAAATGCTTTTTTGTCTTTAATATTTTTTTCAATGGTGTATTCCCCAAAATGGACAACAGGTTCTTACAAGGTTGGGGTTGTTCCAGGTACACCTGTCTGGAGGTTTCAGTCCATCCACTTTATTTTTAACATAATTAGTGTGAGGTGCCTGACAGTTGGATATCAGACTCTATTTAAGTATCAGTCCTAATGATTAACAGATAGATGCCTAATAGCACTCCCAATGTACTGTATGTTTCAATGAGCAATCATGAAATTCTGTTTCACTCAATCATGAGGAAGAAAATAGTGGAAATAAAGTTTTTATAGCTTATGTTTGTTAATTCTAACCCATTCAGGCTTAAGGAGCTGTTTAAAAAGTTTTCTAAAAACTATGACAGGGAGAAAAATGCATTTTGGCTTAAAGTTGATGTTCAGTAGAAGCTTTTTTTTTTTTTTAGATCTTCAGCAGAGTTACAGGTTTTTATTTATTTATTAATTTTAGACTTCCCACAGCTAATGCAATACATATTAACTGTTTCTAGTCTGCCCTTGGCGTCACATTTCAACCACTCAGGTACAACTTTAGTGTCCAATTTCAGTAAAGAAGAGAAACTTATATGTCTGATACTGGGTACATGAACCTCTCCCAACGGCTCCCCTCCCATTTTATGATTCCTGGGCTTTACATTAGATTTTGGCATTAAAAAATAGTTCGGTAAAGGTGTCTGCTTGGTGTATGTGCGCATTGTTGTCCAGCTGCACGTGTGGTTTATGCTTCACAAGCCTCTGATTAATATAATAAGATGTCTTCCTGAGCTGAGAGGATGTGGCTCAAGAGGGACGCTTTGACTCACTGACTCTTTTGTTGTGATAGATGATGAGCTGGTCAATTTCCCAATGCAGTCCCAGTCAATACAGGATATGAATCAGGATCAGATTGGATGCGAAAATAAAATAAAAGCTCCTCTTCTCTCTAAAGTCTATTTTTACGTGAAATGATTCCACTAAATGAATCCCTCCAGGTTCAGGACCTGAGTGAATGTTATTGATAACATCATTTCATAGTTTGTTCTGTTTTTATTAATTTTTTAATTTTTATTTGCGTTAGATGACACGTGTCACTTAAACCATTTACTTACAGCTAAAATAGAAATGTATTGGCATCAAAAAACACCTTTCTAGTTAAATGAAGTTAAATGAAATAAACTTCTTGTCAACTCCCTTCATTTAGGAAGTGTTGTACTGTATGTAGGTGTGAACAGCTACTATAGATACTATTTATTACTTGTTTATGTGACGCTTGTAGTTCTGTGACCGCCTCATAAACAATCTAACTGATTAACCTCTCAGACTGATGTGAGTGGTCTTTATTTTTCTTGTTCTTCCACCCCTCCCTTTATCACCACACCTCCATTTCCTTAATTGATCCCCACATCCTGCATATCAGGGAGATTAGCCTTGGATTAGCCAGGTAAACATGTGTGTGTGTGTGTGTGTGTGTGTGTGTGTGTGTGTGTGTGTGTGTGTGTGTGTGTGTGGGTGAGTGGGTGGGTGTGTACAACCTGGGGGGAAGTGGAGTCTTTGATCAGGCTAATGAGCTGCCAGTCCTTCCTCCAGGGCCTGCTGGTTGGTTGGGGGTGCGTGGACACCTGAAACAACACGGAGGACACACACACACACACACACACACACACACACACACACACACACACACACACACACACACACACACACGCAGGCACAACCTTGTCAGTGTAACACACCCTCATCCTGCCACCATTATTCTCGGCCCGACACCTCATGCCACCCCCTGCTACTCGTCTCTATCCATGTGTCAGTCACACCCTCACTTCATCTCCAATCTCCTCCACAGTCTTTACTCAGCTAACAGTAGCCCAACCTTTCAACCCAGCCAGAGCAGCCACCCACCGCCTTGCCTCCTACCCGTACTCTGTTCTGTCACATCCTGCCTTCGTCCTCCCCGTTCACCCTCATGATGTTCCTCCACCACCGCTTACCACCACAGAAACCTACACACACAGACACACACACACTTGGTTAGAAATGAGTGCGTCCAACCATTTGTCCTTTTTCCTTACACCAATGACAGCGACCTCCACTTCAAAATATGAAGGTCTGAATGAAATACTACATGCTATTTCTTGGTTTGCATGTATGGGAAGCATCCTAAAAGGTCAGCATTATATAAACATGATGAACTGAACATAATTCGACTTTTGTTCAATTCTGCTGCTGTACAAACACTTTGGATTGATTTGGAAGTGGTAAGCCATTCCTTTTATACATAATAAAATAACATTATGCAGGGGTTCATTTGCATATTTGCAGACATTAATAACACCTGCAATGCTAAAAAGTAAATTATGCAATTATTTTGTTTCATTGTTGCATATTGTAACAGTTTATTGATGTAAGCTGACTGTAAGTGGTCTGTTTTACTGCATTTTCTTTTCAAGTTGTTCATTATGTTTAACGAGTCTAGTGAGCAGATGGATTAATGAAGAAAAACCTGGACATGTTCTCTGATCTGCTCTCAGAATGATGTGAAGTTCACCAAACAGACACATGGTTACAGTCCATGGTTACGAAACGGTGAGATGGCAACGGAAGTGTAGGCTCTCGTTTTGTGGAGGCCAGAATCCGCACGGTCCATGAATAGCAAACCATGTAATCCCGTAACCATATATATGTTTTTATACTTGTTTTCATAACCCCAGCCACGTGTTTGGTGACATTTAAACACGTATCATAATTCTAACTTTAATCATGTGTTTATAAATCCCAATTTTAAACATTTGTGAGTGAGAGGGACATAGAAATATTGTGGTTTAGTGGAGTTAGCTGACTAACTCCATCCTCCAGGAAAAAACCCTGAGGGATGGAGTCACACAAGCAGCTCCATCCTCCAGGGTTTTTTCCATCCTCCATGAAAAAAACCCTGGAGGATGGAGTCAGGTCTTAATGTTTGCTGTAAAAGATGAAAGTGGACGTGGCACTTTTATAAATTGATGGTATGAAGTGCTTAACAAGCAGCTTATTTTGCTTATTGTTTTATTTTTTATCTTCACACAAGTTTAACGAAACTAAAGGAACATATAACAGACTACAGTGTAGTGGATCAACCGTGTTAGATCTACTTGTCCTCTCCTCTCATGACCAAACCACTATCTCCTTGATGCCATGCCGGGTCCTTGAAACACCTTTACTGCTTTGAGGAGTGAACTCTTGGGACTCTTCTGGAGAAGCACAATGAAACAACAATGTGTTCTTCCTCGCAGTGACACGAGGATGTAAAAAAAAAAATCACAAGTGACTGAGGTATGGAAAAACGATTACACAACCTTTAATTCCAAACCCCATTCAAACATGGCGTTAAAATAAATCCTGAGAGATCCGACCATAAGTGGCCATCGAACACACTTCTGGAAGGACTCAGAGCTGATCATTTGAGATGCATTTGAAGGTGACCTGGGACACTTGTGTCCACGTTCTCTTTGTAGTCTAAAAACGAGAGTCGTGGGACAGATTCGGGGAAACTAACATCAGCTTTGGCAACGGCTCATTTGACTTTGGGCGCATATAACTGCAATAAAGATTTCTCTTTCTTTCTATTGTACACACCTGTTTGTGACAGATCTTTATCGCCTTGATATTTCTTCTTCTTTTTTTTTTTTTTTTTTTTTTTAAATTTCCCGATATTGAGCCTCATGATAGAAAATAAATCTATGCATGGTGCACGTGTAAATGCAGGAGCAGGAAGGTCAGATGCAACCACTGAGGATGCATTTGGGAACACATTTTACTACCTATTTAGACCTATTTCCATCAGTCCATCAACACACCTTCACAGTGTCCAAAAGTGTGTGTGTGTTTATATCACTATGTTCTCAGTTGGTTAACCAAACTTTACCGGCTACAATGTCAAGTTATTCCTGAAGTTATTATCCAAGCCATTGCTTTCGAAAGCACTCTCAGAGGTCAGCAAAAGATCAGGCATCGTTTTGAAGTAGAAAAGGAAAGAGGAGAGCCTTTACGTCACTCGCCACCATCACATTTTTAATAATGTGTGAGTCACACGTGCTTTTGTTAACTGCTTACACATCCATTGGTCATATCCAATCTATGCCACACTGGAGTTGGAAAAAAAAATAGATTTGGGTCATTTGAACCCTGCAGTATAAATAGTAGTCCATGATTGTTCACTCCTTGACACCAAGTTTGATCAAAAAGGCTCAAAACCTGTCCTACAATTACTGCTTTTATTGCTTCTTTCAAAGGAAGTTTACAGGCCCTTGCACACGCACCCACATACATCGCACCTCTTTATTCCTCCTGACCCCTCAACCCTGATGCGTGTCACTCAAGGTGGTGACAGTCAGAGATGGCACTGCCGACGCGAAGGCACTCAAGCGATGAGCATTTGTCTTTGCCCCCCTGCATTTTCTCTTGTGTGACCTTTGGAGCCTGTTGCTATGTGACCCACTGACCCATGACTTGATAGGTTTCTGACAGCCATCAAAGCACTTTTTTATTTCACAATGACAGCTACAAGACAATATGTACGCTTTCTATATGTTTAAAAAAAGGAGTAGCTCAGTGTACCGGCCGCGGTGCTTTAAAGATATAATCTGGAATATTTTTTGTTGTCGTTTTATGGTTGTTTTTTTTTTTTTTGGAGGGGAGGTGGGGGGTGGGTTGTATCACATGACCAGGACACTTTCTTAACCTATCATAAGTGAAGTTTCAGTGCCATAATCATCAGGAGGAAAAAAAATTATATTAAGGCTCAGAATTTCAGAACCTTTTTGTCCATCACATGACTTCTTCAAATGCAGCTGAATCTTCACTATGTGCTTTGTCTTATTTACCACTGAAAGTCATCCTACAGTAACTGTAACACTCATACTTTCACAGTCTAAATGTCCACAGAGCGCTTACTACCATGATTTCAAAACCTTCAACCACAGATGTCTCTGAGTTATATTTAGCTCTGTGGGGCAGCAGCTGTATGCTGCTGTCATGGGAAACCGGAAAATAGGTTTCCGAGGTGCGTAAAACTGAAACAAAACACTGATACATTCATTCTGTGGCCAGATTTGGTGATAAGATATGTTGTTGCGGCATCTGCAAGTATTATACTTTAAAAAAAAAAAAAAAAAAAAAAAAAAGATTTTGTGGTTTACCTCATGAACAAATTATTGTGCATTAGTTTGTTCATTTATGTGCAAAAACGAGGGAGGTGCCATCACATAGATGTGCATTTTAAAATTTTGATCCTATAGACAAAAAGGGGCAATTCTGTTTATTTAAATTTTAAAAAACCCATATTTTTCTGCCTTCTTCCAGCTGAATTTTTACTTATCTCAGATGGACATGGTTCTCATATTTGTGCCTCTCTGTGTGTGTACAAGTATGTTTCTTAATATGCACTCAGGATGTTTTCACAGCACACACTCTTGACAGAGTGATTTACATGCTTTTAGACACACACACACACACACACACACACACACACACACACACACACACACACACACACACACACACACACACACACACAAAGGCCACACGGCACAGACCAAAGAGCGGAAGACAAGCTCAGCAAGAAAACAGGTTGATGATCAAACTGGTTTTGCAGAAGCTGCATGGTGTTTGAACAAAAATCTGGTCTCAGAGATCTGTTTCACATACTCAGCCCTGACAGCTCTTCCGCTGAACTCTGAATGAGAGGGTGATGGATATTTCAGAAGTCAGTTGAGTCCTGTCACACAAAACATTCTGTTTCTCAAAAGACACAGTTTCTTGGCGTGGGATGAAGACTGGGTCTGAAGCCATAATTCACTTTGATAGCAAAGCAATGCATTTTGAACTAACACCTTTTTCTTACCCCCGCAGCTCCAGTGGTTAATTCTTAGTGTGTTAACCCACTGAGGAAGTTTGATACGCGATCATTTCCTCTTCTAATTTCATAAGTGCTGACAGGAAACTGATGGTATAATTTACACAGATGATAACTGGCAGGTAGGTGTTTCCAAAATTACAAATATAATACTTTGACATACATCAAACCGCTCAAACATATCAAGCTCCAAAGAAAAAGTTAAATCACACACTATCCTGTTTTTCTGTTTCTGACAAACTCTTTTGTATGAGCTAACTGATGGTGTCACAAACATGTTTTTATTGCCTTCTTGGCATGGAAAGTCCTTTACTGTAGACAACCCCCCCCTCCTAAGATTATTTTAAGCACCCGGTTCTGTCTTTACATGTCTGTTTTTCAGTAGCTGTCTGTGGACGGATATTGGTTAAACAACAAGGTCAAAAACATGTAAAGTTCAGTCACAAACCGTAGAGTGGGCTCAGACCAACCATTGGCCCCTGCTTCACACCCCTGTCCTGTTCATTCCCTTTGATGCATTCATAAATCCTTTTAAATAATTTTAAAGACAAGTCAAGGGCACTTCCGTGGTGAGAACACAAGGCTACCAGAACACAGGAACACTAATGAACCAGAGGTTTTGTGACCTTTGCTTTGAGCCAACCAGAGATCTGTTTGTTGAGCCTGTAGTGGCCAGATAATCAAATTTATATCAGATTAATCTCCGAAGCACTTCACATAAAAGGATTGTTTGGTTTGAGGATAGAAACCTGCTCTTGTCACAGTGGTATAAATATGTATCAGAGGAAGTCTGAATGTATTCCTGTTCTTGTGAGAATGAGAAGCTGCACATGTATTCCAGATATCTAACAGCTTCTCTTTGTGTTCCTCTTTTCTCCCACCGTTGTTCTCCAGTTCAGGTGAAAGGGATCCTGGGAACAGCCAGGTTCCAGCTTCCCAAAAGCCTCTCAGTGCTCACATCTTACAAAAGAACAAAGA
This sequence comes from Xenentodon cancila, assembly GCA_014839995.1. NCBI lineage: Eukaryota > Metazoa > Chordata > Actinopteri > Beloniformes > Belonidae > Xenentodon > Xenentodon cancila. The sequence continues at coordinate 10,607,734 of CM026213.1, forward strand.
TTGTCTCAGTGTTGGGATTGTTCTGGGAAACCCAACCCAAACAGTAATGTCCGCAGTTTGACAACTGAGATACCAACAGTGGAAGTCAGGATTTAGTGTATACATTTTTGTTTTAAAGTTTTCTGTTTAAAAAAAAAAAAAGACTTATATATCATTGAATTATGTAATATTGAGATAATTTAAAAAATGTATGTAGGGTGCATCACAAGTATGTGATGCACCCTACATACATTTTGGTTTGCCCAAGTGCTGACTTCCCCTCCAACGACTGATGGCCAGTATTGTCGCAGAAAAGTGCAACTTCTGGGTGTAAATCTTTCCCGCCACATACATCATGCAAGTGAACCAATGACATGAAGCTCAACCTGATATATTCCTCTAAATAAGTGACGATGTTAAATTAACCTTCACCTGCTGGTTGCAAATTCTTTACTGTTTGTTAAAAGGTTGCTCCGCTGGCCTGGTGGTTGGTGCATCTGCCTCCAATGTGGGAAGGTCACTAGTTCAAGTCTCAGCAGTGTGAAGACTGCCTGTGTCCTCATGCTTGTGGAGTTATGAAGGCCGTGTGACATAAAACACTCAAGTCTGTGTTAAGGCTACAAAGCTTCTCTGTGGTGACGCCTCCACCAAGGGAGGGGAACTGTGATCTTGTATTAAAGTAGATAAGAAAAGGTGAAAGTAACAATACTGTGAAAAGGAGATCATAAAAACCTGGGTGGGTCCATTCAAACCTAAACCATAACAAGGAGCAGCTTTAGGCAAGCATGACTTCTTGGACGCTGCAGGTGGATCCTGCTGTCATATCAGTCTGGCTCCATCTTTCTAAGGGGGCGGTCTTTACCTATTCTCGTGGTCCCTACTCATTTACTAACTCCTCCTATGTGGTTTGTGCATCTACGTACATCTGCAGAATCCACGATCAATTCCATTCATAGCACCTTTTAGATTCAGCCCATTCAATTCTTCTGCAAAGTGTCTCCTCCAAACAAGCATTCACAACGTCCTTGTGCTTGCTGTCTTCTTGGCATGCGCGGTTACACATTTTTGACCACAGAGGTACCTAATGGACCCTTACAGGCTTGTGCAGTTGATAAAATTTATATCATTCAACTCTCATGCACGGGCTAATGTGGAAACCAAGAGTTATCCTTCTTACTGGAATTTATTTTTAAACGTGGCAAGTCCTAAATCTCCTGCCTTTGATGCTTGCTTCTGTAAAAAAAAAGTAAAAAGTAGCCCCCAAACCTGACAGATCTCATTCATGAATCTCATGCCAGTCCGTCTGTCCGTCTGTGTGGGTGTGGTCATGTCTATCTGAAGTTTCTGAGCTGAGCATTGTACAAAATGACAAGCCCATCAAAGAGTCTGCGCCTGCATAAAAGGACATTTTATGACTCTGCCCTTCAAAAGAACAGTTTGAGGAGTTCAAAGCACGCACAACACACTGGGAGAGGAAGGCTGTCGATGGAAACTTCAGCACAAAGGCAACAGTGAGACAGCAAGAGGATGGAAGAGAAAGAGAGAGAGAGGGAGGGAAAGTGAAAAAGAAATATAAAAAAGGCAACGGGTGGAAAACCCTCAAAACACATTTGATATTGGTCATCAAAGAGTGATACTAACCTGCGTTGCTTGGCATTTCCAGCTCGATGTTAAATCTCCAACATGAGGTTGTCATTCTCCCCACAGCACATCAAGCAAAGCTGCAGCATTTGATCAGTCTCTCCAGTCTGCAAGTGTGTTTTAAGGGCGCACACCTTCTATCCATATGCTAAGGATTTCTTCAGATGACTTGAAATGTCATTTTGTGATTTACGGTGAGGTAAAAGCGCTTGGTTAAAATAAGTCCAACAATCAAAGCTGAGCCAGGCTAGACTGCCCTTTTGTACACCTATCCGCTCAAGATTTAAAGCCTCAGCTGAATCATCTGGCATAAAGGCAGACACCTACTGTGCTTCTAAATAATGGCTGCAAATCAACGTTGTCACGTTGCATTTTCTGTCTGAAATGCTTTCAAACTGTAAAACCTACCTAATATCGTCCTCACACAGAAATTACAAATCACAAAAGAAAATCCAATAAAATGTGATTCTTCTGAGAACGGCGAGGAAAACAATTATCTCCCATCATTAGTTGTGTTTTCATATCATGAGTATTCCCATCTCTTCATTGTTAATCACCAATAATATATAGAGAGAAGCAAGTTAGGAGGTTGTTCTGGTGTTTAATTGACTTGAAGTGCTTCTTAAAAAACTGGAAAAATGGAAGACACATATTTGCACACATATGGAAAAGCCAGTTGATGTGTATACGAACGCATAAATAATTTTTATGTGCATCATTCCAGGTTTTGCGGTATCAACATAAATCACTGTAAAAAAAAAACTCAACATATTATTAACATCATGTTTAAGAACAGACCTGGCAGCTTTTGCCGTTTTAGTAATTTGAGGCATCTAAACATATTTGAGAAGAAACATTATTCATTCAGTTTTTGCTGGACTGTAAAATAAAAATAGTTTTAAGAGACCCTTTAATTTTGTGTCTCCTTTTCTCAATAAAACCAAGTTACAAGTCATGTTTCCATGACACGTTTTCACAAAAGAAAAGTGAAAGTGAACATGCGATAATGGTGCTGCTGCAGTGGGTCGCTGTTTCGGTGTTTTTCTTTTTATGAGCGCAATTCTCCTAGTTCTCTCTCCATATCACTGTCTTCAAAGCAACAAAGACTTTTTTGACTTTGAAGAAGATGGACAAAAAACATCTTTAGTCTTTGACAAATTATTGTGACTGCTGCTACTGCTGTTGCGAAAATAGTCAACAGAGGATGAAAACAGCAGATAAGCATTGAAATGATTATTCAAAGGCAAAGCCCCTAAATATTGTGTATTAATGTATATCTAAATAAGAAATATTGTATTATAGCACAATTATATTGTATTAATGAGGCCAAAAACAGCTGGAAACTAGATTCTGGTGACTTTAGATTGACCGGCAATGTTACAGAGATGCCAGAGATGTGCAAATACGCAAAAAGTCTTTCCATTACACTTTTGCTATAAACTGGATTGTTGTCACGTCTGAAGACCATCTCATGAAGCGTAAAAAAGGTTTTTGCAATATTTGGCAGGTTTTTTGAATTAGAAGTGTTTCCTTTACACGGTTTTTTAATATTTGGGTTTTACACAAATCTAGGGGTAATGGAAACGCGACTACGGGTGGCAGTGGTGAAAATGTTCTCCTACAAACATAAGTTGACTTTGTTGTGATTTCTACTGCGTGGGCCGGTTTGCTTTTTTTCCTGCAGAGAAAGAGGGAAACGTTCAAGACTAAAATGTCTTCAACAGCAGGGAATACCACATTGCCCGAAGTGTGGTTCGGAAGAATCTGTCCGGATAGCTCCGGAAGCTCCATCACACACTAGTGTGGGTTCACTAAAAATGGTGTTTTAAAACAAGACTAATCTGCATCCTCAGTAGTGCTTCAACTGTGCGTACTTTCAAAAAAGCATATCACGACCATCTCTGTACACCGAGCATTCCCTGTGTGGCCGATTACTCTTATCTATATAAGACTTTACAACTTTATAAGAATATGTGCATCCACCCAGATGTGGACGACTGGAGACAGAACTGATACCAGTGATCACAGAGTGATGTGGATGTAGTATTTTTTATTTTTTTACAACTAACGGTTGCAGGCGTTTATTTTTAGTTCATTGAGGTAACAGGCTTAAGTTGCCGCCTTTTTTTCAAGAGAAAAACATCTTAAAAAACATCACAAGTCTGTGCAGGTAGTGGGCATTTTCCTCAGTCTTTGTGCAGGTGGGGGTGTTGTGTGGAGGTGATTAGAGTTAAAGGTGTGAAGACTTTTGTGAAGGTGACAACCCTGCCCTCACCTCCCTAACTAATCCCCCTCTAACAAAGGCCCGTGTCTGTGCTCTACTGGACTCTGCCTCAGCCTCCAGGCCCGAAAACCTGCTTTTTTACGATTTTTCCACTCCTACTTTAAATGTTGCTCTACTTCTTCAGAGAAATAAGGGCATGGTGGTGTTGGGATGTGTGTGTGTGTGTGTGTGTGTGTGTGTGTGTGTGTGTGTGTGGGGGGGGGGGGGGGGGGGGGGGGGGTTGCAAATATGGAGAGAAGGAAAGAGTCAGAAAGGACACAAAGGTTCCGTTTTGTCCAACGGGAACAAGGAGGCTATTACACCAGGGATGCAGGGAGGAAGGAAGGAAGGGAGAATCACAGAGGGGGAACGGGTGCAAGAGGAGGAGGAGGAGGAGGAGAAAGCCCCGTCAGGGATTAGTTGGCCAGCTGCTCCCTAAGGGACCAGAAATGAGCTACACTTTAATTCTGACAGGAAGAGCGACTCCAGGGAGAAGAGAGAAGACAAGGGAATAATAACTGATGAAGGACAAACATAAAAAAGGAGGATCAGAAGAGTAAGAGAAGGACAAAGGTTATGAAAAGGAAGAATTAATGAACTGAAGTTACAGGAAGAAAGGTAGAAGAGCCACTTATGTTCTACTCTGTCACTCAGCATCTGTGACCTACCACACCTGTACAACACGTGCAAATATGCTTGCGTGTTTCTTTCTCCAAAATGTGAGAAATGAAAAGCCCCTAGCATTTCTTTACTGCATTATTGTTTTTTTGGGGGAGTCTCTATTCTGTTTAGGATGCTCTGACTCGATACTGAAAAAAAGCAGACACTATTCAACTTGTGGGTGCTGTTAGTCCAAATGAATTTGTCTGACTGTTTTTCCCTTTCTGATTGATTCGTGCATTATGAGCCTCATGGACTACAGTATGAACTATTGGCTAAAATAGTCAGATGTTTTCTAAAACTGCATTGCTAATGCAGTTATTCATGCATTTCACACGCATTTCGTGCACTCTCAGATTACTTGTAATGTCCATCAGATATCATCACGTCTTCCTCCTTCTTCTGACTTGTCAGTGAGTTTGCATTTTTACAGCCACAAACATCTATAACAGTTTCTTACACCTGAAGCGTTAGTTCTTGTTCTTCAATTTGTACGTTACACTGAAATTAAAGATGCAGAGTTTTCAAAATTCCAGCTTTACTTGAAGAAAGAAAACTTAGTCAGACAACGTTGTCAAAGATTTTTATCTTCCATCTCATCTGAGAAGACTTTATCATCCACTAGCTGCTGGAGTCGGAGTTTCTGTCCAAGTTACCAAAGCTCTGAGAGGATTTGTGGCTTAAAATATTTTTGTGAGCTCCTTAGTTCCTGTTGATTTCTGTCGACACCCCCTCCCCCCACATGGAAACGTGCAGAACTTTTACTCTCACTTTCTATAATATCGTATAAAACCTGCATAGATGCACAGCAACTATGCAAGAGTACTAAAGTATAAAGGAAAATATGGGTTATGTCTAAACGGGGAATTAAAAACTTACATATACATATGAAAGGAACATGTTAGTTAGATTTAAGGACCCTGTGCACTGCAAGATTTCTTTTCTTTTCCAGCAGTACCTTTAATGTTCATACATTTTAAGATACGAGCATGACAACTGAAACATTACACTATTGTCAAACAAACAAATAAACAAAAATCAATACACATAGTAAGGACAAGAGGGTATTAGCATATACCCATTACTTTATCATAGTCACGCATATAAAAATATAAAAGTTAGTGGAAAAGAGTACATCGAATTTGTATTAGTATCATATTACTGAGCATTGAACCACTAACATCCTGTCAAGAGAACAGCAGAGGGCCACTTATGGATCCACACCTGGTGTTTCCATAATATGAGATAAGTCTTTGTTTGCTAGAAAATCTCTAAAGGGGCCCCAGATATTATTAAAGGTGTGTTGTTTACCTCTGATTGTGTATGTTATCTTTTCCGAGGGCAAAGTTGTTGACAACTCTGGAAGCCCTTTACCTGCCCGTCCACCTCCGTCAAAGTCTTTGCATCGACTCTGTCAGCCAACAACAGCCTGATGTGGAGAAAAGTTGTTGTTGTTTCCTTCTTATGTTACAGTTGACTCACTTCTTCCCAGAATTAAACAGTTGGTTTTGGACGACTTGCGTCTGGGTGATCTTGGTATGAAGTCAGGAATGGTACGTGTAGACTCTACGATGATGAGACCTCCTCAATCATAGGGCACAACAGATGTAGAACGTTAAAAAATGTAATTCAAAAATAGTAGCGAAGGAGAAGAATTTGGTCCTGGTCACAATTCTTTCATGAGGGTCATTTTTTTTGTCTGCAGCAACCCCATATCGCACACTCTATGCTGGGTATTAATCAAGAAGGAAGACTGTACTACTGTGGTAGCACTAACTCCCTGATCAACGTCTTAAGATCTACACAACACGCTGCTGCTGCCACAGTGTAGCTTGAATAAAGGGGTAACATTTGGACACAAAGGTTGTTGCTGTGCTAAACTGTGTCACGTCAAATTATCCAGCCTGGAGTTAAGTTTTTTTTGATTAAAACCCCGTTTAGAAGAATAATAATGCCTGCCATTACTGGTAAGATAAATTAGTAATACGAAAACACTGAATCTTGTACATTTCTATGAAGGTTTCTATCTAGATTATAAACTCCCCAAAGTCTGAAAACATACAAATAATTACATTGACATTTGAACAGATGTGAGTATTTTGTGTTCAATGTAAAATTAACAGAATTGACAAAAGCTGTGTAGTTCTCTCAAATGTCCATTCACTGGTTAAACATGCTTTTATTTGTCAATTTAATATTATTATTATTGATACTTTTATTTTTATTACTTCAGAAATGCCGTCTTTCCATAAGTTGTCTTACTTAATATAAATGGCACTATCCCTTTAAGCTGCATTTTGTTTGACTAAAAGCTTTGCACGTAAATTATCTGGTTGTGTCTCTGTAACGCATAGAGACATGAGCAAGGTTGTGGTTGACAACCCGCAGAGGCTGTACATCTCTTTACACTAAGACACTGTTATTGATATCTCCATCAAGGCGATGACTCACACATACTAACTCCTCATGCTACACTAGTCACACATCACAAGAAATGAAGCCATCAAGTTGGAAACATCTACACACCGAGTTTCGTCAAAAGCTGATCGAAATTTCAAAACCTTTGAAGAAAAAAAAAAAAACCTTGAAAGGCCAGAGAGCGGAAGAGATGCAGATATTTTTTTCCTTCCCTCCTTCCTATTTTTCTGCCTTTCTGACTTTCATTCTCCATATGGCAGCCATTTGTCTGGAGGAGGTCTGTCAGACATAAATAATAGGTTATGAAAAAACAGGAGGGAGGGGGACGCTTGCTTTCTTCCTGAGGGACAGGATCTCTGGAGGCCCTGGTGTCCTTCATGGCAAAACAGGGAGAAAGTGAGACAGAAGGGGGAACGAACAGAGATGGACAGAAGGAGAAGGGGGTGGTAGGGGTGCAAACTTTACCATGGCAAGGCTGTCAGTGAGTTGTCTGGAATTATCATGCATTTTGATAGAAATGAGAGATAGCAGCAGAAAAACACATTATGTAGGAGAAGTCTACATAATGTGTGTGGGGGGTGGGGGTGAGGGTTCTTACTCTCTCAAGCCCGAAAAACTTGCACTAAAACAAAATGAACTTTGATTAATTGACCAATCAGTGCTGCAGGAAAAAGAAAGCAGAGGAAAAAAAAGTGAAATTGAAGAAAAGACAGAAGAGGAGGATGTTTTTCCGAAAGGGAGATGAAGCGCAAGGCAACATTAAGGCCTTCTCAAGTTTGTGTGCGCTGATTTTCATCTGAAACCAATTAGTTCCAAACCACGAAGACAACACCAAGCCTAGTTTTTAAAAACATCCTCCCTCTTTCCTCATCTTCCCCCTCCTGTCCGTTCATGTGTCAGGCGCTGCAGCTCTCTGCTGGGTCTAGACTGTGAACATGCATGCAAGCATTTGTGTGTGTGTGTGTGTGTGTGTGTGTAAGTGTAAGTGCATGATTAACATTCGCCCCAATTCACTGAGGGACACGCATTCTAAGCCCTTCCTTCCTGCTCCGAGTGGAATTCTCATTAGCTGATAACTACTTTTCAAGAGACTGCTGCATTCCTCTGCTGGATACCAGGGGCCTTACAGGACTCTAGTACACATGCATACTCATGCAGACATGTGCATGGACGCTCACGTTTACACGTGCATGCACATACAAACATACAAACAAGCCTCCTCCCTGAGGACAAATACAAATACAATACTTTGTTTATTACAGAAACTAAAGGTTCCACCTCCACATTATGCTTTACCAACTCTCGTAACACCAGTTGTTACCCAAAAGTTTCCACAAGCACAGACTAGTAGACAGGCAATAATACTTTTCACTATATTCTCTCTTCCCGAGCCAAAGGATAAGAGCACTTCCCTTTTTAAAGGTCTAATCAGACGTTTATTGTATCTGTTTGCAAAACCACCAGCATTTTTTCACTCAGATCCCAGGACAATAACACTAGAGGAGAGTGGGTAAGACACTGGTACTGTAAATGTCACTCGCAAAAAGAGAAAAAGAAGTTAGCAGAATCATTAGTTAGAATCATTACATATGCAAAAACTATAAATGTGCCAAAGGTGCTCTATGAGAGTTTAGTTATATGTTAAACTCAACTCCTTTGCTGCATTACTGCATTATCTGCATGGATGCCTACAAATTATCATTAACCTGACAGATCAAACCCACATCTCAAAACATTTGGGGTCCGAAAATGACCCATAGGGCCTCCTGATCCAAAGGGTGGAACCAACAGATGCTTATCAAACTGCTTTTGCACGTAACCGCTACAACCAATCAGAGTAATGATCAAGGTGACATTTTCAGAGCGATGAAAATGGGTCAAGGGGAGAGTGAGTGTAGAAGAGCTTGGTAGAGAGAGAGTAGTGGAATAAAAATGGAAACTAATGATTGTTGCCGTTTTTACATTTTGCGAATAATTGGTGTGCACAAACACTCAACCAATATCTTTCACATCAATGACTGTGTGACACAGCTGGCTACAACCAAAACTAGAGAAATACATCGTCACGTTCAGATTATTTCTTGAATAGTTTACTTTATCGTAGGAGCAAGTTCATCAGATCCCTGATATCATTTGTAAATTAAATAGGCCTCATTCACCACAATCCCTAAAAGATTGTCATGGATGACCTTGGTGGCCAACATGTCTCAGTTTGTTTGTGTGAATGAATAGCAGAGTTGGTCCTACATGGCGTCCTACAGAGTTCTGTACTTGGGCCGTTACCTTTCTATCTACACATGCTTCCATAAGGTAGGACTATCTAGTCATTTAGTACCTGGGTGGCATTACCTCGACATCCACTACTACTGTGAGGACTCTTGAGTTATTTGTGACTATGATTTGTCCATTTCACGCATAAACCACAAACTAAGGAACATCTCTGCCTACCTACCTAACATCCTTTTAGTGATACTGCTATACTCCTACAGGACCTCCCATACTGGACTCAGCTTTTTCACTCTGCTCGGTTTACTTTTTGCATTCATATATGTCATCACTTTTTCGATTGACCCTGTGGTTCTGTTTGGGGTTTCATTTGCAGATATCCTCGGAAACTTGTTCATGGGACTGATTCTGCTGGAGGTTTCTTCCTGTTATTCCTCTCCACTATCACCTGTTGAAATGAGGAAACGAGCAACTTCTGAGCTTTGGAAACAATAGGAAAAAATATTAAATTTAACATACAGGGCCAAACCTCAAAACTTTCTAACTATTTTGGCTGTATTTGACTAAATGATCCATGTGGTTAGGCAACTTAACACTATAACAAACCTGATACAAAAACAATAAATCAGTGGAAGCATATTTGAATCAAACCTAAAGTTCAGTATTCCCGGTCTGTTTCCACAAAAATATTGAAAACCACACGTTTGTCGTTTCATTGTTGAAACTGCACTCTGCTGTTCTGATGGACATGTAGGCCCAGTCTCTCTCTGAGGTTCCTGTTGTATACCTGTTGAGCTGATGTTTCGTAAAAGGCCAACACTGCCACCCACTTAGTTCTTATTCAGTAATTTGTGTGGTTCCCTCCCCTCCCCAGGAACACTTCCCCCCACCCTGTAAAATGATCACCGGATGGCGACTTAATTTCCGTCTCTTTTTCACTGTTGACTCCTTTCTTCCCTTTCCCTCATCTCCACTTCTTTCCTCTCCTCCTATATTCACATTCTCTCCTGTTCTCTGGATCACCTTTCTCTCAGTCCTCCCTCTAATTTCTCCTCCTTCATCATTTTTTTTTCTTTCTTCCGTTGCTCTTTTCCTCTCTTAAATGGATGCTGGTCCTTTGGGATGGTCAGTAGAGAGCAGAGGAAGAAGGGGCAGCTTTACTGTGGAGCCGCATACTGATGCTACTCAAATGGATTGGTGGCATTGAATGTTTGCAGCCAAGAACAATGAGAAAGGTACTGGACTGGGTTAGGTAAAATGTATTAACTCAGTTTGTTTTATTGGGCTTGATTTCCATAAATATAATAAAATACAATTAAAGCAAGTTCTTATGAGTGTTTTATTCACCATGCCATTCAGTGTAATATATATTTGACCCAAGCAAGTCATGGATACGTAATTAGGGCCTCAGGAAATGGTGCTAACTTCATAAGGAAAGGGATAGATATTTTTAATAAGCAAGAAAAAGAAAAAGTATTTTGTGATTCTTTTCCAACGGCAGTGTCAACATCTTTGGACTTTTACTATAAACGCTTTCCACTATAAGCCATAATTCAGATTTCCAGTGGATGGTAATGAATGTTTGGACAATTCAGACTGTCACCAGCAAGGGTCTGTGATGATATGGGTTTGTACCATGTACCTTTGGTAAATGTTATTCAGATTTCTGTTGAAGTAGAATTAATGTAGAAAATTACATTGAGATTAGCCAAATATATTGCCTTCAAGACAACATATTTTCCTGGAGTTCCTATGTACTTACAGACAGCAGACAATGCAAACACACATTCTGCCCACATTACAAATGCATGATTGAGTTAGAAGGGACTATTGGACCTGACTGAAAGAAAGTGAGGATGACCCAGTCATATTGCATGGCTTAAGAAGCCATGGAAAAAGTCCAAGGAAAATGGATTTATTTATTTTATTGACCTATTATATTTTGTGAATGCACTAGCGGTCACAGTTTGTTTTCACTCAAAATGACAGTTAAGGTTTTCTTCATTCTATTCTACATGGAACTAATCCATCCATCCATCCATCCATCCATCCATCCATCCATCCATCCATCCATCCATCCATCCATCCATCCATCCATCCATCCATCCATCCATCCATCCATCCATCCATCCATCCATCCATCCATCCATCCATCCATCCATTTTCTACCACCTACAACAGCTTGAGCAGAGATCCACTGATTTTCCCCTCCCTGATTACCTCTTTGTCCTGTCTGTGAGGCGTTCCATGCTTACCAAGAGATAAAAAACCTCCAGTGGTTCCTAGGTCTGACCTGAGGCTTTGCTCCGATGGGACATACCTGAAACACCTCCCCTGGAAACCATATGGCCATCCAGATGCCCAAACAGCTAAACTCACTCCTTTTGATGTGGAGGAACAGTGACTCAGCTTTGAACCCCTCTCAAATGACTGAGCTCTTTACCCTGTCGTATCACTAACGTCCCCCATAGAACACATATCATGTCAAATTTGTTTTGAACTGTTTTTATTGGTGTAAATTATCCTTCCTTCCACCTGATTGTAGACATCTATGCTCCTGCTTGATCAAATACACGTGCGTATGCACACCTTCTCTTCTTGGTGTGTTCCCCTGAAGCAAACATTCGCTGCTACACATTTCTAATATTTAATATATAGGATTTGTTTTGTCTGTAATAAAATAAAAGTCATGTTAATATCAAAATTACAATAATTTTCTTTTAACTACTTTTTCTATGCCCTCCTAATTTTTTTCTGATATGTAAAGCGTCTGAAGCAAATTTGAAAGGTAGATTCTACACAGAAACCTTTACTGGTTTTTTCTTTAAAATAAAATTGGAAAATTAGAAGTTAAGAAGAGCGTGAGGCAATTGGAGTCTACACATACAGCTATGAATGCTTTTGGCTTTTGTGTTTGTAGTCTGGCAACAACTGTGATGATTATGATGATGATGATGATGATGATGATGATGATGATGATGATGATGATGATACATACACAGTACCAGGTGATGTGGTGTAAACTAACTTATAGTAGCATACAACATAGCCAGAAAGGCGTTCATCTGAGACACAAGGAACTCAAATACCTGAACCATATGTGATAAGACAATTACTTGTCCAACTGAAATATGGCCATCATGCCATTGATCTGCAATTCCCTCTGTTCACTATCAACAAAATCCCACAACAATACCAACTCCTATTCTATTTCTTGCAGCAGTTGGTCTTTTTTTCTTTTTTCTTTATTTAACCATCTCCAATACAGACTTTCTTTGGTGACACATGCCAGTTTTTAGTGTGCTCTTAGACAATAGGCGTATTTACTACGCCACTCCCAAATTGTGTTGTCATATATGACAACTAATAGCAGCTTCACCTCTACCCACGTCCCTATAACACCAGTCTCATGCACACATGAGACAAGAAACAAGGCCTCAGCCCAAGTAGAATAAACGGGTGTGTTTCTGATTACAGATGTTTTATCAGAATATTAAAAAAAATCCAAACCGGCTATAAAAATGTTTAAAAAGAAATCCGTTGAGCAGCTGTTAATAACCACGAGGTTATGTTTTGTAACAACCAACTGATCCAACTTTACGTGACTTGCTGGGCCTGGTGCCCCCCTGTTGTTGCATGATCAAACAGTCTAAGGGGCCCCCGGGACCACTGGCTGACTTCACATGTTTTCAATGGGGTCTTCCGTTGTCATAGTCAGCACCCTGGCCCTGAATTCCCGTGCGCACAAACACTGTGCCTACGTATCTATTTGCACACACGCTCGCACAAATCAAGGATGGTAGAGGCTGGAGCCAGAGAGAGAGTGGAGCAGGGACATGGATGGCTGATCGCTCCCTTTCAGCCGCTGAGCTATAAACAAAAGCAGCAGGCAGAAGCTACAATAATGGATCTCTTTTCCACACACCTCCTCCGGACCATATTGGATTTTGTGCGATTGCACATGCATGTTGGGAGGTAGACCAGAGGGTGTGTATGTGCATGCGCTCATGTATTTATAGATTAAATGTGACAACAAGAAGGAGATACAATCAGAAAGGTGAACTGTAATCATATTTCCAATTGTTGGTAACAGTTTCCTGAATGGATTCAGAAATATTACATTTTCATTGACCAAAATGTTCATGAAATTGATGTGTAAAAGCCATTTGTATCTGCAGGCATTACCAGGGAAATGCTGCTATAATTAGTGATTTTTTATGACCTGAGGTTGTGAATACTGGCTGGGTTCATCTGACAATTTCACCACTTGACGAAAGAGCTGTGGCGAAATTAAGATCCTAACCAATGTATGTCAATGGTTTAGCTTGACAACCTGCCAGCAATAATGGAACCAAACTGAATAAAACTAAGTCACCAAGTTATCATTGACCACAGTTTAGGACTCATTGTCTTTTTTATCTCTCTCTCTATCTCTTTTAAAATATGGTATAATACACAAACAAATATATATATATATATATATATATATATAAATTATTGATTAATGTATCATTAGTTGGTTGACCTTGTGGTTCGGTGAACAATTGATAAGTTTTGATTTCCCTGTTTCTATAAGGTATATAAGAATTAAAGGTAAATATAGTTTATATACTGAATAAAATATGCATGCCATCCTTAATGAATGATTTATTGTAGCATTCGAAACAGTACAGACAATTGCATTTATGTAGTATAATAGAATAAATTCTTCATAGGTGTTAAATAAAATATGTAGGCTATTTTAACATGAAAATAAATAAATGTTGCATATAAAACATACTTAACAAGCAATGACTTTAGATTGACTGGCCACATCACACCCATCACTGCCAGAGACATCTAATTGTGAAAAAAGCACTCCCATTACATTACACTTTTTTGATAAACTGGATTATCGACATGTCTGAAAAACCACCTCTCAAAAGGACAAAAAACATTTTTGCAATATTTGGCAGGTTGTTTTCTTTTTTTATTAAATGTGTTTATCTGTTATGTTTCTATGTATGTGTTTCCATTACAGTAGTTTTTCTCAACTCCAGGGGTAGCACATCGTAGGCTGTGATGATAATGCACTTAGGGAGCTTGTTGAGCTGTTGTACTTAAACGTAGCACCACATAATATACAGTTATGTTCTTTGTCATAATACATTTATTTGAAATTGTTTACATCCCTAGCTATCATACTATGTTATTTATGTATGTATATTCACAGATTAACAAATTACATATTATGAAGCACCTGGACACATTTTTATAATCTTTTAATTAATCTTTTAATTAAGTTTTAATAATCCTGTCATTATCAGTTTACGTCAATTGGCTTTTTTGACTATTTTGTTTTGGTGTGGTCAGTGCGTATCATCTCTTCAATAGACTAGCAATCTCATCACATTCACCCTCTGTCATCAACATAACAAATTTGCTGTGGCCACAGGAGAGCTACGTGTAAGAGCAAAAGGCCAGTCTACACAGTTTATTGTGTTTTACATCATACTTTTAAATTACATGATCCATTTTTTTTCTTCAAATCCAGAATAATTTGTAAAATAAAGAACAAATGCTGACATTTTCGTTGGTATTATGGTTCAGATTAAGCTCTTCAGCTTTTTCTCAACTAGTTTGATATAAAAGCTGCGCTGACTTATTGTTCAAACAGTTTCCTCTCATTGTGTCACATTCCTGCTCATTCACTCACTCCCACACAATTGAGCATAAGTGATGAATTTTCTGGTAAGCTTGCTTTTGTGTCTATTTTCCACCCAAGTGACGTTAATCAAGGATATTTTTATTCTGATAATGGGTCTTAAAGGTTAAGTATAGATTTGTCAGTTATGCAACAATTATCAAGCTATTATAGATAGCATTTATGTAAAACTCTGATAATATACATAAAAACCAAAGTAAATCTTTAAAATTTTTGTAATTTTTAACTTTGTGTTTTTCACTTTCCTCGATCCAATTAAAAAAAAAAAAAACTAGGATATTTAGTATGAAAATGCTAAAAAAAAACAAACAAACAAGAATGACCTCTTTCAATAGAGTCATTGTCAGGTTGAAGCCTCCAAGAAGGACATACAAATATGTAAATCCTGAAAATATGTGTATGGCAAGGCAGTTCTTGTTGAAGTGCAATGCTGGGAAAATTATTGCAGGTGTTGTTTATGTCAGTGTACATTGCCATAAAGAAATATTCACCCCTTGATATTGTTCTTGTTTTTTTTTTATGTCATATTTTTCTGACATCATTGTCAAAAACAACAATAATCCATGCACTTTGTTCGCTACTGTTGACACGCTAATAAATCCCCTTGAGTCAGTCGACCCTGAACCTACAATGAGGTCGGCTCCATCTTTACTGACGAAATTCAAATAATCAGTCACTGCTCCGGTGCTAGATGCAGGATATGTGATGCTTTTGTGTCCACTGAAAGAAACCATGATACAATTTTGTCCAATCACTCACGAAAACCTGGATGACATCATACATCACCTGAATTCCAGCACTTGCTGCTTTGATACTCTGCCAACGGTTTTTTTTTTTTAATACTGCATATTTCATAGCATCAGAGCTTCTAGACATTGTAAATAGTTTCCTCAGTGCCTTAAAGCAGTTGTCATTAAGCCACTTAAAAAAAAAGTAGTCTATACAGGTCACTCATAAACAGCAATAGGCTCGTATCAAACCTTTTCAACAGCTGTATAACCTCCTGATACTAAATGACTATTTTGATGTCTTCCAGTCAGGTTTCGGGACACATCACAGCACTGAGACACCTCTAGTTAAGGTCCTTAATGACATCTGCAACAACACAGATAGTGGCAACATTTCATTCGTGATCTTACTGGATCTCAGTGTTGCATTCGACACAGTCGACCATAACATCTTGATAGATTGGTTGAAGAACTAGGTGGGACTTTCTGGTACAGCACTCTAGTTGGAGTCCTATCTAAAAGACGGGGGCTATTTTGTGTCTTAAGGTAACTACAAATCAGAGCTACAAAAATAACATGTGGAGTTCCTCAAGGTTCAATTCTGGGGCCTCTGTTGTTAAACATGTATATGCTTCCACTTACTCAAATTATGAAGAAGAAAAAACCCAACAACAAAATGTGTTACCATAACTATACAGATGACATACAAATCTATGTAACTATCTTGCCAGGAGACTATAATGCAATTCAAATATTGATCAAACGTACTGATAAAAGTAAAGAGTGGATGTTCCACAATTTGCTTCTGTTAAATGAAGACAAAACAGAAATAATAGTGTTTGGAGCCAAGGAAGAAAGATTAAAAATCAACACTCAGCTTCAAGTATTAAAGTTGAAAACTAATAGTCTAGTCAGAAATCTGGGAGTGGTTCTGGACTCAGATGTGATACTTAACAGCCACATTAATATAGTAGTGAAGTCAGCCTATTATCACCTAAAAAACATATCTAGTCTAATCACTTTGAATTACCTTGTACATAAAATGCTATACAAATACATTTTAAATGGCCTTGTCTTGGCTTTCTTACCTTAAAAGCTGACATTTCACTGGATATATGTTGACCTTTTTTTCTTGATGAACATATAAAATAGTTCATACTGTTCAACAAAAAAAAAAAGTGAATATACAATATATATTTGACCTCATTGCTTTAGAGCTCTAAATTAAGATCTAACCCTGTCATTTAACCTCAGAGGTCATGTATTTAACTGAGATCAATCCACTGTTGTGGACTCTATCTGTCAGATAAATGTATGTATACATAGAGCTCCAAGTCTACAAATAAAATTAAAGTGCCACCACCAAGCTAAAGCCATCATTAAACCCACAAAACCCATCAAACAGAGTTCTGGTTCTAAAGTCAAAATACATAAATAGATATCCATCTATCAATTTGCTATACCTGCTCCTCTTAAGAGGGAATTTATACACACACACACACACACACACACACACACACATATATATATATATATATATATATATATATATATATATATATATATATATATATATATATATATATATATATATATATATATATATATATATATATATATATATATATATATATATATATATATATGTATAGGTGGTATTTTCATTTTTCATTGCTTCTACCAACCTTAAGCAGCAATAAATATTATGGTATAGAGACCTCAACATTTGATGTTCACATATGTGGGCATCACAAGTCTCTTTTGGGTTTATACATCATCAGTATGGCAACTGAACAAGGCATTATGTTTATTAAAAAAGACCCCAGGTGAAACATATACAATGGAGAAAAAGGATGGGGCCCGAAACACCACTGTGAAACACCACTCATGAGTGCAGCCATCCCAGAGGAAAACTCACGGACAAAAAAAAAAGATGTTCCTATCTGTTAAAAGAGGCTGGAAGCACTTTTGTTGCAATGCCTTTAATCCCTACATAGTACACAGTTTTAGTACTGTGACAAGGTTTAATAAGGTTGGATAAGAAGGACAGTTCAGTGATATGGCTAAAATTAGAAACTAGAGACTGATCAAGATTTATGATTTATTTCAGGGGTTGCACAACAGCTCGATTCAAACAACGAGGACCACATCCATATCTTAGACGAGTATTTATAAAGAATTAGTGTCCTAATAGTGTCAAAAACAACCTTCAGAGATAAGAGGAGATGCCATCTGAAAGCCAGTTATGAAGATTGTGGACAATCACAGACAGACAAAATACTGAAGTGGGCTCAAACAGATCTAAAACACCACATAGAAGAAAGAGAAGAGTATAGATCAATAGGAGTGACTAAAAATGATCTATGGACAAATATTCTTTCTCCATAAAAATGTTTTAAAAACTTTTCAAAGAGCTTTTCTGTTTTTCCATCTTCTCTCAGCCTGCAAACAAGCCCTCCTGAAAGTGTAGGTGGAGTGATTTAACCAACGCTGTGCATTAGTGTGAGAGTCCAAAATGCTTGTGCACAAAGAGTTGCCCAACATGTCCCATTTTACTTGTGTGGCCCAGTACTGACTGAATGAGGTTAAAAGAATTAGTTAGATAATAGAAATCTTAAATAATCTTAAATAAATCCTAAATACAGCTGTCAACTTCCACCATTGCCAGTGGTCCAAGGAAAGTTCAAATATGTACAGTTGGGAAGGAAAAACTGGGAAGGATGTGGAGTCAACAGCTTGTTGTCTGATTTCTGTTAGGAACATGAAATCAAAGTCATGAGATGTGAAGAAGTCATTCAGCATAATTCATATTCAGTTATTCTTGCAAACATAAGCACAAACTATATGTTTTCAAGTGTTGATGCTTTTTTTATGGTATCAGAGTAAAACGTGACACTACATTTATGTTGACACATGAACTTTTTCATGGTTTATTATCGTATCCATTTTCTTACATTTACTTTGTGTTCTTACCTGGTTCACTAACATAACATGGCCTTTTACACTTCTGTCCAGTTTTTTAATTTATTTATTTTTTTTTATCTCTTGAGCTCTGTCTGCTCTATTCTCTCTCTGTCTCTTCCCCCTCCGGTCTTCCCATGGGCCCACAGGAGATGATAAGGTGATGTCATACCTCTGCACCTCCGCTTCCTGACAATGTGAGTAACTGTACACTGTGGGCCCCGGGCAATGCCTGTGTGTGTGTGTGTGTGTGTGTGTGTGTGTGTGTGTGTGTGTGTGTGTGTGTGTGTGTGTGTGTGTGTGAGAGAGAGAGAGAGAGAGAGAGAGAGAGAGAGAGAGAGAGAGAGAATGGTGAATAATATCAACAACTGCTTGGACTTTATGTTCTAAATGATTAATAAAAGCAAACCCTCGTTTTAGACAGACAAAAACACACAATGTGTCATGCTCAACATGCCAAACAAGCCATATTTACAATTACACATTCTATATGACCTGGAGAGCCTGACATGTAGATTATTTATTCATTTAACACATTTGTGTTTCCTGGCTCACACCTTGGGGCAGTCTTGAACACCTACATATAGTAAAAATAGTTGTTTTTGCATTATTATATGTCAAAATCACATCAATGTATAGAGAGGGTAAACTTTGGTCCAACACGCAACAAGTGAAGTTGATCTAAGTAAGTGTAACTTATTGTGTAACTTATTGTTTTAATAAACAGCCTGGTTCAAAAAAATGCTGACAGGGGGCTATTTTCTTTAACTACATTAGGTTAAATTATTTAAAGAACTAAATGTATGTATAATATTAAGTGGAGACGTTTCTTTGACAGTTAATACTAAACACAGCGGTCATTTCTGACACAACACAACATGTGAAGTGAGATATTCTGCTGTAAACATCAGCCGGCAGCTCTGCAGCTCCTCCGACATGGGTCGGTTAAAGGAATTGGTATCCACCAGACTGTAAAAAAAAACAACTGCTGAAGTAGTCACATGACCCACTGGTAGATATCTGCAGAGCTGTTTACAGCGGTCAATCCCGTTCCACATGTTGACTCCATGGCAAAATCAAAAATTACTGTCTTGTTTAGCCAACCCTGGATTTATACAAACTGCTGATTGATGCTGAGCAAGGCAGCATGACAGTTACGGATGAGTAAGCCATAGTGGCTATCCATTGGCTAAGCCGACTGTCAATCAGTCATATCAGCAATACATTTATTGCTTCATATAAATTCTGCGGATGTGGTACAAAAAAATCCACCCCCCTCAGAGTTGTCATGGATGTGAACTCAAATGACTGGGAACAAAATGTTGTTGTTGTTTTTTAACCACGCTGTAGATATGTTGTTTTTTTGTTTTGTTTTTAATTTAGTTTTTTCTGTCTAAAGTTGGACATTTTAACATAAGAGTCAATGGAAATATACTTGCTTTTGGAGCCAGCCTTTAGTGGCCAGTCGAGAAACTAATTGAACTATTTTACAGTCTATTGGAAGAAGAGTTCAAAGCCACTCTTCAAAAAAAAAAACGATGCTTCCTGCGTTGTATGTTATTCTCTATTACAACTGCATCCTTTATTGTTCCTCCAAACTATAGGTTGGCCGGAGGGTCATATGCATTAATCTCAAATTTAAAAAAAAATAGCTGCATTAAATAGAATCTGCTTTAACGCGTTGTTAATGCCTTACCTTTGACAGGCCTAGTAAACACAGAACTCGGACTGCAGTCTGAGATTACACGAAGGGCCAAGCGACATATGAAAACTGTACTAACTGTTATATAAGACGTGTAATGTGGGTTTAATGAAATGCACTAGAAACAGCAAATCCACGTACATCCTTTGTTAACATCATTTGTTTATTGCCACTATTTTAACTACTGTAAAACTTCACCATCTGTCCAGGATTGTAAGCCAGCTGTTCACATGCTTCTACTTGAAAATTATGGTGCAGGTTCAAGTTCACACAATCCACCCAGCAGTTGTATCCCCCTCCAAAAACCATATTTAATTCTATAACAAATGTAACTTTTGTCATGTGTTTGCATTTCTGAAAAAATAAGTTTTTCCATGTTCCTGCCTACCTCCCCTCCCCCTTAACTGTATCAGGTCAGTGGACAATATGCTGCTTCAAACGGCTGCGTTGCTTTCTGACATTCCATTTGGGGAACGAGTGAACAATTATAGCTGCTGCTCTGGTCTGGGAACACACAGAAAGGATGTTGCCTAAAAACAGAGCGGAAAGGAAGTGGCAGCAGAATAAAATAGGGAGTGAGTAAGGCATAAAAAAAGGAAGCCGCAATATCCTGCAATGACATGGTCTCAGCCACAACCAAACACGATGACATATCAGGGATGTGTGGAATGTTAGATATTTGCCATAAATAGGCTTCAGCTGTTTGTTCTGAGATCTATTTTTCCTCCTTTTTTTTTTTTATTCATGTTCTGAATGGCAGGAAGGGGAAAGGGAAGAGGAAGAGACAAGAGTTTCAACTTAAGCATTTCTTTCCCAGAAAGGATACTGGGCAGAGACGCACAGAGGAGTGGGAGTAATGGCTTTGCTTACGCATGTACTACCAGAATAAAATTTATTCCATGACAACTTCCAGGGGAAAAAAAAAAAAAAAACAAAAAAAAAAAAAAAACAAGATGAGGCTAAATGGATTTTTTTCATCATAATCCTGACGTTAGTGGGGTCATTTGTTCCTATTGGTGCATTAAAAAGATGCAAAAAATATGCACAAACAAAGCCAATTAAGACTAATTTATATGAAATGACCACAGCAGCTATGAGGTACAGCAGTACTAGATAAAACACCCCAAGCCTTCAGCAAACACAACAAGAATACCACATGAACGACAGTTTGGTAAATGCAGCAATAATAGAAAGTGATAAAAGTAACGACAAAATGCTGGGCTGAACTTTATAGTTATAGTTTTTAGTTTTATAGTTAGAATTCTGAAATTCTGAATCTATGTTGATGCCCGATATTTAAAACAAAACTGTAAATCACTATACTGACTGATGTTGAGTAAATGTTGGAGAAAATGTCCTTTTGCAAAACTTTTTTGATAATAACGTCTCTCCATCTAGACAACCTTTCGTCTTCTTCTCCTTGACTGGATTGCAGTGACGAGCAGAAATGATCTTGAACATGACAATTTACTAGATAACTTAACCTTAGTTTTGGTTTCTGTTTTTATTTTGACAATTGGGATTTTCCTGCCCTCCGGACGTCACTGGGAAGTCTAAAACGTCGCATGTCCTTGGAAAGACACGCCAGTGAAAGGTATTTAAAGCAGACTCAATCAGCGCCTGTGATGCTCTGGGATATGACAAGACGTAGGTTGTCATCATCTCCACAACTGTGCGTCTGTGCGAGCGAACGTGTTTTAACCCATGTCTGGCTTGCAGCTCACATGTAGCGTGAACCACAAGGAGGTTAAAAATAAGTGAAAGAAAACAGAAAGTGATCTGACATCACAGCCAGCGATTCCATTGAAGATATTTTTGACCAACACAGGCGTCACTGCCGTGTAAGAGCGTATTTGTGTATCTGAGACATCACAGCTGAGCACGCAGGCCAGTTTCTGGTCTTGGGCTGTGTGTGTGTGTGTGTGTGTGTGTGTGTGTGTGTGTGTGTGTGTGTGTGTGTGTGTGTGTGCGTGTGTCAGCATGTGCATTCTTAACTAAAACAATGGATGACAGCTTTTCCATATTTGCGGATGTACAAGCAGTGATTTCGAGAGTCACACTGAGAGTGTGTGGGAATGTGCGTGTGCACAAGTTTTACTGGATGCAGGTGTGAGGAAACAATCACCCCATCCATAATCGTCCATCTGTCACAGCTTTTAAGGATATTTGTGCGATCCTGACTCAACTTTCTATGTTCCCACACGCACGGCTCAGCACTTCCTGTTTTGTGCTGGAACTGTAGTTAAATTTCAAGGTGCAGATAATATGTGACGAAATAAACACAAAGCAAAACATACAAAACACGCCGCTTGCCTGTCAAATTCCCAATTTCCCATGAACTCTAACATATTTGAACCTAATGATTAAAAGGCTTTAAACACCACATTGTATGTCATCCAAAGTGACTGTATGTCCACTATCACACTACATCAATCACATTTAGACACCAGCTACGAAACATCTGACAGGACTCAGTTTTCTGGGTTTATTTTGAATCAGTATTTCAGAACTCAGAGCTTCTGTACAGACAGGCATCATTGTCCAGAAAGACATCTGACAGACTTATCTAATTTTCCTGGACACATGACTGAAGTAACTACTTGGAGCTGGTTCAATTGCAATTAATTCATCTCATTTATGGGTCTGGCTGATTTTGCACATGTCTGCTAAACTTACTGCCGCTCTTCAAATCCCACATCCTCCCCGTTTTCCACGTGTAAGCTCCGATTCTGTGGAGGGTTTTATCTGACTGATTATATGACTAATAATTGAGGACTGATTAGAGTGGAGACTGGATGGCAAAGCTCAAGTGATTTTATCATTAAAAAAAAAAAAGCATTTGAAGTCTTTATTGCAAGAGTTGACTGACTGAAATGACAAACTATCAAACAAACTCACAGACACAAATGCAGGGTTAGTTGGTATTTCTTTTTATTCGGTTCCACTGTTGCAGACGGGGTGTCGGCGTGAACCACAAACGCCACGTAACACTTTTCTAAGCAAAAAGGAAGACTTTATCCTTTTCCAGAAGCACCGTTAAGGCCTTTTGGATGCTTTGTGATAGTATGGGGTCATATTTCATGCCTTTGCTAAAGGTGCACTTCTTTGATGGCAGTGTTTATGCAGAAAAGTACAGCACATTGAGATTTGAGAGCAGCATATGTTGTCTTTGAGATGACATCTTTTCTAAGCATATCCATGCTTTTATCAACAAGGTAATGCAAACCACATTCTGCTCTAATGGCAAAGCTGTGGCTGCAACAGAAGTGGGCACAGATCCTGGACTGGCCTGTCTGACCCGTCGCAAACTGTGACAACCCTGTGTTGTTGCACGCACAAGAGGGTGAAGACATTACTGTCCTAAATTTCTTCGGAACAATTCACAGGCCCATAATGTAAAAATGAATGTATATAAACGAATTTAAGAAATAAAAGTCAAAGTGAATGTAAGCGTCACATAAGCGTGCATAATGAAGAGCAGCACTAAAGGACAACATTACCAGCTATCAGTAACAAACATGATACATCTAGAGTGCAGCTTTCTATAAAGCTACACACTTAGTTTATCTGTTGTAAAGTTGTAAAGTTAAAGTTCCTTCTTTTTGCCGTTGTTTTGTTTTGGCCCACTCCCCGTTGAAGTGGCCGATAAATGCCCCAAGTGGGTGCCGTGTGCACAATGAGAGCTGCATAATCTCGCAGGACTCTCTCTCGCTCTCATTTTACAGTAACATATCTTTTTCTTCCCTTTTTTTCCCCTTAACAACTGCGTGAGTTTCTATCTTCGTGCTGCAGCGTCTAGTGGTTGACTAATGCCATTTGCTCTCACTGGGGACGGAAAGCTGCATGTTTGCTGCCCCTCAGAATGTGTCCATCCAGCACAAATCTCCTATTGGGAAAACAGTTGCTGTAGGGCAAACCACAAACATCCGGGCGATTCTCTGGCTTGTCAAAATGCTTGCCCCCCTTTCTCCCTGCTTTACCCTCCCCACCCACCCTTGTCTCAGAAAGCAGTGGCAGATGGGGATACCAGTGTCAGCATTTCCAGATGGATCAGCTGACAGATATGCATCCCCTGTTTCCGTTCCTGTTGGTGTGTGTGTGTGTGTGTGTGTGTGTGTGTGTGTGTGTGTGTGTGTGTGTGTGTGTGTGTGTGTGTGTGTGTGTGTGTGTGTGTGTGTGTGTGTGTGAGCAGTTGCTTCTGTGGAGGAGAAAGGTGACAGGAATAGCTTGCATACAGCAACACTGACAAAGCATTTCTGTTTTCATTATGAAACCAGCTGAGCAGGATGAAAGTGAAGCAGGAGCACAGAGTGGTGCCTCATTTACCTGACAAGATTTTTGCAAAGGTGTCTTAATTTGAAGCAGCACTGTACTGTGTTTAAACGGCGTGCTTGTTGAGATACCTATAAACTGAGTGATTATCGCTTTTTCAAATCAATATCTGACCAGTGAAATAGTCAAAAACGTTCCTTGTTTTCCTCATTCTTGACACATCCCACAGTTAAACTTACTCTGAAGATTACGAAGAAGGAAGTAATGAAAGAATGTAAAACAGAGGAAAAAAAACAAAAACAGAAAAGCTATTAGGTTAAAAAAAATAAAAGAAGAAAGAAGATAGAGAGGCCTTTTTGAAAACTGTGAAGAAAAAGCAATAAGACCAAGATGGAGGTTAATGGAATTTGAGAGACAGGCAGGAAGGGAGAGAAAAGCAAGATGGGACTGAGGAAAGGGAGACGAGTAACAGATGAGAGAATGTGTCTCAGTTCCAGGGTGTGTGTGTGTGTGTGTGTGTGTGTGTGTGTGTGTGTGTGTGTGTGTGTGTGTGTGTGTGTGTGTGTCTGCTAGAGTGGTTTGTGTTGCAGGGATCTTGGCCGCTGTCAGGCTAGGGGACTCCCAGAGGAAGCCATTCCTTGTTCAGTTTACAGTGAATGATTCCCTTCCTGCCCTGCACAGCCCAGCAGGCCAATGGCCAACCAGGTTTGTGTGTGTGTGTGTGTGTGTGTGTGTGTGTGTGTGTGTGTGTGTGTGTGTGTGTGTGTGTGTGTGTGTGTGTGTGTGTGTGTGTGTGTGTGTGTGTGTGTGTGTGTGTGCGTGCGTGAATGAGAGGTCAGGGTCCTAAAGGTTGTTCCTTATGTGTGTTATCTAGATGTATATAAAACACTTTTCAGAGAGACAAAATATATTTGTGGTTAAATCTAACATATTTTTCTTTAATTTCTCCTTAGCTGCTTTCTCAAACTTTTTTCTTTCAATGGCTTGACCTTTCTTTGCAAAGTAGCAGCAACTGAGGGGAAAGAAAAAGTCCAAAAACGTACATGTTCGGTTGACTGGTGGCTCCAACTTGTCTGTATGAGCTTGTGATGGACTTGAGACATGTCCAGATTGTGCCTTACATCCTGACCAAATAACAGATAGGATTAAATGACTTGACCAATCTGTTTAACAGAACTGTAAGGTTTCAGTTATATATAAATAGTTGGTTTACTTAAACTGTTTGCCTTCTGTTAGCCTACGATGAAACGGTCCATGTTAGAAGCTGATAGCCTATCATGTGGGGTCCCTCAGGGTTCTTTTCTGGGCCCTATTCTCTTCTCACCACTCCCACCAGGAAAGTTTAATAGTCAATTCAGCAAAATCTTCTCCTACTGAGCAGTTCTGAGTTTCATAAATCCTCAGGCTGATTGCTTTACAATCAAGCAAAAGCTAACGAGTAACAGCCTCCAAACAGAATGTGCAGTCACTGCCCCAGGCAGTATTTTTCCACAAATCAGGTTGTAAATCAGCTCGTTCGGCTGTTGTATTAAACCCGCTAAAATCTTTAGTCTGTCATTCTCAAGTCCTGGTCTATACCTGGATTTTCCATTTGAGGAATGTTTTTTAATTAAGACAGCTTTACCAAAAAAACAATATGATTTTCCATCCAAATATTTCTTCTTGTTTAAATTACTAGAAACCACTTTTCTCTGCTCTCACCAAAAAGGCTTTCGATCATCTTCAGCGTGTGTAAAATAACGCAGTGACACTCCTAAAAGCAGGCAATAAAAAAGCTCAGATGAATCCTATGTTTTCTTCTCTTTACTTTTTACCAAATAATTTTAGATTTTATTTTCTAGTTTTTGATGCTAGATTGTAGAGCCTTTGCATGGTCAAGCACCTCAGTGTTTTCAACATTCATTACAGCTCCACTCTTCTGAAATGGTCCCAAACCACAGTGCTGCCACCACCGTGCTCAACAGTTGCTACAGTGTTCTCGTGGTTGCCTCACCTTTACCCCTGCAATTGTAACCTCTGGTCCTTGTAGCCAGGCAAGTCAGTCTTTGGGTCACCATACTAAAACAGTTAAGAAATAGCTCAAAGAGACAACCCTGACTTGAGAAAACCTCCCTTTTAGCCCTGGTTTCTTCAGCATTCCACTCTTGCTCTGAACTGCAATCAGGCAAGAAGCATTGGATTAAACAAAAAAACATAAACAAATAAAAGAAAAGTTTTAATTTCTTCTGTATAACCATCCCTTGTATAACCTGCCTCAAAAGATGAACAGTTCACAATACTTGCTGAGATGGTAGTGTAAATAACGCCAGGTCTGACATGACATGTTCAGAAAATAATTTCTGAAATTGGAAAATATAGAGCAACAGTATCATAAAATTTGAAATAATAATTTGTCACATCTGTGGTACTTGGATAAGTAATAATCCCACCATAATGTTTCTGGCCAACTCTGTCCGAATTCCACAATAATATGGCAATGGAAGCAAAATCGGCCCCAGTCATGCCAGACATTTTAAACCATGTTCCAGTGCATGCTTCCTGCAGTTTACTTTTCTCTTTTCCTGGAACAACAATCCCAAAAACAGAGTTTTGGGCCATGTTCTGTTTCAGCTGTTACACATTAAGGATGGATTAGATGAAGAATGCCATTGCCTCCAAAAAAAATGTGGTGAAAAATTTTGATTGGGGTGAACGGAGGTCGTTCTGTGGATTCCGGTATCACAATTTTATGGTTTACATTCGTTTCAAGAGGAAAGCAGCAAGTCTGAATGAAATGAAAACATAATACAAATACTTGAGCCTTGACTGTGAATTACAAATTTGCACCTGTTATTTGATCAGATCATTTGGGAAATATAGTTTTAATTATTGTAAGTAGTCATTAAAACTGTTAGCTTTATTTTAACAGACGAAAAAATGATTTAAAAAAAGAAAAAACTAGCCAGTTATAATAATTTGGGTATATAACTTTTTGAAAATAATGGACAGGTAACGCTGTTCGCTGGTCACGTGAGTTCCGGTATGTTTTCATTTACGTCTCGTGACAGCGTACTGCACAGCTTTTGCATGTCTGGTGTCATCCATTATTTCCAGTAGTTTTTATACTTTAACTATTTGTGGCTTTTCGTGAGACTTGAATGCACAATAGACCAGTGGAGTCCAGCCCCCCACCCAAAACAAACAAACAAAACAATCTTCTAAAGCTAAAGCAATGCTGCCACCTTGTGGCCAAACGTGCAAATGTCCCATGTTCGTGTAATGAAACGTATCTATTTTGCTATAAATTAACAGTAAATAAAAATGTTCACATCCAGTATCACACACAGACGCACAAATACCTGGAAGCTGTTTATAATCACAATATGTCCTTAGCATATAATAAGTACTTCGATTTATTTGTGGTTTTGTTTTATCTGAAAGAAACACAACAGTACATTAAACTATTTATTTATTTTTAATTTATAATATAGATATATAAGACATATCTAACAATATTTAATACAATATGTATTACTTGTGAAAAGGTGATCAAGTTACCTTTTTCCTCCTTTACTGAGGAAGCACAAATTATCTTAAGAAAGCCCGTTACAGTGTTGAGTAAAATTATTATCTTTAGAAGTAAAACAATAAATATTCACAATATTTATGTTGTAATGTTACAGTAACATACCATGTTGCAGTCTTACAGAAACTGCTGTGCAACAGTTAGGGTAAGAGGGGAGGGAGGTGGGGGGGGGGGTCCTGTAATCGTAAAGTTAAAGGTCCATTTGGTCCGTAACTGCTGACTCTCAACCACAATCAAACCACTTTCAGTAAGTCCTCGCAGATGGTTGGTTTCTCACCTACTTGAACACACACCCAGATTATAACTACACAGACTGTGGAATTTAAACGTGTACCTTCAGGACTTTCATCTGGGAGATTCACATCAAACCAACATAATTAATATCAATAATTATTCCGGTTAGTTCCATCGTCACCATAAGCAAGAATTCTGCGCTTTAAGCATTGCGGTACGATAATTATGCCGTATCAGCTCTGAAAATTTGTTAACCCTCGACTAATATTTTGTAAGAAAAGTAGTTCCAGGAGAAGGTATCATTCGGGCTTTTTAGCAAGCTCTCAGACACGTAAAAACAGTCACGCTGTTGAAGAAACGTTCTTTCAGACACTGGGTTCAAGTTGGTTTCCAGTGCTCTGTTGTTTCTCTCCACTCCAGACATGATCTGTCGCTGGCTATTTTCGTGTTTTGCACATTTCGTTCTCCCAGCAGTGGTATTTCAAACCGAGGCTCAAAGAAGACACTCAATTACCTACCAGCACAACCTCTGATGCTTGACATGTTTTAAAGAAAAAGATGTGTAATTATACACTGGGATGATTATGTAACGGCTCATATGATGATGAAATAGTCTAATGATAAAGCATTAGATTGTCAGCATTTATATACAGCTAAACTTGTTGTTTTATTGTTTGTTTTTTTTTTCTCCAAAACCTTTGCCTTAGGTTTTACTTACATGGACCAATTTTAAATGACCTTTACAATACTTCCTCTAGCACAACATTGCTCAAACTAATAAGTGTGTTCAATGCCGCCTGCAGACCTTGGCAGGAAAAATATGGCCTTCTGACCCTGGTGGGTGTCAGGTCCTGCTTTAGGCTGGCCATTCCTCTTCAAAGCAACATACCATCTGTACTTCTGCGAACGATACGTGTTGTAGTTGTTCTCTTCATACTTCTCCAGGAAGTAGCACTCGTCGTTCAGTGCTTGCTGAGACAAGAAAACAGGGGAAAAAGCCAAATGAACGTGCTTTTATTTACTTTTAAGCATTCCTGTTGAAGATTGTGTGGAACTCAAACATTATCAGACCAGCTTGCAATTCCTCAGCATCTCACGTTACTCATCTGTCATTTTGTACGTGATTAATTATTGCTCACAGTGATTTATGCTACCTAAGAGTCATTGATTATAGCGGGACTTTCCACTGTTTTGCGGTTGTGGAAAGCTACTCTGGCTATAAGAAACCTATGCAGAATTAATGAGTGTTACCTGAGCTATTGACAGGGATAAAGAGGGTTTTTTTTTCTTTAAATAAATTTTAAAAAGGGGTCTTAAGGATGTAACTAAAAAAGTAATCTGGTAGCACTGCTTTCATGATTTCATATTGAAAGTGTATTTTCAGATCCTCCAACCTAAAGATAGACTCTAAAATGTAAAAAAAAATAAATAAATAAAACCAACTCACTGATCCGTAGAGGCGTCCTTTTTTGTTCATGGCCAAGTACCTTCCTGTCACTTCTCCTTTGATGATCACCACTCCCACGCTCACAGCCTTCAGCCTTAGGATGTCTGCAAGAGGCAACATCACACTCCTGTGTTACTTTTTGTTGTCTTGCCAAAGCTGAAGTAGGAGCCGAACCTGCACAATGTAACCGCCGTGTTTTGAAATGCGGTATTTGCCAAGCATTAACCAGGGGAAAGAGGCCCTTACCGTCCAAATGTGCAGACAAGGTAAAGAGGTGCGATTACAAGCCTCTTTCATCAGCCAAAATACCAAAACATCTCTGAGTACCTCTTTGCTGTTTTAACCACCAAACAATCATAAGTGAAGTTAAAAACATTGAATCAAAGCGTTGATAATATATGATATATATAAACTAATGTGGTTTAGCCTCTGTCTCGATGACGATGAAAGCTTTTATTTTTCTCACCGTATGTGTCATTTTCCTGCCTGCCACCACTCACGGTCCCATCTGGTAAAATCCTCAGGTGGTATCCTCCGTTCTGGCTGTAGAGCCTGGTCAGCGTGCGCTGCTCTTGCTTGGACATGTCCAGAGGCACGGGGCCAAAAGGCAGCACTGTAACATTCCCTTCAGACATCCCGCACAGAGGCTGAGGCGTGGATGGAGTCTGAAAAGACAGGCAAGAGTTGCTGTGTTCACCATCCATGTCACCTAGACTGTGTCTGACACCGGGGGGGAGAAAAAAAGACAAAAAAGAGGAGGATTACGCTGCTTTCGTTTTGATTACGGGAAGTGCTCCCCTCCCCGGCGTTCCAAAATGACGTCCTCCCTCTATCTGCCTCTCTGCCGGCCTTTTCTGACATGCATTTTTTTGAAGTGATAAAAGCAGCCAGCAATCAGAAGTGGATGGAGGCCAGATGGAGCAGGCATATGACCCAACATGTTTTCTGACTGAACCTCACTTTAAGTCTGTCTGTGTGAAAATAATTTCCAGATGACAGCGGTGTAACATTTAACCTGAAGGGGGAAAAAAACAAAAAAAAAAAAAACAAAAGGGCAGACAACAAACAAACAACACATGGACACAACAAACAGAGGAAGTTGGCAGTAATGCTTTCACTCCTCGCTGGAAGGGTTGAAAGTGCCTCAGATAAAAGGCAACACGTGGCTTTGTAAACCCATGGAGCCCTTCACGTTGTTTGAAGAAACATTTTGCACTAATGCATTAAATTCTGTTGGCCGACAACAGTCTGCATTTTAACAGGCAAATAAATCAGCAGCAGCGGGCTAACTTCAAGCCACCTCTGTTTGACTTACCCTCTGACTGTTTTCCTCCTCAAGTTTATCCAAAAAACAACCAGAGCCCTTCAAAAGCCACAATATTTTCACTTGAATCTCTATATCCTGGAGAACAGCGGCCCCGGAGCAGCAGCAGCTGTCACAAAGTCTGTCCCAGGAACCGGCGGATCCAGCCACCAGCGTTACTTTAACCACTCTGGTCCTTGTTATCATTTGTAAACAGAGGTAAAGCTGCGACAGAGCCAAGCCATCCCACATTTGGAATCCCTTAAAGGAGACAGAAAGAAGAGAGGAAGAAGCGCAGCCACAAGAGGAATGTAAGGCATACCCAAACATCCACTCACAGTCTGCGTTTGGAAAAACAGAAAAACCCTGAAAGGAGAGTTGTGGAATATAAGAGAATAGTTCTGTCCAGACTGGGACCTTTGGATGAAACAGCAGTTAAACTACTGAAATGACGTCAAAAGTCCAACCGATGACCGAGTCGGAGTAGATGTGTGGGAGGAAAGAGTCAGCCTCTGTGTGTATTGGGGGCAGGGAGAGCTGTTGGTTGGAGAGGTTACATCTGGCGTAAAGTAGAGTAAAGTTTGAAAGGGACTAAAAGAAGGTTCATGAAAGTTGAACAAACTAACTGTTTGGGAACAGTCTTTGACGCTACATCATGACTAGAACTTGAGTGACCATACCTTCCACGCCTGAACACACGTCTCTGAAACCTGCACCTGCGTATTTCTCAAGCTGCATCAGTCATACAGAGCAGTACAAACCTTCACTGGGATTTTTGTTGGACATCTTTTAAAACTTCTCCAGTAGTTTCAGTACATCCTGTCTCATTATTTTGCAGCCTGAACCCCTACTTCTCCCACCTAATCATCCCCGTTGCTTCAATGATCCACTCCAGCTTTTTACTGATCTCCTCCTCTGACCCCTTATACGATGATAAACGGACAATTTTATTCTCCGAATGCACATTTCAAATTCCTGACGTGATTATTCAAACACATTTTGCAAGTTTACATGCACAGGTGTTGCAGTTACCTCCCAGGGGGTGTGGCAGCCACTGATAGTGACACCGTGAAATAAGCATGACTACAGGTCATTAATAAGGTATCGAAGAAAGTTTAAAGCGTAGAAAATAAAATAAAAAAAACATAACAGTATAACAAGGCCCAAACTGAACCTTAAATCCACAAGTTTGCAGGTGAAACCAGGATAAAACCGTCCGTGCATCGTCATGCATTCTTTTGCTGCAGCTGCAAGTCAAATAGGGATGTTGAGAGGTTTTAATACTTTAAATAATAAACAAAATATTCCCCAACACCACTGCAAAATATGCTCATGTTTATGTGCAATGTTATATACTAACCCACTGCATCTAACGAATGAAAACAGTGGCTTTATACCGTTAATAAATCACTAAAACTGTCTAAACACTTTTCCAAGTCTATGATCTGTTGGGAGCATGACCTGCTGTGGATTCTCATCATTCTGATGCAGCGTCTACCCTTATTGTCAGATGTTTTATCAACTTTTTTAGTAACTACCATGAGGCGTTATGTAATGTGTTTTTTTTTTCCCCTCTGCAAGGTCTCACTTTAATTTTTTTTTTTACCATGAATGGAATAGTTCCTAGTTTTCTTTGCCCCTGGAAATGTCATCTGTTTGATAGAAGATCCAGATCATTTTTCTTGTTTAAGTCTTGAACAACAACAAATGTGTTTGCACAAGTTTCAAATGCCTCACTATTTTACTGTCAGACAAACAACAGATGGCCATGAGCACTTTAGGAGCCTGCTGCAGGACCTTATTTTTAGTTTTTGAAGATGTTTAAGAGCCAGGATGTTTCATGAGGTGCATAACTTAAAATCTACAAAAACATAAAATGTGGCCATTGAACCACACCTTTGTTGACTTGAATAAGGAATCCACAAATATAAATAACCATTGCTTATATAAAATCTTAATTTCTGCGGTCTCCTACCTGAGAGTAATTGGTGTGACAGCCCTCCTGCTGAACCAGAATCCCGTCTTTTCCTTCTTTTCCTTCTTTAAACAAAAGTTTGGCTGAAAGAAATAAACGTCAAACGTTTCCTCTCTTGTCTGGACTTTATAAGCTCTAGTACGAATTTGTTCAGCTTCTACTCCTCCCTCACCTCACCACCCATCCAACAACGTCAGAGGACTCATTTTAACAGGCCAATGTCAGGAGTAAAATTAACAGTCATCGACGACAGTTGAGCAGGCCGAGCTGCTGAGTCTCAGGCGTGCAGGTCACAGGACTGAAACAGATCATGAAAAAACCAGCAGACCTGCCCTGTCTGCAAGCAGCCATAAAAAGATAACAAAACAAGAATAAAAGATTGACTTCTCTTCTTAAAAATGAATCTGACGTAATGCCAGTGTCTCTGCAGTCTGATCCACGTTTCATTTTGGATTCACTTCCCATCAGAGAGCGAGGTCACGTTACAGGGTTACAGGACACTCTTCACATTCCTGTAAATGTGCAGTTCTCAGTCATGAAAATAGAGACACATTTGACGGTAAGTTCAAGTGTCAGCGCGACTCAGGTTTCAGCTTTGTATATAGTCCCAGAATGACTGAAAAAAACACACACACACACAAAAACAACAATAATGGTGTACAGACTGGACTGAATTTAGACCATCGCCATTGTTAAAACAGCTTCTGACCAGCCACAGATCAGAGCCGCACAGTTCTGTCTGCGTCCTCTACATCATTTTACAGTTTGGTAACAAGTGCGCAAAACAACTGTTTTTGCAGGACAGAGTAAAAGCATTTCCGAGACAAATTGCCACTGTGTGTAGTTAAACATGCATGGTGGCCCCTGGATCTATTTTAGTGCAGTTTCACTGTCTGTTTTGCGCTCACATGATAATAATTATCAGACGCGGAAACTGAGTAAGCTGTTCAGAGTAATGGACTCAGATCTGTTTGCTTATCAGCCTTTACAGTAAGGAGTGAATACGTCTATGTTTCATCTGCTGCAGCACTTCCAGATGTCCACACCGCACAGCTTAGTCGAGGGGAATGATGACAGGACAGAAAGAAATGTATTACAAAAGTGAAAAAAGGAGAGAAAAAAAACGGGATGATCTCACCTTTCTCTCATGTGTGAAGTCCGGAGTGTTTTATTGTTTTAAATAAAATCGTTACTTCTTTTTACCAGGAGGTGGCGCAATTGGTTAACTTTGTCGTTGCTCTGGAAGAGTGAAACTCTTGAAATTTAAACAAAACCTTGATTTTATTGCTTGTTAAATTACTTTTTTTTTTTTATCCCCCTACTATCGTGCCTTTACTCTTGTCTCCCAGGAAATGGTTTATTTTCCTTCAGTTCTTTAACAGACTTCTTTATGTCCCTACTTGTCCTCTTCACCAAGACACACATTATGACACAACATTCCATGTCTGCTGTTGGGTAATAAATGTTCAGGGCCTGTTTGTCATCCCAAAGTGTACCCAGAGGGCAGGTCTCGTAAGGACAAAGCTTTATTTTGCAGATTTCTGAAAAGTAATCTGGCTCTGAAACCAACATTTTAACTGATATCTAAAGTCACTTCTCAAGCAAGTTTCCGAAATATCATCCTTGATCATGCACAGTAACCTTACTGGCAAACACACTAACAGCTTTATTAATCAGGATGAATGGAGACGGAGGGCAATAAATGTGTTACATGGTCAGTTTTATTCTTTCTTTTCTGGACTGAAATGGATTAATGTATTATATGCTGCAAAGGTGTGCTGTGCAACAGTAAGCCAGTCCAGTACCAGTATCCCCTTCTTCCTCAGCCATGACTTTGTCGTGACTTTCAGCATTTATGCTGCTATTACAGAACTGTACATGACAATAACCATCATTCAGCTGTAGCAAATATACAAGGAATACAAATTATTGAGAAAGCTTTGTCGAGCGCGTTTGTCCTCAGCAGGTGCTGTCTGAGATCTGCCCAGTTTAGGCTTCTACCTTTGCCATGTATCATTTAATGATATTATGTACTGAAAAATATTAAAATCCAATCCCGTTCTACATACCCTCTGCTCCTCTTTTCTCCTCAAAGTCTCAATGTTTCATGGAAACTGCACCAGCTCACTGTTTCACCTACCTGCTGCCGCGCCAGCTTGAATTAATGTCATTGTTCTTTTGTTTGACATCTTCCTAAATATTAGTTTTTGTGTGTGTATGTGTTGCAGGATTTAAATGCAGAAATGTATGCATATTAGCAAATTAAATTAGAATCAGAATCAACTTTATTTGCCAGGTCTGTGCAAACAAACATGGAATTTGATTAGGCAGACTTCGCCTCTTAAGGAATCACGTGTCCTAAAGACAGCCGGTCCATGTATTTAAAGAGTGAAACATCATCGCTCTGCTGTTCGGTATCATGGCGGTCACCACACTGAACATGGACCAGACAAAGCAGAGGCGAGAGTTGCCCGAGGATATCAGAAAGACAATTATAGACAAGCATGTTTCAGGTAAAGCCATGAACAGACCGGAGGCAGAGCTGGAGGCAGCAGACCTGAGGATGCTGAGGTTCTCTTTAGGAATGACGAGGATGGACAGGATTGGGAATGAGCACATCAGAAAGGACAGCTCAGGTTATACGTTTTTGGACACAAAGTTAGAGAGACCAGATCAAGACGGTTTGGACATGTTCAGAGGAGGGGCAATGGACATGTTGGTGGAAGGATGTTGGTGATAGAGCTAGCAGACAGGTAGAAAAGAGAAAGACCAAACAGGAGATTTATGGACGTGGAGAACGAGAACATGCAGCTAGTTGGTGTGAGAGAGGAAGACACAGAGGACATGGGTCAGGTGGACGGAGATGATTCGCTAAAAAGGGAAAACCTGAAAGCGGAGAAGATATTACAGGTAAAGGCTGAGAGAAGTTTAGGGCCCACAGGACTGTATCCAACCTCCCTGAACGTGGCTGCGAGAAGAAAGTTGATGAGATTGATTACAAAAATGGAGCCCAAAAAGAAGCCAGAACAACTTCCAAAGAGATTCAAGGTGAACTTCAGGGTCAAACTTGAGTCATCTCAGATCACAGCGTCCATCACTGTTTGTGCCAAAGCGGACGATTGAGGAGGACTCCACTGTTAAAAGCACATCGTAATAAAACAACACGGACATTTGTTCTTTTGTCGATTTCAAGTAATTACATTGTGGGTTTCTCTTTTCACTGAAGGGTACCAATACATTTATCCACGTCCGTATTTTCCTATGGTTATTTATTACAATCCTGTCGCTATTTAATTATTTTTTTCTTTTTAAACTTTGAGTTGGGCTTATCTGAAACTTGGAGAAGTAAAATAAGTTGTCAGCTGTCATACCCAGAATACTTTATGTGTCAAGATGAGAATTATGTGTGTGTTTACTAATCAGAGAGCAGAGAGATAATGGTGTAACGGATGAAATCACAGACGGGTTACAACATCTAATTAACAGCTTCTTGGCGACAATAAAACATCCTAGCTCCGTGGGCTTACAGTAGCACTGATCTTGATTAAGGCCTCTTTCTTTAAATACATTGCTGATTTAAAATCTTTTTATATTTTAACAGTGTTCACAGTGACTTCAGAAGCTGGGGCCGTTTAAGGAGCGCTTTTATTTTGAAAATATTCCTCTTGACACTATGTTCACTATGACAGTAAACACTGAACTCACTTTAATTGTCTTGGAGACAGTTAAAGATAAATCAAATACAGTAAGCAGCCTGATCTCATGCACTAATTGTGTATCACCACTAAACATTGCAAGTATGTGCACAAATTTGCATTTTAAATGCTTACAGCAAAAGTCAAAGAAGTCTGTTTTTTTATTCGCAAAATACATCAAAAGACAACCTGTGTGAATTTAGCCAGTGCAAGACAAATGCTTGTTCATGATTATCAACTGGTTAAATCCGGTTCTTGAACTATCCTCCCACATATTAAGATTTTGCACAAACAACAGGTGACTGCCTGTATATGACCATTGCACGCCACACCATGACAGATGAAGAAACGAGAAGAAACGAACACCCACATGCCAAGTGCTGCTTTACAGGAGGAAGTGGCACTTCTAAATGT
Source organism: Xenentodon cancila (assembly GCA_014839995.1). Lineage (NCBI taxonomy): Eukaryota > Metazoa > Chordata > Actinopteri > Beloniformes > Belonidae > Xenentodon > Xenentodon cancila. The sequence continues at coordinate 10,644,921 of CM026213.1, forward strand.
GAGATTAGTTTCACACATGTACCTCAAACACATCCTGCATGTTAATTTTAAATAAATGACTAACACTAAAAGGTAAAACACAAGGCTGTAATTGTGTGCACTGGTAAACAAGCACCATTACCCTTTTTCAATTCAATTTTATTTAAATAGCATCTTTACAATACAAATTGTCTCTAGGTGCTTTTCAGAGACCCAGAATATGACCAACGAATAAATATTACATAAACAACGGCGGGCTAAAACCCCAAGCCAAACAGTGGCAAAGAAAAACACCCCTTTAAGAGGGAAGAAACCTTAAGCAGGATCTGGATCGTAAAGGGGGGGACTTTCCTGCCGAAGGTCAGCCGGGTAGAGCAGCCGGGTAGGAAAAGGGAGATCTGAAAGAGAGACTGAAGAACAGAGAGAGAAGAGACACAGACAAACCGTCAAAGGTACAAACGACAAGATATATAAGTATAACTATCCATCAGCAGCAGAACTAAGAGTCCATATGACTGATAACATGGTTAGTTGGTAGACTACAGAGACGACTATATAAACAGGTGCAGACAGCAGACACTGAGATGGTCAGAGGGTGGGACTGCAGGTCAGCAAGCAGCTCTGAGGTTCTGGCCTGCAAACATGTATAAAAGAGAAAAAGAGGGAGCAGACCAGCACAAGAAACTACAAGAACAATGGAGCTCAATTATGCTTATGAGATACTTCTAATTAAAAAAAAGAGAAAGAGAAACAGAGGAGGTGAAGGGCACCAGTCAGTGGATCATGTTTGGGTCCCCCTGCAGCAGGTCTACAGCAGCAGATCCAGGATGAAGCTGTGTTGAAGACCAGCTGCTCTAGTCTGGTCCATCTGTGACGACTGGTCCTAACACACTAAAGTACTAACTATATGCTTTAATAAACAGTGTTTTACAAATGTTTTAAGTTTGGTTTTAAAGGTGGAGGTGGTGTCAGGCTCCTGAACCCAAACTGGAAGTTGGTTCCAAAGTAATGGTGCTGATAACAGAATTCCCGTCCTTCAAATCTACATTTGGATTCTCTACGAACTACGAGTAAACCTGCACTCTGAGAACGGAGAGCTCTATTAGGAACAAAAAGCACTACCAGGTCTTGCAAATGTCGCGGCGCTAATTTTGGACTTTATACGCAAGTACGGGGAGCCAATGGAGGGAAGCTAAAACTGGAGAAACGTGGTCTCTCTTGTTGATTCCTGTCAGCATTCACGCTGCTGCATTTTGGATCAGCTTAAGGTTAATCAGAGAATTACTTGGACATCCTGCTAATAATACATTACAGTAATCTAGTCTAGAAGACACGTGAATTAGTTTTTCAGCATCTCTCTGGGAGAGGATGCTCCAAAGCTTTGCAATATTACATAGATGAGAAAGTGCTTTCTTGTGAACTTGATTAAAAGGCTGTTTAAATGGCAAATCCTGATCTAAAATAACACCAAGGTTTCACACACTAGTACTGTGGCCATCGCAGCACCATCTAATCCCTTCGTATAGTGTTTGGGATCAAAAACAAAAATTGGAAATCTTTAAATCTCATGCTCTGCCTTAGTTTGCCAACAGAGGGAGCCAAAAATGTTATTGATCGAGGCTTACTGGGCAGAACCACAGACAGAACCGTCTTCATAGAAATTCCCCGCTCTACTTGAAATGACGTCAGAGCCTCCTCCCACTGTTCAAGCGCCAGTCCCTCTGCATTCAAAGACCGTCTATATCTGGAAAGATGCTGTAACACTTTAGAGCAGACCGACAACCTGCCGGACTTGTCGCTTTATTACAGTGTTCCGCTTGTATATCTGGTTTGAATGTAGCCAAAATGATTTGCTTTTATTAAAATAGAATCAAACCAACAACTTCTTTCCATTATTCACCGACACATGGATGGAGGTTTGAAGTTGATCAAAATGCCTTTTAGTGTCCCTAGTAGTGTGTGCTCGTGTTTATCTACCAGATATGCCAATACACTTTTCATAACATTATATCTTGAATTATTTTTTAAGTCAAAACATTTGTCTGCCTTTGAAAATCTGCAACTGAAGGTCCAACTAAGTGTGATAGGCTCCTTCACCTTGAGCCGGGTAAAGTGGGTGTAGAAACGGGATAGATGGATAGTTGGATAGTTCTGCAACACTCTCCATCCCTCTGAAACATCACACTACTATCATGTTATCTGATGTGGATTTTTGCCTGACATTCACGGCTTTTAATAGAAGAACGTCTCTACATGGCTCCATTCACTTTTTGACGCTCAGTCTTTTTGAGTTTTGCAATAAACGTGATTAAAATTGAAATGTAACTTTTTATCCCTGTCAATAATTTACCAGTGAGATACGCTACTTTAAAGTAAATTTATATCCACCAACAAAGTTTCTAGAAATGAGATCAGAGTGAGTCCTCTTAAACATTTTGTCGTCTTAAAGCTCTGAAGTCGCTCACTTGCACCCGCCCCCAAACGGGCTGTCTGTTTGAGAACGCGGCGTCTCATTGGTTGATTGAGATGCCGCTCAGGATATTACCCGTGCTGGGGTAGGTTGGTTACAGGCGGTGGCGCTGGCCTGAGCAGGACTCCGCAGACACCAGAGCTCCTAAAGCCGCCCAGTCAACGGACAACATTACTATACGAGTTGACTTTTGTTTATTTTTCCCCGCAGCCTTCGTCCCTCCTCGACTCTAACTGTGTCCGTCGGCTTCAGGATGACTTGGTCAAGAGGAACGCCGCGCCGGTTTACCTGAGCAAGTGGACACCTTCTCTTTGAACCCCTCTCAGCACTTATCTGCGATGACCTGTTATTGTATTTAATTGGATGCCGTATCGGGTTTGACGCTTTGCGCCCACTTTGACAGACAAGGGGACTCCTGATTGCATTAAAGGCAGAAAAGCGAGGTTATGTGGGTAGGCATCACGTATCACACGCCTATTTTCTGTCATTTCCAGCAGCGGTGGTAGAAGAAGTAGTAGTCGAAGCAGCAGAGGGATTCTCCACATCTTCTCCCTCCTCTTCCCCGCTGCTCGGAGCTTCAGGTTGTACCCAGTCTGGTAGCTTTGCAAAAAAAAAAAAAAAAAGAAGAAAAAAGAAAGATGGGACTACCCGCTCTGGAGTTCAGTGACTGCTACCTGGACAGCCCGCAGTTCAGGGAGAGGCTGAAGTCTCACGAACTAGAGCTGGATAAAACTAACAAGTTCATCAAGGAGCTGATTAAAGACGGCAAAGCGCTGATCCAGGCTTTGAAAAGTAAGTGGAGGTAGACAGGTGTGTGGCCAGTGGCCTGATGTGAAGAGGATGATGCTATTTATTATTACTTTAAATATTCAATGATAGAAATAAGTCGTATGTACGTGTGTATGTGTGTATGTATGTGTGTGTGTGTGTGTATATATATATATATATATATATATATATATATATATATATATATATATATATATATATATATATATATATATGTGTGTGTGTGTGTGTATATATATATATATATATATGTATATATATATATATATATATATATATGTGTATGCATGCATGTATGTATGTGTGTGTTTTCCTGATAAGGCACATAGCAGGAGAATTGCGATGGTGATTTGGACTCAACAGTGCACAGTGTCCTCTCAAGCTGTCAGCACTGTTGTTCCTCCCAGTTTACACGATGGGACATTCAGAGGGAGCGTCTTCTTTCTTCCACATTAATGAGTGCCGCCATTCATGTGAAAGTGCTTCAGGCTGTGCTGTTAATTTTGATGGCAAACATTTTACACCACTCATGTGCTTGTTTGGTGTTTGATTTGCATGAATGAATATCTTGACAAACAGAACCATGCTTTGATTAATCAGAAAATCAAGTGCTTGTTTGTTTTTTTTTAAATTTTATTATTGTGATTAACAGTTGTGTTATATTGCAGTAAGAAAGGATTTGAAGTTGTCAGCGAGGTTAGATGTTCCCACACCAGTGCTTAGAAGTTAATTTTAAAATGTCTGTAATCTCAAAACGGTTGGATGAACTCCATCTGCTGAGGAAGATTCCATGAGATGATCAATAAAAGATAGGATCATGTTGTTACAACAGAAGCAAGCTGTTGTCGGTCTATTATTACATATAATCAGCTTCATATTTGATTTTGGGCTCTTGTTATCCTCAGACCATATCAAAGTGATGACGGCCTGAATATAAAGGGGACTCCCACTAGTGTTAATATAGGAAAGCTCTGTGATGGGATTGTAATTTGGTGTCAGTGCTGCTTTGTGTCTCCATCCTGACCTCAAATCTTTTTATTACCACTCATTACAGCTGCTATTGTTTCTGCTTCGTGAGTCTGTGTGTATACATGTGAAGGTAAAACATGCTCGAAGGAGCAGGCATTACTACAGAAGTGGACCTTTTGAAGGCAGCTTTTGGAGACCAGTTGCATCATGCAAACGTGATATAAATTCTTTGCAGCTTGGAACATCCCAAGATTCGATGTGCAGTGGGTTGGTGGACATGAGGTGTGGACATCTAGTCCTCTTTCAGATGCAGATAAATCAAACCTAAGTGTTGGCAGTAAAGTGTCTCAATGGCCTGCAATAAATTATATTAAAAAAAAAAACACAAGTAAAAGGAGAATTTCTGGCTTCATTTTATGAGATTGATGAGAAACTGCCACTATCAGCGTTGCTAGGTGACGGGGCCGGCGTGGATGCTGTAAACAGAAAGCTCTCCAGCAGCAGCAGCAGCAGCAGCAGCAGCTTGCCCTGTCTTTACAGAAAACTCATTTGTATACCCTGATCTGCTCACGATGGACTTCCTAAACTAAACTTCCTAAACTTTTATTTTATTGGTTATGCAGCTGCATTACAGCTGTGCAAGACGGAGCCAGAAAATTTTCTACGTGTGCAGTTCCTATCAAAGTTAAGAACAGCTGCTTGATTTATGTAGATAATCAAAACCACAGTTAGTTTAGTTAATGTGAGAACATAATGATGCAAAAATCTCTTTAAGGTGTAGCACCCTCTCATCCAATGACGGCTAAGATAGGTTCCAGGCCCCTCCCCATGAGCCTTAATATATATAGATGATGAGTTTTAGGTTGGATGTGATCTGAGAAGTCGTTTGCGTCGCAGTGGCTGTAATACCAGATGTAATACGAGATCGACTTCAGAGGTCAGTAACAGAGAATGATATTGTAAGCAATAATCTTTGAAATATAATCCTTTCCTGTCAGGCATGCAGGATTTGTTACTGGCTTTACCCTCTGTTAATGAGCCACTTTGTAGTTTTTTTTATCTCTTTGCAAACATGTTTTGTTTTTTTTGGCGGTGATTTAACTTTAAAAAGACCCAACTGAAGTGTTAAAGTAACGAAGATTTTCAGCTGCAGCTACTGTTTATACTTGTCACCCAAATTCCTCGTTTTTGGCGTTTCATCCTCTTTCAGTCTGTCCTCATTTGACCCACCGCCTGTGTGCATTGCTGAATAACCAAGATGTTTGGCTCTGAGTTCAGCGAGATCGATGCAGATGGATACCTTTCTGCTCCAATAAATGATCCCTTAAGAGGCAGCACTAGCTCAATCTCATGAAAGGCTGTTGATATTGATCCTGGTCTGTAATAAGGTTTTCCTACTATTTGCCTGGAGGCTACAGTTTCTGAAGAGCTCTCTTCCACCGGGAGTTTATTGAAACGGCGTCGGTAATCCCCACCAGGCTCCAGTGCTGCAAGCCAGAAGCCAGGCTGAGCCCTTTTTTGATTAGATGTTCAGTATCTCGTAGCTCAGACTTACCACCATGAGACATCAACATCTAGAGTATTTCATGCAAAGTGTCTGGATTGGCTGCTGTGACTCTTGCAGTAAACTGTAGGTAGTTTCTGGGAACACACACACGAAACACGTGGACTTCACGTGAATTGGTAACGCCACCCTTGGAGGAAGAAAGCTGGAAGCACAGCAGTCTATGTTAATTGTTATGTTTTATAGTTAGTCTACTGCATTATTCACACTTTTCTCGTTCAGTTTGGACACATCCTGGAACATTTTATCTGATTTTCTTCCCAACAGAAAGCCTTCAGCCACGGCCGTATCCTACCTTTAAAGCAAACTAGCTCAGCACTGTGTCACCACAAAGCTCCTGTCAGCTGACGTGCAGCTATGAAAACAATTCTTCTTTTGTCCATTTAGATCTATAAATCAAACAGCATGACCAGATTCACTGAGGTCATGATGCTTGCTCCGCGCTGCTGTAGCAGGGCGATGCCTGGCAAAGAGCAAGTCGGCAGATTCTTTTGAACGATATTGTTATACCTGCACCGTTCAGCATTGTAGATGTTGCAACAGGCAACTGATTTCTGACTTTGACATCTGTGAAGCATCTCAGTCTCCTAAAGAGGTGTGTGGCGTTGCTGGAAAAGCCCTAGTATTTTTGTGTTAATCTTGCTGGTATGTGTGTCTCGAGCTTTCACTTCTGCTTTCGTTCTAACGTCTACATAAAAAAAAAAAAAAAAAAAAAAAAAAAAAAGTAGGCAAATTGAAGTTAAAAGGTATTTTTAACTGACATGAAGGCATTTACATGATACCGATTTACCTTTTTGAGCCAGTATCAGTTTAAAATGTCACCCAGATTTGTGTTTAATGAGTTAGACTGGCAAAAACTGTTGCATCTGATCTATTAATATCTGATTTTCAGTTTCCAGTTTGATCATAAGCTTCCCTTTACCCTTATGAACACCAACCTACCATAGCCCATTAGACTGACATTAAGTCATCAGTGTTGCAAACTAGAGATGCACTGATCGACTTCCCAGGGACCAGAACGTACCGATTCTCAGCGTGATCCACCCGACCGGTGACCGGGAGCTTACCCTCACTGTTGTACCGCTTCCATTCTGGTCCATTTTTACGCATGCGCCTTATCTACGGCGGTGGTGACATCAGAGATGACCGCTGCGTTTAGGCGAAGCTGGTTAATACCAGTGAGTAGACACGGATGACTGGAAACCACAAGGTTTTCCTTGTGGTCCTCAAATGTTTTGAAATGCACACAAGTGTGGTACACACTTCTGCAGCAGGCATGCACACACGCGCACACACATGCACACACGCAGGTCAGTTAGCCAGATGTCATTTAAGGGCAGACCGAGCTTGTTATTAAAGAGGCCGTAAAAATGCCTGACTCTCTGCTCCACCTCTAACATGACACGACTCAATCAGCCAAACAAACCCTAATTACCAGCCTGGTGTTCACTGGTGCTGAGCGGGAAACGAGAAACTCTGTTTATATGACACTGACACATGACGCTGCCATGTTCTCAACTGGAAATCTGTCACCGTCTTCATCCAACAGTCTGGGACTCCCGTCATTTATTTGTATAGTTTCATTAGTTTTCTATGCTCGTCTTTCCTTTCTCTTTCGACAGTTTAAACTTGCAGAAATGCTGTTGAGCCGCTGTGTTATTAAATTCGTGTCCGTGTGTAGTATTTTCCTTCAAATCAACATGGTAAGATACGATATTATTTCTGTCAAGTCTCATCTTATCTTGTTTTTACTTAAAGGAATGGTGTGGAGTTAAAACAACCCTCCTCTCATTAGATGGTAAAGCCAGAATGACACGAACGGAAGTAGTTTTGTGTGAGAACGGCAGATGTGTTTTCAGATAAATGGCAATTAATGTCAGCACTTGAGGCCATTTGCCTTCAACTTATAAAAAAAATAAATGCACTGTTTTAGTTCAGCAGTCGACTTACAGCGAAGACATCATGTAGTTATTCATATGTATATCAACCTGTCTCACGTGTGATGTTCTGTATGAGGTTTAAATATGCTTTTAGAAACATGATTGATTTCAACTCGGAAAATTCAGCTTTCTGTATTCCGTGTGCGTGTGTGAGAGTCAGTACATTCAGGGACCTGATTGATGGAAGATGAACATGTCCAGATGACATTTCTGTAATTAACCCGTGACTGTTGTGTTTTTTTTTTAATAGGGACAATAAAATAAATAGTGAATGACCAAGGAATTTGTTTCCTTTTAATGTCTATTTTTTTTAATTGTTTATAGACTTTAAAAAAAAGTTTTTTTTATTTAATTAAAAACAAAAGTCTCAACTTCATTGTGCATGTTGGAAGGAGCTTTAGGAATGTTTGAGGCTTTATTTAAGCTGGTAAATGAAAGGTTGCTGGAAATTGTCGTGGTTTATTGATAGCCGGGACTTGAATAGAACGCCTGCCTCTGGTTTCATTTTGAAAAGGAAAAAAAAAAAAATATGGCTGAGCAGTAACATTTTTGATGGCCATTTCAGCTATATATAATTGTCATAATAGACTGAGCAGATCTTGCAAATAAAACATTGCCAGAGGACGCTGGGCATTTGGGGAAACAGTTGGTGCCTAAACTTTTATAAACACAGCCTCAGGCTGAAATTGCTGTCCAAGAACCACTGCTATATGGAAATGACATAGTAATCCTCGAAAAGGAAGGCTGGCCCATGATGTATATAGTACATAAAAGGTTTGACCCTGCAAGCACGCATGTTTTCCAGTCAATGTGCACGGTGTGCCTGTAACTGGTTTAAAAACAGCACACCGTCCACTGGTAATGCTGTTGTTTGTAAGCCTTGTACTCTAACTTTACAATTGAACCTGAGTGCTTGCATCGTGCTCACAAACGCGCAGCTGTCTGACGGAGGGTTTGTGTTGCTGAGAAGGAGTGTTGGGAATTCCCTACAACACAAACTCTCTCCATACCTTCTGCCCCTGCCTTTCTGTAACCACCCACTGTGTTGTTGGTGAGTTACAAGAAGGCCAATAGCAGTCATTTACTGGCCTGGCTGTCAACTATGTTGATAGATGGGGGGGGCTATACACACAGAGACTCTGAGAATACCATAACTAATTCACTAAACCCTCTGTTAAGAGGTCCAGAGTAAAAGAGGAGTATGTGCCAGGGGGGGGGGGGGGCAACTGGAAGAAAGAGTGTGTATGAAAAAGAAGAGGGGGGGCAGCGTTGTCAGTCACAATGCTGTTTGGAAGCTGGCACGGCCTTATTTGCTTAAAAACTGGGGGCATAGCAGTCTAGGCTCTGGACTATCAGAAGAGGATGAAAAATGAGCAAAGACGTCTGCGTCCGCTGTCACTTGTGTATGCATACCTCATTCCGTCTGCAGTTTTGCTTAATGTGCATGAATCGCGCAGTGCATCGTGTGTGTTTCCCATTAAAGTCTGCACGTTGATGGTGTGTGTGGTGATTGTGTATACATGCATGTGCGCGAGGGTGTGTGCCGCTGCTGCATAGCAGCACGGTGGGGGTTGGGGGTCTTCCTCCAGTTGTTACGTAGCATGAAGGAGAGGGAAATTAGGGCACGACTCAGCTCAGCTCTTTTTCTTTTGTTGGCTCGCCTTTGTCACTGCAGACACTCTGACATACAAACACAGATACAAATACAAATACACAAACGCACTGCATCTGTGCTGGATCCAAATCACATGTATTTCTCCTTTTTTAAAAAGAAGGAAGGCACAAACCCCCACTTGAAGAATTTTGTAACATCCTGGAACAATTTCTCCTTGTGTAATTGGTCATTTGTTTCCAAAGACTGCATATTTTGTACAAATAAAGCTACTAACTTCAACAACGCAGACGCTTTAAACATTTTATAGTCTGCTATATGCTTTCAGTTGTGACTTAACCAAAACGAACCGTTATTTGTTTGTTTGTTTGGTAGAAACAAACGTTTTCTTTTAGCTTTTGCCTTTAGATATGTTGGTTTTATTAAACCAACAATCCAAGACTCAGATCTTCAGCTACATTTGGGGCAAAAAAAAAAAAAAAAAAAAAAACCAAAACAAAACAAAAAAACAACATGAAAGGAGCATTTAATAACTGCCAGACATTAGGCATCTTTGCCTGAGGAAGACTCAATATAAAACAGTCATTTGAGTTTGTGCCCATGATGAGTGAAAGCAACCTCTTTTATAAGAAGTTATGACTAGTTTTCTTTAATACTTTTAAATTGCTAACGGGTCTCCCCGTGTGGTCACGATAAAACGTTCACTCTGGGGTTAAAAAAGTGTCGTCGGGACATCTGAACCTTTTTTCGCTTTAGAGAAACTGTTTCATCAACAGGTTTTTATTCTCCATGAACATCGTCTGTGTATTTGGCATGTTCATCTTTTCTTGACGTCCTCATTAAAAATCCATTAGGGGGTAACGTACTCGGCCGTCGACTCCATCTAAAATTCACTTGTAAGCGTACAGATTTGTAGCAGAAACTCAAGCCAGTGCCCTCCTTCGTTTCATTAGTAGACTTTGATGTGGAGGATTGGACTCCAGCCGGACCGGGGCTGATGAATATTTTAGCTGGGGGACGTATTTAGTTGCGCGGCTCGGCAGTCACACAGTGACTCAACATTTTGATGCTCTTTTGCATTGTGTGTGTTTTCTTCGATTTAAGTGGAATGTGTTTCATTAGTTTAGTTTCACTTTAATCCAACAGGGGCGCATACACGTAGGTGTAAAGAAATAATTCACACGTTTAGCCTCTGCAAGTTTATCTCAAAAAGTAATATGAAAAATGTAGATTAAAAATGTGTTTTCCACAGAAACAAACGAGCACTATGTGTATGCTTTTAAAGGAAGAAACACGCTTAAAAGTTTTACAGAGTTAGATACGTGTCATTAGGAGAACTGAAATCAGGAACTGCAAAATCAACGTTGTTTTTTAGGTGCCTGTAAATGCACAAAATATAGTTCAGAATGTTTGCATATAAGTGTAACATGCAACTGACAAGTGAGATTGGCGCATGAAGAGGTGCGTATGAAAAGTGGAACTGTCAGTCCTGCATCACAACCACAGGACTAACTTAAGAGACCGAAAAACCTTTTCACACTTTTTGCAGAAGTGTAAGCATCATCAGTGGGGCGCGTTCGTACCATGCACTCACAACGATGTCGATGACTTCAGGTGTATATCTGCTTGAAGGCAGTGTGAGTTCTGTCTAGAGTTAATTTATCTGATGCTGGTCATTACCACATAAAGAAAAGCTGGTTTTTATTTTTTCTACTTTGGGTATAGGTTAGTCTACGCTGAACTGCTTTGGCCAAAATACACCCATTCTGATGACGATCTAAAGATTCTTGCTGCTAAGGTTTTAACACCTTTTGGTTTTGAGAAGGAAATGAGGAGAGAAATAAAAACAAACCAAACAAAAAAACAAAAAAAAAAAAAACCCACAGGTGCTAGACTATGCTACAAAAATGCAAGAACAGACACTGCTTCTTGAGGAAGCTTGAGTCATTTTAATCTTTGCAGCAATACGCATATCTTTGAGAAGGTTGCATTGGACCGTGCAGTTTTATCTGCCAACAGTTGTCCGTTGGGGCAACAACGTGAAACTCAAACGAGTTGAACGCACTGATAAGGAAGGAAAGCTGCTTTATGCTCAGGATTGGTAGGGCCTCTGGAGGGGTTCGTGCAAAAGGGAAAAAAACAACACAAAACATCAACAAGTGGCTGAACATAATGGCCAACACATAATATATAGTTTTGGACACATTAATGGAAATCAAAGTTCTGACAGGTTGTTTGTACCCAAAACAAACTGTTCACTAAACAAAACCCACTTGAGGTCAGACTTTTCTTAGCTTGATCTTTATTTCTTTATCTCTCAATAGCCACCTTGTTTTCCCTTGAAAATAGAAGGGAGCAAACTTGGAAGGGTTTCATTATCATGAGACGAATCCACAAAGTAAGAGTAAGCATAATGTGTAAGGGTGAAAACAGTGCAGCTGGATACACATTAATCCGGTCACATTACAGCGCCATAAAGCTCACACAGCACCTGGGATTGAGCAGGAGGCGAGAAAGGAAGCTGAGCTCAGAGTGAAGCTTTCATACTCTGCACCCGCCACCTGATCGCCGCTGTTCGGTCATAAAAGAGACAGTTGTGGGCTTCATAGCGGTATAAAAACCTGCTTTTACTGCTAGTGGTTATGAAAGCAGGTTGGTGAAACAGCAGTTTTGACAGTTGCATGATGTTGAACTACTGTACCAGGTTGCCGTGCGCTCCCTCCCCGGTGTTCCTTCTTGTGGGTGGGGGTGGGGGTGGGTGGGGGGGGGGGGGGTGTTTCAGCTCAATGATTTACAGAAATGTAATTGAATTTTCTGTTAATCAGGTAATGCAAATGAGAAAAGAAAAAAAAGACTTTCCATCCGCATGCGTCTGTGTCTCTGATATTTATATATGGTTCTCTTTTTTACTTGTGAGACCTTAAATAACCCCGGTAAGCCATCAGAGAGAGAGAGAGAGAGAGAGAGAGAGAGGGGGGGGGGGCGAGTTACTTACTAGATCTTGTTAATTTTGCATATCCAGCCTATAAAAGTGTTCCAACACTTTTATAACCTAGTGTCACAAGACCCAAATGACTGTTTTTGATGTTTTACAAAGCACAAGGTGAATTATGAGATGGCGAGTTTCCATAATCCATTATGCTCATTCATAGATTTATACACACACACACACACACACACACACACACACACACACACACACACACACACACACACACACACACACACACACACACACACACACCCTGTTTAAGTTTTTTAGGTAACAAAAATGACCCTTTTTTATATATATACGCTCATATATTTATATATTTATATATTAACTGTCATAGTGTCACGTTCACTCCAGCAGAAAAGGCCGGATCATAGTCTGCCACATTAGTATGTGGTCCTTTATTTTATGTACTGTAATGTCTGATGCCATCCATGGGATGTGCAGGGAAATGGAGAGATCAGAATCCGTGTGTTTTTGTTCCTGCAGCGTGATGTGTGATAGGCGACACATTTTTTCGCAGGCATGAACAGAACTCGGTACGCAGACAGCACAGCGAAAATCAGCGGCATTCGGGGGGAAACGGGCCGTTTTTCTAGTCTTTCACCAAAAATGGCTTCAATTGTTTTTATGTCCCAGTTCAGCAGGTCTGAAGAACTCGCTGTTTTCTGTTGTTGATTAAAGTGACACATGCCTAAAGCTATCAGGTGCACATGGACGCCGTTTCAGAGGGCTTTCACCTGGAAATCTGATTGACGCGTGGTTTTGATCGTTAACAAGCTTTGTTTTTTGTCTTTCTCTAATTAGTTGTCTTGGTTTTGTTCCTTAAACTTAGTGAACAGGTCGTATTTTTACATGTATTCCTACCATGTGTGATATAGTCTTTGTGAGCACCTGCTGATGACGTTATTTGCTACAAACCAGGTAAAAGACTCTCTGTATTTCCTATTAAATAACAACATTTAATTTGCCTGGCAGTTAGATGGGAACGCAGCACATTTTCTCTAGCCTGAAGTTCTGTGTTATCTGATGTAAAATCATAGGGTGATAATCGTCAAGGAACCCACAGCCTGCGGTGCAGGAAAGGCGTGTTCCTAAGTTGTTAAAATTTAACAAAAAAACCTTAAGGCCGCTTCAGATCTGGCTGTACAGACTTGCAACAGGTGTCATGTTCAGCTGGAAGATTTTTTTTTTTCCCCTCTCTCCCTTTTGTCTTCATGCTTTTCTAGGAACGCCAAGCCCATCCTGTCTTCTTACCTCGGAAAAATGTTGAAGGAAAACCTGCAAAAGCATAAAGAAGACATCCTCACCCACGTTGTTGATAAATTAACGATTTTCTTCCTTCACATCAGAGAACAAAAGAAGAAAAGAAGGTGTTACGAGCCAGAAGCTGGCCTGGCGTTTCAGGAAGCCCTGAGTCTGGAGGTTGGAAGGTGAAACTAGGTTGTTATTGTATCCATGGGCATCAATACTCTCTTGATAAAAGAGATAACGAACCCTTATTTTGTTGAAGGAGGCGACAGATAAGGACCGATATGACGGCAAAAAAATTAAGGGCCACTGGTCATTTGTGATTCAAAATTGAAGAAGAATAATGTACAGAGGGTCAACTTGGACTGACGCGTCTTGTATATTTTTTTTGTACATTTCATTTTATAATCGAGAGGCAAACTTTTATGCTTTCACACAGGCCACGATCACTTTGCAGTTCAAGCAACATTTTTTTTTTTTTACATCACCATAGAAAATACAGTTGAACAGTTGCTCCTTGGGTTTACCATTTCTTGGTTGCACGGCTGGTACAGCTGAAGAAAACGTGTCTGGGCATGTACCACCGAAGCAGGTTCTTCAGCATAAAAGTGCTGCGGTTGGCACTTCTGAATCAAAGCTGGAAGCTTTCTGGTTCAAGTCTTGGCTAGGGCCTTGCAGGGTGAAGTTTGAATGCCATCCTTTTGCCGTGAGAGCTCTCCCAGCTGCTCTAATCATCTTGTTCTCAGTCTGAAGACACTCTAAAGTTAGATGTTATTGATGATTCATTGTCTGTGGTTGCGAGCATGAGCATGCATGGGTGTCTGTTTTTGTTTTAGCCCTCTGAAGAGCTGATAAATCTACTCTTCCCAGTGGTAGCTGAGATAACCCCATAACCTTGAAGGGATTAATGGCGTATATGAGCAACAGATCCAATTAGATCCTGCGTATAAAGTCATGGGTCAGGCTGTGGGATGCATATTAAGGAGTTGGGCAAAATAGATTTGATGTGCAGATAGTTGCTGCTGAACACTCATACTGTTAGCCTGTTTTGCAGGTTTGCACAACAGACTAAAGATTTCTGGCACCAGTAGACCTACTTCAAAGGTGCATGGAGAGGTAAGAACTCCGAGGTTAGAACTCCGGAAGCAGCACGGAGCAGCTTTAAGAGTTGAACAGCTTTTATAAAACTCTACAGCAGTACGTCCCTCGTATCAGATCCAGAGGGAGTTCATTTCCCTCTTAAATAGATTATACTGTCTTCTAGATCGGCGGTGGTGTCCAGAAACTCAATCCACATTATTCCTTTTAAATTTTCCAATGCTGTGCTGCTTGCTGAATGTTGCCAGCCTTTCCAAGGCCTCTTGGATTTGTAAAGAGGTGTATGGCATGGCAGAGATGCGTGAGTCAAACAATAGAAGTGTTTTGTACACTACAAGTAAAGCTGGTTTGCACAACAGGACCGGCACAGCGCTTGCATAGAGTGAGGAAATGAGATTCCATCTTAATTGGTTCCTTGATACTCAATTTAAACATTTACATTTAGTACTTGCAAGCTGTAGTTTTAGTCTTTGTTGTCTTCTCAATAAATCCATGCAACTGAAAACCTTTCTCTTTTTATGATAAAAATGACAATATGTGGTTATAAGAGAAGTCTTGAATGACAACGGATGCATACATTAATTCCTGTTTTGTTTTGAGCCGGTCTTGAACCCGGTCTTTTCATCCGTAGCTCTCACGGACAGTTCCACATTTGGAGTTTTCTAAATGTCTTTGGCTACATGATGTATGATTATATCACACAAGACTGTTCATCACAGCTTAATCCATTTTTGTCAGAGGGACATTCACAAAGACGTTGGCTGTTCTGAAGAATGATTCTGCTTCCTGAATTATGCCTTCCCATCCTGTTCCTTTTTCCTTATTTCCTTTTTTTCCAAAGTCATGTGGAAATGCCCATTGCCCATTGTCCTTCCTGCAGTTTAACTGTCTGTAGCAGTTGTAGTCTGTTATTATAAAATGATAAGTGCTTATGGCAAAACCAGAGTTGGCCATTATTGGAAATGGCGTGCCTATGAGGAAAGGAGTGCTCTGTCTCTCTCCATTATTCCCATTGTTTTATTCCTGCCGTGATAAGCGCGGCAGCTTATCCAGCCAGACCCTATAATGCATTTTGCCAGAGGTTGTGTTATTTTTATAAGAACAAGACATGAGCAAACCCCCACTGTGGTAAAGTAATCGAACTGGGCATGTCTCCGAAGCAAACACAGTGGTGTAATGCTGTGTTATGGAAAACTGCTCGCTGGTAGGAGAGTATGTCCTGACTTTATTGAAAAATGTACTTCCAAGTAGAAAAATCTGATTGTTTGCCTAAATTCATCAAACACTTTTTCAGACTCAAGCTCTTTACATGTGGAGAATTTGGGGCTTGAACCACTAACCCTGTGATTAGTGGATTACTGCTTTCTGAACGCCAACTCCTGATTAAATGCAAAATATTCTGAAAAGGAAATAGATGCACAAAACACTAAGCACTGATCCAAACTGTGACGTGACCTTTCTGTAACTATATCTGTGTTGTCTTGTGAAAAGTCAGCAGTCCGGACCTGGAGGCAGAGATTTGGAAAGTGCACGTATGAAGTAGCGCAGTTGCATCAAGAGTGCACAGCCTACTTAATGGTGAACGAGATGTTTTTATTTTTGGAGTTAGTTTTCTGATCTCACTCTTTGTTCAGTCGGTGCAGAAACATAAAAAATAAAGATAGAAATCTGTGAAAGATGCCAAAGGTTCATGTTTGAAGCCATATTTCAATATGGGCAGATGCTCCAGATATGTTTTAAAAGCATTTTAGTATCTGGAAGCATCAAGCAGTCCCTTTGAATACGTTACATCAACTTACTTTTCCATTTTTATTCCTTTTGTGTCGCTTATTTGTCATCTTATGGTAACACTTAATTGTGAATGTTGTTAAATAAAGAACAGATCAGGACGTGACGTACACCCTGTACTTGTTTGCAACAGGGTTTGTTGGTGGAAGGAAGCATGCTGCCTGCTCAACTTCCACCTCCGTCTTCCAGGTATTTTAGGGAGTTTTGCAGCAAAATAATTTCTCACAGTGGTTTCAAAGTCTAAAACACAGAGAACATGAAACCCCAGAGAACATGAACTTAAAATTCATTGTGATTAGATGTGTTTGAGAGAGAGCGCATGCATGGGTGGGCTGAGGGGAAGACTTGTCTCTTTGCTGCCCAAAGCCAACCCAAACAAACCACATTCAACTGGCGTGGTGAGCAAGGGAGTGTGCGCCTGCGTGTTTAACACAGAGTGTGTCTGCACTCAGCTGCTGTCTGTTTTTGCCTACTCGCTCCAAAAATAACCTCCTGCTAGGAATATTTAATCCCTAGGTTACTGCTCTTTCTTCCCTATCTTGCTCTTTGTCATACCCTCACACATTTGATATGCATACTGCACACACACTCATTCACACACACACACACACACACACACACACACACACACACACACACACACACACACACACACACACACACACACACTCATTCACACACACGAGCAAGAGACGGAGGGTGGGGGTCTCTCAGTGTAAAGCCGTCCAAAACCCTAAAGGCTTTGTGGGGGTAATCTGGTAGGCTGTAGCTGCTTTACTCATTCTGTTTTCGTGTGTCTGGTCTTGTCATTAGGGGGTTAAGTGGCATTGGCTTGGAATCTTTCAGTCATTTAAAAAAAAGACATTTTCCGTTTTCTTTTTTTTTTCTTTTTTTTTTTTTTAAGTTGACGCTATTTCCTGAGGTCTCCGTGTGTTTTACAGTTTTGCCAGTAGTCGTTTGTTTATGAGAGGGGTCAGCCATTCGACTCGACTCCACCCCTCTCCTCTTTGGGGCGTGCATCTTTTGAAATTAATAGCCACTTTCACAAAGCTGTTGTGGTATAAAGACACACTGGAGAGCCCTTCTTCATTCCACCTTCTCTTTTCCAGTTGTGCATTCTTGGGGATCCCTTGAAGGTGCAATATTCTCTTCCCAGTGGGTGTTTTTTAAAAACATTCCGGCTTTCCAAAATCTGACAGTGCCTTTCCTCTACCTTGTGCTCCACAGTGGGCAGCAAGTCCCTAATGTCTCTGGTCCCTGGCTGCTTTATTCAGTCCTCACTAAATAAAACATGACACAGTAGTGTTGGGATGGGGTTCCCTGCCACTGCTGGTATTTGGGACGCTATTGGTGCTGCAGGACGGACATGCCGCCCTGGCTTCAGTGTTATGAGGCTAAAACCAGGGCCAGTACAGCACACAGCCTGCAGCCTCTGCTTTCAATTCAATACACTTCAGCTTTCTGTCACTTGCTGATTAATTTGATGTCTGCAGTTGATTATAGTTAGAAGAACTATAATTGGAATCTGCTTAAATCCGTATTGACAGCTCAGACCCTTAAGAAAACTGGAAATCACAATCGGTGCATATCTACTTTACTCATATACTTTTGTATTTCCCCTTTAAAGATGTGGTTTTATTTTTGTATTTCATATCATCGTTTGACATTTACATTACTTGGATTGCTTAGCTGTTCTATGTACGATTGAATGGATTTTAATTGCCTTTTTTCTTTTTTTTTTGAGCCCTTATCTGCTGTGTCAGGTCTGTCACTGATTACTGGTCTGTCTAAAGCTGATCCTGACTTGCAAGTTGATATTGAGGTCAAAGAAAACTCACTCATCCATGTAGATGAGTGTAATCTGTTTGTTTGCTGTGCTGGCTCAGTCTGCACACATTTGTTTTGCCGAGCTGTAATCGATCATTGGGTTGAATAAGCAATCTCTCTTTAGTAGTAATCGTGCTTTTTCTTCGCTGCCTAATGACGAACAGACTTTAAAAGCCAGCAAATATTCTGCATAACCTTGGTCTAATTTATTTGTAGCACTTTACTCTAATTTACTACCCTTCAATGCCATAAATGTGAAGTTTTCCTGCTTCCTGATGTATTGCAGATGTTTTTCAACCTGAGTTTCTCCAAAGTATGAGAAAGTCAAGAGTGTTAAATGCTTTAGTTTAGGCTTATTCTTATTTTGGCATGATGTTAAGGTGTCACCATCTTTTGTGTTGACACAGGAAGTCAGATTGACTTTCCTCACTCCTGTTGGGAATTTGCACTGTCAAAATTCGTTTCTCCTCTAAAGAGCTTTGCATAACATGACGCAGGCTTTTCAAGAATAATTTATTCTGACCTGGCTCTTTGAAGAGGAGCATGGAAGTAGATGCCAAACGAGACTAATAATGAATTCTCAAATTGTAATGCTGCATTTTACTGTATGGTGATAGTGGAATTTAGTGTGCGCAGCCTTTTCATCTTCCATCTGACCACAGGAACGCTGCAGAGGATCATTTGATGATAAAAGCACGTTTTCTGCCCCAGACCTGAGATGGCAAAACCACAATAATGTAAAGCTCATTTGTCTCACTCTGAGCTGTGGGTTCTCCGAAGTCAATGTCCCGTCTAGTCTCAACAGACCATCACATGCTGGAAGCTTCTTTTTTTTTCCTTGTCATCTCTAGCTAAGGGAGGGTTTTTCTAGTTTATCAATTAGGCTGCTCTCAAGTAGAGGAGTAACATGTTGAAATGCTAAATTGTGTGGAATTCCACTTTTACCTCATCTGTAAACCAATCTGATGTCTTATTTGTGGCTTGTCTCGTGTCATTTCCCTAACTAACACTGAAGTCTTGAACTGAGACTTCAGCCTCAATTTCAGATGCTCTTAATGATTTTTCTGACCAATTAGGTTGGACATCAATCTTTGTGAGCTCCTACCACCAACAAATGTACTAAAGTTTTGTGGAGGTAATTGTATAACTTTAGTGGGCATCCCCCATCCCTATAGATGTGGATCGTGCCATTTGATAGGTATAAACCTGCAAGAAAAAAAAGAAAAAGAAAAAGAAAGAAAAAGGAATTCATCAAGCACCGCCGCCTTAGACTTTGAGATGGGGATCATTCTTCTGATGGTTCACTCTATTCTGAACCTGAAAGCAACTCAGACTGACAGACCACTTCGCTGTGCATCCCTGAGGCTGCTGTGATTCTTCCTGACATAACAGAGACACCAGGAGTAAGCCACAGGAGGACCGAGGGAGGGGGGAGAGAGAGAGGAACTGATACGCTGTCAAAAGACTGCAACAGGCCTAGAGGACAGTTCATGCGCTCTGAGTTTAACCAGCCTATCGGAGCTCATCTAGCTGGTAAGCAGCAGATGAGACTGTACATGTGTGTAATGCGCTAATAATGTTTGATTGAGCCTTCGGGCTTGCTTGTACGCTGTCAGTAGGAGTGACATGATGAGGAAGAACAGGGCAGGGTTTGTTTTTTTTTCCATTTTGAAATCAGTGTTTTGTGTAATTTGTTTATGGTAATAAACCGTGACCAGAAGTACTCTATTCTACTGCATTTCAGCTCAGAGGTAACACAACGTCTTGCGTGGTAATTGCGACTTGGCTCTCGGCCTGTGTGAACCTCGCAGCCACTTTCCCGCGGCTGCAGCAGGTGTCAGGCAGCTTGCTTGCACATGCGTGCATGCTCACAGCAGCATGGACCCGAGCGTGTCGAGACACACACCTCATGAGCTGCCATGGTCATGCAAACCTTAGCACATTAACAAATGTGACAAAAAAGAAATAGTGGTGATTTTTACTTCTTGGTGATATCACAGATGTAGGTGAAGTAATGAAAGCATATGGGATTGATGGCAACAGTGAAATTAGGCTGGATCAATAGGATTGTTCTTATCAGAAAATAATATTTCGATGGAGAAGGAGCGATGAGGAGGTTTTTGATGGGATTCCTAAAGGTTGCAAGGATGAGGGAGGAGTGGTAGCGATGGTGTGGGTTGATTGGGGGTTGAGCATCTATCCAAAAGTCATTGAGGTGCATTCATGCAGCCTAAATGATATTGATTTAAATGCATATTCCTTTGCATCTAGGTAACATCAGAAAGAGGGATGAAGAATGAGCCAGTCCTGGGGGGGGTCAAACAGCCATGGAAACAAGAAGAAGCCTTCTGTGTGTCTGTGCAGTTAACAGCTTGGCAAAGCTCAATGAAACCATAGTTTGGCCTGTTTCAGTGCGTATGTGTTGGCTGTCTAGAAAAGTAACCTGGAATCCCGAAGCTTGTTTGTTACTGGACGCCAGATAAACAGGTTTATATTCAAACCTTTAGACCTTTATGCTTCATTTACATCCGTTTTATTTTTTGGTTTAAAAAAAAAAAAAGCAGGATCTACATGCGCAAAAGCAGTTCAGCTTTATGTTGGAAATAAATTTACATTCACATTGCACCACTTTGCCCCAGTTGTGTACGTTTTTCAAACCGTCAGAAAGGTGTACATCACCTTTGTTTCAGATTTCTTTTATAACAACGTTCCTTCTGCGCATGCGCCCAGTTGCTGTATTAAGTGCAGATTTTGCAATATCAATATTGCAAAAAGTAAAAAATACTGCAATACATGGCAGTCTGTTATTCTCCAAGTGACATTTATTCATATTCTGAATGTCGGTGAAGATGAACCCAGACCTTACTGTTGTTTGCAGGCATCCTTTTCCTATTTTCCAGCAATGACTGAATGGCACGTTGAGTGTTTACAAACAAACTCATGTTTATTTTGCGCTTGCTTTTGTTGTGGGAAGTGGCATTTTTCTGTAGGCCAATCAACAGATTGTGTCGTGTGACGCCAGTAGCTCCGCCCCGTACCGTATTGTACCATTTTTCTATGGACCAACAACTTAACGGGCCCCAGAAATGGTACGGTGTGGTTCGCTTGTGTGGGAGCCTTTTATAATGGAAACACAAAATACTGTACCAGACCGTACCAGACTGTACTGAACTGCTCTGTGGAAAAGGGGCATAAGGCACATCTGTGTCTTATCCTTTGGTGATGACACCATATAGACTTGGCAGATCCGGTTTAAGTTCAAGACTAGTTACATATGACCCAGAAGAGCAAATTATAAAGCGAACATATAAATGTGGTGCGTAGTTTTTGCGTGTTATAGGAGCTCCAGGATCAGTGTCTTTACTCTGTTGCTAGAACTCTTTTGACTTTTCCAAGAGGCAAATACACAAGCACAGCACATAATTAATGTTTTTTCCAAACCTGCTCATCTGGTATGAGAGCTGATCTGGTTTCTCTGAAGGCGTATCAGCATCAGGTTCCAGTGATAAGCTTTCTTTCTTAAGTCACAGTGCAATAAAACATAACAGTGCATATTTCCTGGCTCATAATGTAACAGAATGTTCCCACAGTGCGACTGGGTTCAGTTTTTCTGGCTGGAAAACAGTCTAGTTGGAGAACCTCCTTCCTCTTCCTGTTCTTGTTTGTTACTTCTTAATTCAAACTTCCCAAAGCCCCGACAAAGAAAGAAAGGGTTGGTGCCCACAGTACGCCTGCGAAAGACTTTAATGATTGTACATGCTGTACTGAAATGTATGTTTTTTTTTTGTTTAAATTTAATCTGCAGAAGTAATTAGTCAAGTGGGTTTGTTTTCAAAAAGCCGTAGTATAATTGCATCAAACTAAAAACTTTGATATAGTTGTTTGTCTATCAAAAAATTAATACATGAAAAAATAAATTAATATATTTTCAGTTATGACATAAAAAGAATCAGCAGTCAAACTTCAGCTATGGGTCAAATTTTCCTATTTTCCTATTGTTCTTTTTTCTTTTTTTTGCTTTTCTTGTTTCTGAATTTATATCAACATTTCATGTCTACATTAGCAAGTACAGAGCTGGGAATCGCTGTCCTTGAGTAGTTAATTTATCTCAAATTACTCCGATTTCACAGTTTCCTTTCTAGGAAAGTGGTATGTCATGATCCCCCTCAGTGAATGCAAACTCCCCACCTTCAGATGTCTCGCGTCTCATCAGTCGTGTTGACCATTTGGTTTTCACGCGTTGACGCCTTCTAATGCTCAGATTCATACACATTATCCTGACTTTTTCTCAAGTTATTTCTGATAATGTGCGTAGACTTACCTGCTCTGAGCAGCAAACGAAGTTTTTATAGCCATGAACCACATCGTAAATTCCTCGCTTTATTGCCAATTTTCCGTATTTAACGAGCCATTATATTTTAGAAGGGAAAAAAGGTGAAACAAGTTCAGTGATGTTACTGCTAGAGTTTTCTTTTTTTTTTTTTTTTTTTTTTACTTCTCATGTTCTGTCTCATAAGGTTTGATTGAATGAGGTCAAGGAGAAATTCAGCCAAGCTCGTTAGAGACCACTGATTCATTTCCTGCTTAATGTCACACCGAGTCTTTGGATAGAGCTGCTGTCCTGTGTCATCTTAGAGATGGAACATTGGCTTTCTTTTTCTTTTCCTTTGCAAAAGTCCTCAGAAGACTCAGCCTGGCACTCGAACCGTGTGTTGGAAGTTAACACACGGGCATTTTATCCAAGTATTCAGTTGTGAGTTTGGCAGCCATAGAGGGTGAACTGGCATGCAGAAGTGCTGGCATGTGAAGGATACTCCAATAACCATGTAATGTGTTTAAGGCTGGAATGGCAGCTGTAATGGCTTTGATTTAATTTTGCTTATTTGGACCATGTTAACTCCGCATTAAATGCACGACCATGCTATCTCCTGAGCAGACCTTGTCAATTTATCGAATTCTCTGCTTTTATTAAAATGTAAAAACTCAGATTGTTGGCCACCGTGGGTTTACACTGAAAAGTCATGGTTTTTTTGTGTTATTTTGTATTGGAAACACCTCCAAGATCCCATCACATTTGAATGAATTTAGTTGAATGGCATTTTAGAAAAAAAACCAAAAAAAACAAAGAGAGGGTTATTCATTTGATTTAAACATTTTATTTACTGAAAAAGAAGTGTTTAGATAAAATGACATAATTGTTTGTCATGATGTTGTGATGATGTTTGAGCCGATTGTGATGAGTGACAGCTGGATCTACATGAGGATACATGCATCTCCATATGGTCACACTAATCAATCAAAATGATGGTATATGCATACTGAAAATGAAACTTATACTGTGGACTAGATAGAAATTCAGACTAAATAAACATGATTCAGGCCTACAAAGTAAATGCTGGCAGAGGTGCTAAAATAAACCCTTAAACATCTTTGGAAAGAAACACCAGCATGATCTCAATAGTTCTCTAATAAATAATTACGCAGGAATCACTCACGCACGGACAAGTAGAGTTTATGCCACATTCAGAGTCTGTCATTCACAGAACGACATGGAATATGTCATTAAATAATTGTTTTACTCTTGATTTCACATTTTTGTTATTGTGATAGAAATCATGTTTAAAATGTGATTAATTGATCACTCTTATGTCAATAATGCATCGTTATTTTGAAAACGCACTCTCAAAAAAAGTTGAAAACAACCCCCCCCAAAAAAAGACAAATATAGGGGCCCTTAATCGGACCGGCAACCTGTCCGGCGTTCACCCTGCCTTTAGCCTTGTGCAACCCCGTTAGTCTCCAGCAGGCCCCTGAGATCCTGAATAGATATGGCAAATAAATAAATATTGGAGCAAAGCTGATGGTTTTCATTTAACATCTTTAGTTTTTTCCAAAGCTTTCCAATTAAAAGGTTTTGGCGGGCAGGTTTAGGTTTTCTGGAGAACCATCAGATTTTAGTGGGGTGTTTTATAGCCTTAGGTATAAATGAGTTGATTTCCAGAGAAATGCCTTAACTAATGACGATTTAAAGTATTTACCTTCACCCAAGCTGGGCTTTCATTAAAATACATCCCCTTAGACTCCTTGGTAAAGTACCTCTGTCTCTGTGCCATTATCGTCACCTAATCCCGCAAGTGCATCTGTGTTCAAGTTCATCCATTTAGTTGTCACACTTCATCTGACTTTTACAACTTTTCTCATCTACAACATGCTGCTGCCGGCTTTCTTAATGAGTTTTGGCAGTGAAAGCACAGGGATGTTAGTGTAATCTAAGATGGTGATGGTTTGTATCTGGACTTTGATCAAGATCAAAAACAACTAGCCATCAAACAGCAGAAGATGACGATACTACTCGGAGCCCAATGGCCAATATTTTCTTTTTCTATCAAGCAACCAATAATAAATGATTGGCTTGTGTTCACAAAGCCACAGTGTCATTCTCAGTTGTAGCCTCTGTTTTGCCGTGTGTTTGTGTTGCTGTCGGGACCAGAGGTCAGGTTTGCGTTGGGTGTAGGGGAGGAAGTGGACGAATGCTATTTGGAGACTGGCACTAATCTGGTTAGTGTGGTTTCCACCCTCCTCTCTGTCTCGTTTTTCCTGTCACCGCCGCTGCCACACTGGCCTGATCCGAAGGGTGCCCGACAGGCATTTATATCGTAGGCTGCTGCTTCAAGGGAAAATAACAGGAGGTGCTTTTTTGTTTTTGTGTCATAACTATTTGCATTCAAAACCACAAGTATGCTCAAACAGCCGTCATGTCGAACTTCACGTTATGAAAAGACAGATTTTGGACCAAGCTGAAGGAAAAAACTGCATGAAATATTTCCTCAGAATCATTGCTATGGCACGATTTATCCACTTCTTGACATGATGATAAAATCTTTATTTTCCACTTTTTGTGTTGTATAACATTTACTTTGTCTTGTGCCAGCGATGGCCACAAAATATCAGATAGCTCAGAATGACTGAAGCAAACCCCACCAAAGGGAAACTCTCTCTGTCTCTTACCTTTTCAATGACAGGACTTTTCTTTTTACCCTCCTCTGCCTGGTGGTTCTCTCTTCCCAAGGTTGCGTCTCTGTCATGTCATCGGTTCACTGTGTGCTCTCTCCGTGAGGCGAAGACCGTATATTTGTGCGCATTTCCTGTTTTGAAGAGGATGCCTGGGCTGCGTGTAGTTTAATGGCTTTTGGACCAGGGATTGCCTTTAGATGAGATGCTTGATAATAGCGTCTTTCATGTGCTTCGACTGATTAGCAGATAATTCAAAATCCTGAGAAATTAATTAAGATAAGTCTCTAGATTGTGTTTTAGTGTGAACAAAAAAAAAAACAAAACAAAAATTAAGGCTGTGGCTTACTAACTGAAGCCGCAAGTAATTGCTTTCACAATCTGTTTGTTTATTTATTTATTTATTTATTTATTTATTTATTTATTTATTTATTTATTTATTTATTTATTTATTTATTTTATTAATTTAAGTAGAGGGTATCCAATATCTTGGTAGTCTTGTTCACTTGTTAATGGAAACATTGAGAGGAGATTGATTGATAAGCAGATCAGTGCCGGGGTAAAAGAGGTCTGGGCCTCTTTGCTTACTGTCTCTGGGGTTCACACCAGGGATAAGATAATGGATGGATGGATGGGTGGATAGATGGATGGATGAAAAGATGGATGAATGTGTTTAATTTACAGAAAATTTGCCGTTTTAAATCAAGTCCCAACTGGGACCAGCTCATCATGAGCAACCGGTTGAAGTTAATGGAAAAGAGGAAGACGAGGACAATGTTGCTGGTGCTCACCTTCACTAGTTTTCAGTAGTTTTTTTTTAGCTTTCCAAAACGATCTCCAGGCCAAACGTTATTGGGGGCTTGCGGATACTTGCGGTGTCATTGCCCTCCTCATTTCCCAGGAATTTTGTAAAATTGGCAGTGCGCTTGGTGTTTTCCTTTAAATTACGAGGTTTTAGCCGAAGCTGGGCATTTCTGGCTGTGCATCCTCAACTCAGATTCCAAGTAAGATTGTCCCACATTCCTGCCATAGATTTTTCCAGTGGCAGTCGGCGGTCTGCATGATGATCTCACCCCACAGATGCTCTTTTTTAAAAACTAGAGAGGAAAACCTCTTTGGTCGTCTCTCTTCGCTGTGTCAGCAGCAGGCGTGGCAAGTGCCCAAAATGAGAGCGGTAGAAAGAGGTTGAAAGGGAGTTACAGGAAGGTTTGCGAGGCAGCGAGCAGGAGAGTGATGGAGCAGAAAAACCGAGAGAACACTGATGGTAAATTAACACGAACAACAAATGCATCAGTTACAGGAGTGAGAGGAAAGATGCATAAAGAAAGGAGAAAAGATCAAAGGCATAGAAGAAATGCAGTATGATGCACAAAAGAGGGGACAGAAGCCAGACTTTCTTTTCCATGTTCATTCTGATTTTGTTGTTGATGTTGCTATGGACATGGGCGAGAGGAGCAAGAACGTAAGTGCCTCAGTCTGCCTTTTCTACTCCTGCAACAACAAGACAGATAACTTCCACAAATGAAGACATGCCCTCATCTCAGAAAATCTTTCTTTCCCACTTCCTCTCTTACTCTTTAATCCAGCCAGGATCGGTTCACTTTTCTTCCTCCAACAGCTCTTTCTCACATCTTTCTTCCTCTTACTCCTCTCAGTTTCCTCAAACCCTTCCTGCCCCCCACTCCACACCATCTAGCTCTCAGTTCATTTTAGTCGGGACGTTTGTTTGCCAGTGAAAGCGCGGTTTTGTTCCCAGGCTTTATTTAGCCATTGTTCTTTGCTTTGTTGGCCTCTGACCGCCATTCAGCCAGTTTCTGATGAGCCAAGTATTACAGGACAAAGAAAAGCCACCATAAACACACACACGAGTGCATCGACTTTATGATCTCTGAGAGAATTAGAAGATTTCATGAAGATGATTTCATCTTTTCTCTTTTCCGTCTCTTGCTTCTTCTTCAAATTCCTTCCATATGATTCCTGTTTGGGATGGGCAGTTTGACTGCTGTTAAACAGGAATGAAGATGCAAGCGGGGTGTGCCCATCAGTGTGT
This sequence comes from Xenentodon cancila, assembly GCA_014839995.1. Taxonomy (NCBI): domain Eukaryota; kingdom Metazoa; phylum Chordata; class Actinopteri; order Beloniformes; family Belonidae; genus Xenentodon; species Xenentodon cancila. The sequence goes on from CM026213.1 coordinate 10,672,261, forward strand.
GAGTGCTTTCTTTCCCTTGTCGTTTTTTTTTTTTTTGCTTGATTAAATATATGAGAAAATGACAGTGATCCAAATTCGAGGATAATTACGGTAAACCTTTTACAGCACATGCACACAGACACTTGTCTCCTCAGTCGGGGCACTGACACATTCAGATAGTATGAAAGCCATCTGCTGAGGCAGACAAACAGAATGTTTCCAGCGTGCATGTGCGTACGCCGAGTCCTGCTTTGTCAGCCCTCGGTGCTGTGTCATGTGCTGGCTTGCGTTTGCTTTTTTTTTTTTTTTTTTAAAGTGTTTCCAAATGCGGGGCAACAAGAGCCCCTGTTCGTCCTGTTCGTGTGTGTTTGAACTATCTGGACTCAGTGTCGTACTGATGTGTGATCATGGTGCGCGGCGCTGCTGCAAGAAAACACTTAAAGGTTCTCATAGTACCAACAAACACTGAAGCTCCTCAGATATGCACATAGGAGACGATGTAAGCAAATGTATTTATCAGCATGTCAGTGATTTCGGAATTGATCACGTTGAAGTGTTTACGTATCAAACACCTATCCAGCTGCAGAGTCAAATTATTATTATGATCATTATAATTTTTTGTAAACGTCGAAACGTTTCATGAAACAATGTCAAATTGAAGGAGGACAGCTGGGGGTACGACTGAGGTTTTGGGTTTCAGGTCTGCGTTTCGGTCTGGAGTTTAACCACCATCAAGAGTATTTATTCAAGTTGCTGCATTTATGTGCTTGAGAACAAAAACTCATGTGAAATGTATCCCAGACCTGCGGGTTTGTCGTAAATTGTGGTGGATTATCTGGAAAAGTGGCCCGCTGATTGACGCGTTTCTGTAACTTCTTTTTTGTTGTTTGAATGTCGTTTTATTGTGTTTTAGTCAGGGCTGGGATTCAGTGGCATCTTTTCGAAGAGCATCATCACGGAGACTTCTGTAATACTTCAATTTTCTCAGAAATTGCAGGATAAAAATAAATTATAAGACCATTGGTGAATCCCCAACCTTTTATTAAGTGTCATTGTTTTGTCTTTAAGTGCTATGCGGTTATGTAAAATCGTATCTTTTTGTGTATGTTGTTGTGCGCATGCATGCATGTTGTACGCATCTCATGCATGTTTGCAGGGATGTCTGTGGAAAGGGTTAGCAGCATCCCAGAGGTTGTTTAAAGCATCTTGGCAGCAGCTTTTCCTGATGATATTTTAACGTGATGAGCTAAAATATAACTCTGAGCTGTTTTTCTTCTCTTTCTCTCCATTTCTTTTCCAACCTCTTTCACTAAGGTGACGTTATTGTTTTTGCATCCATCTCAGCGTTGACGGGTTCTTGGACTTTATTCCTATTGTGTCATAACAAAACATACAGAAATGTAGTTTTTCTTGTTCATATATTGGCGAAATGTTCACTCACATCCCATTTTTGAAGCCAACTGTAAAACAGCAGTGTTCAGTAATGCAGTGACTCAGAAGAATTCGATCCCACTGCTGTTATTCATATACTTTTATCCTTATAACATGACCCCCTTTTCATATATCAAAAGGACTCCAGTTCCTGTATGTTGAAGATGTTTCCCGGCTTCAGAACACCCTGATGCAAATGACTGTGTCATTAACAGACTTGTACAGACCTTGATGACAAGCTGATGATGACTATCAACTTGAATCCGGTATGTTGAAGCAGGTTTAAGGGTTTAAAACATGCAGGACCGCAGGACTACAGATCGACACCCCTGTATTAAAGAAACAATTTTTTTTTCCCCAAGTTTAAATATCAGCTTTGGTTTAATTTTTTTTTTCTAGCTCTTCTGGTCCCCCGTTTCTGCTTTCAGCAAAAAAAAAAAAAATCGAAAAAAGAAAGAAAAACATGACTGAAGTTGACGTAGAAGACAGCCAAGTTAAGACAGCTAAACATTGCAAAAGTTTATAAGTGCTGCTTTAACGACTTTATTTGAATCAACTCTGATTCACAAGATTATATTTTGATTTTTAAATCACTTCTAAATGCAAAGTGGTTCTAAATTCAAAATCAAATTTAAAACTGTTCTCAGGTGAGAAGAAGTGAGTTGTAAGTCCATTATTTAGGCGATTTCTAAGCAAAAGGCAAAGCGAGTTTATTGGTTTAGCACATTTCATGTATAAGGCAATTCAAAGTGCTTTATGTGAATACATTTAAACAATGCATTGAAAAGTAAAGGAGTTTAAAAAGTAAAATCCTATATGAAATTTAATACAATCTGTCATCCCACACTTCCTTCTGTAGAAAAATACACTAGCACCTATGAGAAGATTTTTACAAGCGTGTGGACCTTCAACAATGACTTGATTGTAGGGCATACTTCGACTTGTCTGCATCAAAGATCGAATCCTTTGTCATCCACTCCCATTAGGAATCCAGTTTGCATTGGTCAGCAGCTGGACTGGCTGCCTGTTTCTCTGTTTTACATTAATCGCTGACTGTAAAAGCTAACTCAAACATCCTGCTGCTTAAAAACCAACCGTTTCTGATGGAGTTCAGCAGTTCCTGGCAAACCTCAGCAACAAGAAACTCAAACCACAGTGTCATTTGTCCTATGCGGCTCTTTTTTAAAACTACCCAGATTCACATGTGAGTGTTTGTTTTCCTAAACACCTTATTCTATTGTTCTCCAGCTGTTGGTGTTGGTGGATGGCCTTACAGGAAAAGCAATAGATCTCAAATGTGGGTGTGTAGGAGGATCTTCTTTGATGGCCAAATTATCACTAATATATCCTCCTGTGGGGTCAGAAGTAGAGCGTTAAGGCAGGATGTGTTGTGCCAATGCACATCCATGTTGTTAGCTCTTTACAGAGCTGACGGGGCAGAATTGACAGACGAATGGTGGCCTTTGACCCCTGATTTCCTTTAACCTGCACTCTCCATGGTGATGCGGGAAAGAAGCTGTTTCCATTTCCTCGCCTTTCTCTTTGTTGCTCACTTTCCCTGCATTTGTGGCTTATTGTTGCAACAACAGTGATCCTACCTCTTCACTAAATGTCACGCTGACCTTGTGCTGTGTCCTGCAGGAAAGCCTGCACTTGCACTCGTATTTCTACTTAACATTCAATGACGTACATGCGTTTTTTTTATTTTATTTGACAAACTTGAAATGTTTCCGCTTCATTTCTAAGAGTGCGTGTGATGCAACAGCCAAATTTGACCTTTCTAACTGTCTCACAACCTCATGCATGCACATTGTCATGTTTCCATCATCTCTGCATGGATATTACATCTCATTAGTTACCAGGGGATTTATTTAACTTTAACCATGATAAATACTTCCCTTCCTCTGTAGTTTGTACTATTAATGTCTTACTACTTTTAATTAAACCGGACCCCAACCTTATACCAAGTCATCACCCGAATCTCTTAGATTTGTTTTTGGAGATGGACCTTTTATTCCTAAAATGGAGATCCAGCCCAGTAATATTACTGAATTATGTCCCCACAATGTGAGTAATACAAGTAATTCAAACTTTCACAGCTTGTCATACAAAAAAGCAAGCATATTTGTCCAAGGGAGATTTAGTTGGCTGTCAGATGGATGGATTTGGCAGAAGTGTTCACATATTAACATATTAACATCCAGAACCCCTCAGTTTCAGTCACTGGGTAATAGCAGAACCGATACTTCTCTAAATTTACATACTTACATGGTTGAAAGGTTGAAATGAAATCTAATTGATATATCTCCTCTGCATTTTTGTCGTTCTAGAGCAGGTTCCTATTGTTCCCACTGTTTTGGGAACAATAGAGGCCACAATATTTACAGTGTGCCTTTGATTTTCTAGATAGTAACGGCTCGAAATTGTGTTTTTTTTAATGTGCAAACTAGACTTACAGTGTCGATCTATTGTGTGATTTTTGCAGTCTTTCCCTGTGCAATTAGGTCATTCAATTCCAGCCTTTGCTTGACTGCTGGTTTATATAAAGAATAAGATGAGGAGACTCAAATCCATCTTTGTCTTCAGCTATAGTGTGTGTGTGTGTGTGTGTGTGTGTGTGTGTGTGTGTGTGTGTGTGTGTGTGTGTGTGTGTGTGTGTGTGTGGTTGTCCCATTTGATGAATAGGGTTTCTATTCACATGCGTCTGGAACAAAGCTACTGCAGAGTTCAAGCCACTGCTGGATATCCTGTTGATATCACACAAGCCCATTCTTCTGACTGTGTATGTGTGTTTGAGTGAACACACATAGCAGTCGTTGTTGTGCTGCTGTATGGTTCTGGCTAATTACAGCAGCCTTTTGTGCATTTTACAGTGCTGGGTGCGAATGTACGTCATTCCCTGTGTATTTGGTTCTTTTTTTTTTCAGTAAGTTTGCACATTTACTGCAGCGGTCTCTGCATTTTGTATCTCATTTATTTGTCATTGAACATGTGACAAGCAACGCTGGGTTTACTGGGTAATACATCTGATGCTCTGTAGTTCGGACATCCCGGCTCTACACCACATAATTATACTGTAGGAGTGCAAAGAATTCCAACTCTTCTGATGCGACTACATAACGGCTTTTTATTTTTGCGTTTCGATCGGCTGGTGTCATGAGCTCAGAACGCTGTGAAGGACAGAGAAGGCATGGCAGGAATCCTGTCTTGTAAGTGTGAGAGAAGAGGGGAAGAGGACGGCAAGGCCGGTGTCAAAAGGGTCACCTATTTTTAGTTCTTGCTGTCCTCCCCGTCAAGACATAGACGCATACACACTGATACACCAAATAAATGCTAAACAGCACCAACTTCAGAGCATCATTTGCATTTTTCATCTAGTAGCTGCAAACAATGTGCCATTTTTCTTTAGGCTGCAACTCTGATATGGCATATTTAAAATATTTCACATATTTTCCCTCCGTTGGATCATTTTTTTTTCACATTAGCAGCAGGCCCACACAGCGATGAGGGAATGGTGCTGCTGCGGGAACAAAATATATGATTTTTTTTTTTTTTTTTTTATACGGCCTAAGTGTCTCGTGTAATTCACGAGACAAGGTCAGCTGTTTTATCAATGATTTACTCTACCAAAGCTATAACAAAATAAAGGTTTTCTTGCTCTGTGTGATAATGTTTAATGATTTGAGAATTTTGTTTTCTTTTTTACTCACACGAATGACCTAATTTACAGCTTTAACACATGATTCTTTTCACGCTGAATCCTGGCTTCCTTTGGGGCATTTTCTATTTGTTAATCATTGTCACTGCTTAACTATGATTTTAAACTTGAACGTGTGAAGCTGTCTATTAAAAAACAAACAAAAAAGAAAGGAGTCGTTACCGCTCGCTGCATCTGCGAGCAGACCTTCCCTTATATGACAGCTTCTCTTGACAATGCACTTGTTGTTGCATGTGATCATGCTTTTGTTTTATCGTAAGTCATTTGTGTTGGCAAGATTTCGTGGAGTCATATCGGCCAACAATGTGGTTTGGATTAGAAATCCTGGTTTGAGTAAGCTGAGAGTCCTGCTGTGGGGTTGTGTATGTGTGTTCTTGTGCACACGTGTGTCCGTGCTGTCAGCATGTATCAGTGGGACGTCTGTTGGGAACACTATTACACACGTGATATATCTGAAGCCAGAAAAGTGTATTACCTCATCCAGCTGTTTTGCCAACATGCACACCGAGAGATGTTCTTCAAACAGCTTACTTGTGAGTTTATGTTTCATGACCGTTTTAAAATGATGAGGACTTATGTCATCTTTTTCAGACTGGGATTATTCCAGTTCCATCCACCGTACATCGATGGAGGAACAGCGGTTTTTTATTTATTTTTTTCTTCTCTGTGGTGTTTGAGTACAACCTGAGATTCCTGTTTTTTCATAAGAAACACAGTCAGGACATGACGCAACAAGTTCAAATCACTGGTCTGGATTAAATGTAACGCTATATTTGAGCAACTTTATTCTGCATTTTGCTGCTAAACATCACAAAAACTGATTTAAACCCAGAATAAGTGGTTGAAATGAGGAAATAATTGGCGAGAAAGAAAGTTCCTATATGTTAGTACTGATGAAGACCATTTCTTACTGTTAGCAGCTTATCTGATGTAATAAAGAGTTTCTAAAAAGGATTTTCTCCAGGTGCAGTGTGATGAAATCCTCAGGGGTGCAATAGCAGAAACATAAGCAGGTGGAGGTTGTAGACATTTGAAACCAGTATGATGTGTCAGAGGTGTTAATCATTACCGGGATCGGGATTTGATTAGATCATGACTCATCAGATTGACTCATGTTTGTCCAACTTGTGTAGTCCAAACTTCGGACCGGCGTCGATGCCGCAGTTGTGAAAATGCAGGGTGGAAGACGGCTGCTGCAAAGCTTCTTCCGTAATGTTTGGACTGTGGTCTCGTTTGAGCCATATGTTAGTTATGCTGATGATGCAGAGGCGGAACCCCCCCCCCGGCTCATCGCTCGTCTGCGTCCTGGCGAGGCTTTTCGGGATCATTCACGAGAGGGAAAGTGATGTGTGTTTTGTGTTTGCGCCTGCCAGCAGCACGTGTTTCTGGCAGCACATGCAGGAGCTGCACGGCTTGGATTTTATATTTCAGACTGGCCATGTTCGTGCATGGCACGGCATCTGTGCTTGTTGCCAAACACTCTGTACGTCTGCTCTCGCTACTCTCGCTGTCCTTTCCCTGACTCCCATCTGTCTCTTAGTGACTCTTGCTTTGCACTTTCTTGTTTCCCACTTTCTTTGTATCCTTGTCTGTGTTTTATTTGAATTATGTTTATATTTTACAAAAACACCACTGAACTGCGTACTGTATGTTTTGAAAAGACTTTCTCTGCTTGGGTTTGACTACATCATACTCTACATCAAATCTTTCTTTCTGCTTTTCTGTTTTAAAATGTTTTTGTGTTCCTGGTCGCAGCAACTTGCTCCAAAAAAACGTACATTCAATAGTTGTGCCATCCACGTTATCCTTTCCTTTTTTCACTCTGATCCTTTTGTACCTGGTTGACCTCAGCCAGCCCAGCAACAGGAAATATTGCGGTGAAGTTGACCCTGTCATGGGTTTTGATGTAAAGGAAGCCAAACACGCTGTGAGTGTCCATCTCCAAGGAACTTTTACAGCCTTGTGGAAAAGCAGCCAACTGTCCAAAGCTTTTCACTGCCTCTTTTGGCTAATGTGACTTACGTGTAATGGAACTTTTTTTTTTTTTTTTGGCTCTTTTTAGCGCAAACACATGTGCACATACACGAGAGCTGTCAGCCTCCATCACTAACGCCACGGGGGGACCCACTCACGACAACCACCTATGTAGTCTTTTTCCACCCTCAGTGACTGTTCCTCTCGCATGTGGGTTAGTTGCATATTTGTGACATCAGGTAACCTGAATTTAAGAGGAGGGATATTTTTGTGATATATCTATGTTTATATTGAGCGTCTTTAACACAGGTTATGAAGCATTGTAAGATTAAAAAAAAAAAAAAAAAAAGTCCTCTTAACTTAAAAGGCACACACTATCTAAGGTTTTCTCACTGGTAATATATAATAAAACATGAATGAACTTAAAGGTCTCATTTTTTTTCCTCTCTTTCTTTCAGGTCTCTCAACGGCGAAGAGGAAATTTGCTGACTCCCTCAATGATTTCAAATTTCAGTGTATTGGAGATGCTGAGACTGATGATGAGATATGCATCGGTAAGTTTACAAATATAGATGTTGCTGGAATAGAACATTAGTTAAAGCACTTTTAAGAATGACTTCTTGATTTTTATTCAGGATTGTTTTACATGTCAAACAAGACAACTGGTTTGAATATGGTCTATATAAAATTTTGATTATCATTGGGCCAACCAGGCAAATTAGCTCGTTGTCACAAATTGTTTTTCATTTCAGCCTCTTTTGATGTCTGAACTGCCGATTCTGGGTAAAAACGCTGCCATTTCATTGTTATATTTGGAAAACTGTGACAGCATGTGAGAGCACCGTGCTACTGAAGGACGTTTACACTCGCAGTTTTCTCACAAAACATACACGGCCATCTGTGTCGCCACACCCTGGTAATGAGGTTAATGTCAGTTGTTCCACAGACGAGTGGACTTATAGTTCATGCAACATTTTTGTTGCGATGTACAGAGGAAACACTCTGACTGTTTGGTGGATGATGAGACAAAACGGCACAGGACTATGTTGCATCATGTTTTTCAAATGAAATGTCAGAGAAGATCTCCGTCCTTATTATACAGCTGTAAATGCATGCGACATGGGCACATATGAATGCATGAAAACAGGCTAAACGGCCAGATTCCTATATATGATGGCTTTCCTCCGGTTCTTGGGGGCAGCTGTGGTATTTATAAAAGTAAACTTTTGCTGCATTTCATCTGAGACCAAGGCCACCAAAGTCTGCAGCGCTCACGGTTCCATCGCCATCATTGTTCAGCATTTATACCGCCGTTAAAGGCCTGTCTCAGTGTCGGCCCTACAATATAACCCAGAACAACAGAATAATCAGTAAATGAGAATGAATGAAAGATGAGCTTTTTTTTTAATGAAAAGTATCTTTAATCTACAATGAACTTAACTTGCAAGTCTAAAGTAGCTCATTTAAATACTTTAACACTTTGAAAAAGACACACCTATCAATGCAGTATATATTCACATGCACCGGGCCCAAACTGGTACTTGCCATCCGTACGTGCTTGGATGGTTGAATGGATTGTAATCACCACTGCTAATTTTTAACACCCAAACAGAATTTGTGGCAGGTCCAAAGTGATTTTAAATCTGCACCAAACTGTGCAAAAATCACATCTTTAGTCTTCACCATAATGCTGTTTTGGTAAAAACAACATTATGAGCATATGTTGTACAAATAACAGAACCTAGAGTCCAGTTTACATTTCATCAGCATGGGCAGCTGTTTATTATAAAGCCAGTCTTGTTCCCTTATCTTCTATGGCAACAACTTGTCTCCAAAGTAATCCTTCAAAGCAACTGTGTAGACTTTTTATACTTTATGTTTCTTTTCACCTTTTGCTGTCGTTTCTTACCCCTCACATATTTTCATTTAATCTCATGAACTTAATGCAGATTCTGGCACATACAGTTATAGTAATATAGGTGCTTTTGCTGTTGTTGAAGAATATCAGCATTATTTCCATGTGCTCATGTGGACTGTTGCTGTCCAAACATCCTGCTGCGTGAGGGGGTGTGCAGCCACCACACCCTCTCATGCAGCCGGACTCCGTCCGTGCAGGCCGCTGCTCTTCACTCCTCCGACCCACCCATGACTCTTGTTTAACTGTCCACACATATCTTTCCTGAACAGCTTGCACCACACTACTGTTGTTTTTAGGGTATTCATCGTCCTGTCAAAGCTGAGGTACTCGCTGATACAACGCTGACCTCACACCAAGCTGATCTGCAGCATGTTAGTTTAAAGAGAAAATGATTATGGCAGGGCGGTTGAAAACAGCATCTGTTGGAATTGCATTAATTTTTATGTTTGTTTATGGCCGATCAACATGTGGCTCTGTGCCTGGTGGAAAAAGTTGGGATGAAACTTTAGGTTGGAGGAAGCTCGACGTGTCGCTATCGTTTGTAGATGCCACGGCACATACTGCACGTGCTCAGCGTGTACTGGAGGTGAACTCCCGTGTTCCTGAGGAACAAAACGTGTTTGTTGCGTGCGTGAAGTGCTGGACGGAGAGGGGCAAACTGAAGTGGAAACTCCTACCCAAACAATGCCAGTTGCCTCAGTGGGAAACAAACGCTTAACTCCGTGTTCACTGTCCATAGAAGCGAACTGTGTAAATGTCGGTTTCACTTCCAGTTAATTACTCTCCTGTGTGTCAGAGGTTCAGTAGCAGGAGCAAAGCCGCTCCATGCTGCAATGAGCGCACGGTGCCAACTTTGTTCTGTTTGTTTGTACTTATCATCGTCGTTAAAAATAACAAGCCTACCTCTCTCTCCCTCTTTTTCTCTTTTCGTCTGCCTTCCCTTGTGCCTCTTTTTCTTCTGACTACCAACGTTGCTATTCTTAGCCAAGTCGCTTCAGGAGTTTGCCGCCGTCCTACAAAATCTGGAGGATGAGAGGACACGGATGGTGAGTGAGCCTAAAAAGGATGGAGAATATGATATAACAGGAATTGAGATTTCACTGTTTAAAAGCTGTTATCGTCAGCTTCTTTGGCATCATAATCACCTTCACAAACAGGCCTCGGCCCCTCCAACAGCAGCTGTCATGTCTCCGTGACCTTAGTAACTGAGTTGTTATGCGCCGTAGTGTCTGATGTTTTGGATTAATCAATAACTCTGGATTCTATCGCTGCTGGACTCCTTAAATTTATAGCTTGCCAGACAACAAATGAGATGGCCAGTGGTTGAAAATTCAAAATGTCTAACTCAAATGTTTAATTTAATTTAATATGTGTCTTTCTAGATTGAAAATGCCAGTGATGTGTTGATTATGCCACTGGAGCGGTTCAGGAAAGAGCAGATCAGTGCAGCCAAGGTAAGCGTAGTAAACTGCGTGCAACCGCAGGACTTGTTGACAGAAATGATTTGAGCTATCCGTGTGCTGTGGATGAGTATTGATACGTATCGGTACAACACAAATCAATAAAGCCCTTTAATGTTCCTGTGGCAGCTGGTAGGACCCAGGCGTACATGACACATAAAACATAGGTTAATAATCATTTAAACTAGAGGTTATTTACCTTTTAATATTTTTAAAGGCCCTAAATGAGATCCCAGTGTGATGTTGGAACTCTCCTTTGTCATGACTGATGGACTTCATCACTTTTTTAAGAGTCCTATCATGTTTTGTAAGAACATTTTCAGATTGATTTGCTGCTTTTTATTCAATTAAAATAATAGTCTTGTAGTTTGCAGTCCTTGTAGTTTAGAGAATACAATTTTCTTTGGATGATTTGGTCCCAGACCTGCAGTTGCAGGGAAAAAAAGCATTACTGTTTACAACTAGGCTGACCAGTCATCCTAATTCCTTTCCTCTTTGATATTAAGGATTAGTCTGGTTCCTCTGGATTCGACTTTGATTTCCAGGGAATAATACCGGCTGACGCAGAAAAACTGCTTCTGGGTGCCATTCGGATAGGTATAGCCAATCAGAGAAATGAAGCTTGTGACGTCTGTGGAGCAAAGTACAAGATTAGTATCGACAAAATCTAAAACTAAAGTGACGAGCAGAGTAGGAACAAGTAACTCATGTATGCTATGCAGTAAAAACTTAATTCAATGTATTGTTAACCGTTCTGCAACCACATCTTGATTGTTTTGAGTAGTGACTCTTGAACTCTATTGGATGAGTAAACACCTAAACCCCGCCCCTGCCCCACTGCGATTGGATTGGTACGTTCTGGAGTTGGCTGTGAATGTGAAGAGAGAGTTTTCACGACAGGCCTTTTAAGTCAAATCACACATATTTAACTTCCAATTATAACGAATATAACTGTAATTTTCCCTTAATAACTTTATACTTCTTTTTATAAATTCTTTTTAGTGTAACAGATGCCATCTTTTGACTTTTGAAGTTTTAGATACCATGAACTATAGTACATTTTACACTAAAGTGTGAATGAAACTTTTTTTTTTTTTTTTTAAATACATCATCAAACACACTTGTGTGGACTCTCATCACACGTTGACCATAAACTGGTAAAAGTCCTCTACCAGGATGCTAATGTTTAAAATCTGGGTGCACATACAGATGCAGCCTATTTACTCAATGTCAACCCCGGTCTGTGTCTGTCAGGGTCCGAACATCGCCACATGACCTAAATAGGAGATTAGAGTAAAACATAACGCTGCCATAAACCACTTACCCCCGCGGGGGGGGGGTGCCTCATGGGTCACCAGGACCCTTGTCTCACTGCGTGAATGGAGAGGCATGGAAGCAGTGAACGCAAGAACAGTAACCTGCCGAGCAGGAAGATGTTTTCCAGATCGCCTTTTTGAAATATTTAAAAAAAGAGAAAGAGGAGAAATAAATATATCCAGTACCATTACAAATTAAATCAATTTTTTTGGGTAATCCCTCCTCCTTTGTAGTAGCTGTTTGGTTTCTCATTGTTTATAATCTACTTACATTAGGTCATGTGCTCCACGCAGTCTTTGCTCGTAGGACCTACATGAGAAGCTACAGGGGTTTCCTGCATGCATTTAATATTAAACGTGTTATGCGCACTCTGTCTGCTAATCCATCCCTTAGTTGCAGGTCAGTGTCTGATCTCGGTGCTGTGATCAGATTAAGAAGCGAATGCATAATCAGTGCAGTTAGGTCACCGCAAGCGATGTACTAATCCTAGTTTAGCCCTAAAAGAACTGGTCAAATCTTTGCCTGGCACAGCTTCACCTTGTCGCGACGCTCCAGAACTTTTGCAGGTCTTTCTGCAGAACAACATATGGTAGCAGATAAATAATCTGATTTGATTGAGCCATGTTGCACATTATAGAGTTTATTTAAAGACTACTCAGGTCCAGGTTGTAATCTTATCCACTGAGGAATTTTGGCTAATTGAATAATTGCAGCAAGTAGGTCCCAGAAGGAGCATTGCACAAGCAATTGTAGTAAATTCAGCATGCTTTCCAAATGCAAAACTGAGGGAAATGATGCTGGCACAGTGAGGCCTAGATTTGGATAGAAACGAAGACATCACTCATTTAAAAGACTGAATTATTGTTGTGTTCAGCTGCAGGTTTACACAGGATTCTTAATTGTCTTGTTTAATGTCACAGTTTTACTGGATTTCAAGGATCATTTAGGCGTTTATTAAGGTTTCAGCATCATTTAAGACTACAGCTGCTTTCTCCATGACGGATGGGTTTAACAATACCTGAGGGTTTGCTGTTATTCTCGGTGAACAAAAAGCACAAATGAAGTGAATGTTTACAAGGACTGTCTATGCCTCGTAATGTGTCCAATGATGGTGATGGTGTCTTGTTTAGCTTCACGTGTGACCTCAGGGGAGGAACACTTTGACACGGCCACAGAGTGGTGGTGAGGGGAGTCCAGCATGAGTCAGTCTGGGGTTAGTGTCTGATCCTGCATCAAAACATTTCATTGGCTTGTGAAAGTAAAAAAGGCGTTAAATCCTTAGGTATTAGACTGAGAAGATATTGCCACCTGCTGGCTGAAAAGGGAAGTTTTTTTCTAAACGTAGACTTCTGAAGTCTTACTTCAGAATCAATAGAAAGGATGTCAAATTCGATTTTTAGTGAAGAATATTTCATATCGCATGTAGTAAGGGACTCAAAAGGGGAGAGATTTAGTCATTTCAGACATGATCTCCACAGAGAATATGAGAAGTCATGGAGGAGGAGTTTGAACAGAAGCCTTACGGGAGTGTTCACGATTCCTGATGTTTTCTGCATCTGCTGTGTATTCCTCCTTTGACCCAGAGGAGTGGAGATGTCGCTGATGCTGCAGCTTTACGTTACCATCAGGGAAATAAAAATAAAAACGAAAGGTTATCAGTAAACACCGGGATGACTTAGGAGTATGCACACTTCCAGCTTTGACATGCCAAAGCCACGTGGTTTCATGTGTTTTACAGTTTTATTTTTTTCTTTTACATAAGTAATCATTTTGATCCAATTATTTAAGTTTTTTGTTTGAAGAAAAAAAAAAACCTGGACCTTGCCCTATATGGCTATATGGCTGGCAAATATGATGGGCACAACCGTGAATTTTCCGATACTATGTGCACTCTCTCTGGGGCTTTAGTCTGCTCGAACACTGAATTTAGGATAAAGAGAAACAATAACGTTAACAGGCCTGGACAGATGTGCAGTGATAGCACCTCTGGGCCTCTTTGACTGAGGAAGACCCACCCTGATCTGCCCTTCCTCTGTTTATATGCCGTTTCTCTTTATTTCTCTCTGTACCAGTGGTGGAAAGTAACTTTTTATTCTGGTGTAGAGTTTTATGCTGCTTTGTAATTCAATTCTACTAACAGAAACCTTGTTGCATTGATCTTTTTAAGGATTAAACCAGTATTTTCATGTGATTTCATACAAAAAGCAATGTGTAAGCAGTGCCACGTGGGACATGGTGGAGTGTCTCACATAAGATTAAAGATCCGAGGAAAAACACCAAAGACTGGAAACAGATTTTTTTTTATCTCCCATGAACCATGTCACCACTTCACAGATCACTTTTCAGTTCAATTCAGTGTGTTCAGATAATGTCAAATTACAACAGAGCCATCTCAGAACACTATAAGGACAAAGTAAAAGAATTCACTTTGGATCCAATTTATACAGTCGAGTTAAATCCAATCATAAGATAATTTAATAGTTTAGTTTGAACCAGTTAAATCAAAACTGGTTCGTTGTCATTATCAGGCAGCAAACAGCTGGAGTTTTCAGTTTGTCTCAGTACTTTTCATCCCAGCGTTCACACCCTCCTCCTCCTTGTCCATCCATGTGTCTCTCTGTCACCTCGGTGATCTCATTCCTGATCAAGCAGACGATTGTTTTATAGCCAGCTGTGCTACCCGGGGAAAATTTCATGCTGGGTTCTCTTAAAAAATGGAAAATATGTGAAGCCTAGAAGGAAATCTACATGTCATCACTTTTTTTGTTGTTGTTGTCTTTTTTCTGTTTGTTTGAAAACCTGCAGCTCCTGTTGTTTGCAAATTGTATTTACTGATTAAATTATCGAAACCACAGCGTTATGAAGAGAATTAAATTGATATTAGGTTGAATTAGGACGAAAGCTTCTGTATTTTAGTATGTTTGTCTTTCAATAAAGTTTCCTTTTTTCGTTTTGTTTTGACAGGAAGCTAAGAAAAAGTATGACAAAGAGACAGAGAAATATTGTGCAGTACTGGAAAAGCACCTCAGTCTTTCAGCAAAGAAGAAAGAGTCCCATCTACATGAGGTACGAGAGTGCGTCTCTTTACCGTTTACACAATAAACCTCAGATTTTCACTTTTATTCATTTCCTTACCCGTTGTAGGCGGACAGCCAGGTAGACAATGTCAGGCAGCATTTCTACGAGGTTTCTCTGGAGTACGTCTTCAAAGTACAAGAAGTTCAAGAGAGGAAGATGTTTGACTTTGTGGAGCCTGTAAGAAACATTTTTTGTTTCCACTATTTAAAACTGTTTCATCTGTCTTTTTTTAACCTCTCCTACTCTCTTCAATAGGCTGAGTAAACATGTTTTGTTTTAGCATTATTCTGTTTTAATACTAAGGCAATATTCATATTCCGTTTTTCATTTCACTGCAAACATTGAATCTATTAATATAACTTGATGGTAACCTGTCCACTTTCTTCCAAACTCCTCTGTAATAACTCCTCGTATTCCTGATGAACCTTTTCTCTTTTTCTCCTTGGTACATCCCCTCTTGTTCTTCGTTTGCGGTCTTCACTTTATCACTGTTTCCTTTCTCTCCAGTTGCTGGCATTTCTTCAAGGCCTGTTCACGTACTATCACCATGGTTACGAGTTGGCAAAAGACTTCAACCACTTTAAGACAGACCTTACCATCAGCATACAGAATGTAAGGGCACACAGACGCGTAAATATACAATCTTTAGAAGATGAGCCAGTTCATCTATAATTCTTACATTGATCTGCTTTGATAGAAAAGTTTCTGCAGAACAAAGGTTTGAGGTGTGATACTCAGTTTATAGCAGTGGTTTTCAAGATAAAAGTTTAGAAGTTGTTTGAAGTCAGTTCTGTCAGCTTCTTGAGCCACAAAAAAAATGTAGAGTTTAGGAACATTTCAAGGAGATGATAAGTCTCTGAAATAATTGTCAAAGGTCTGCAGGCAGGGAGAAATTCAGTAGTCAGTTACTGGATGATGGAAGAGATTTTCTTTTATAATAAGACAGTTAAAAACTTGGCATGCAAAAATAATTTATATCTGTTTCTAGAAAGGTTTTATTGTCAAAATGCTCGAGGCTACTAAATTACTTTACACAAGTAAAATTGAAGTCAAGAAAAAGTTACTTGTGTAACATTCTTTAAAATTAAAAGAAAAAAAAAAACATAATTTTAAAGTATTTCACCTACTTGTTCTCTGGTTGGTGAAGTGCTTGGTGTCCTCGGCCTTTCCAGTGTAGACAGAGGAAGAACCTGCATATGGTTGGTTATTTTAGTTTCAGATCACCTTTCTTAACTTGATTGCATGAGGCAATGACAAAAAAAAAGAGTTAAACTTTATATTTTCAAGTATGAAATTTGAAATGCAGTGGCTACAAGTTGTGAACTTACATGCATGTATGTGCATGTCGGAGGCATGTTGTGTGTATTACCATGTTCGGATAGTCTGAAAACAAAGAAAGTGGTGCACTATTGCCATTTGCGCTTCATGGGCAAATGGTGAAAGAAAACAATGTGTTTTTTTAAAAATAATTATTAACTGTAATTTGTTACCATAATTAAGAAAAATACTGTAGTTCAAGTTCTGCTGTAGATACATGTGATGGAAGGTCTGTGGTCTTAGTTCTCTGTTTCTGCGTTGACAGACGAGGAACCGTTTTGAGAGCACGCGATCTGAGGTAGAAAGTCTGATGAAGAAGATGAAGGAGAATCCACATGAACACAAGAGCGTCAGCCAGCACACCATGGAGGGCTACCTGTTTGTGCTGGAGAAACGTATGTGTGGGCCCACATCTGTGTGTGTGTGTGTGTGTGTGTGTGTGTGTGCGTGTGCGTGTGTGTGTGTGTGGGGAACATATTGATCTTTAAGGATGATGCATTTATTGTTTATGTGGTTACCTATTTGGTTAATGGTTACCTAATAAGTTATTTTCAGTCTCAGTCTATATTTTTTTTAATTATCATGACATTGTGCAAGAAAAAAATAAAGAGAACAAAAAGATGCAACACAAAGGGATAAAAAAGTGGTTAAATTGTGTGGATTAAGTAAAAAAAAAAAAAAGATTAAAGGACAAAAATAGACAAAACCTTTGTGCATAGAAGCATTTTATGATTTTGCTGTGCTGTCTGTACTACTAATTTTGACAGTGTCATAGACATAGGGTTTGTTTTTTTCTTCAGTTCGTTAGGATTGTTTTCTTGGTGATGATTAGGATAATATAGACGGTTTAACCGGAGCTGCTGTTAGATGAACCGCCGTGAGGACGGTGAGGGCGATGCTGGCTGTGACAGTAGAGGTCCGGCGGTAACGGCAACCACCTTCACACCTGCACAAACCGGCCGCTTTTTGGAAACGTTTAAAATCAGGACAACATGCAGATTCGGTTTGTGTGTTTGTGCTTTTTTACTTAACGTTACCAGACTTTAGCGGATCCCAGCGTTAGTTTTGGGGTAAGTGTCCAATATTTTCCAAGTTAACGTCAAGTCGCCGAGTCAGTCTAAAGTGTGGCGGGATCCGGTTTGTGTGATGGAAAGCAGCGGGTGGTGTGTAAAGGTTAACTTCGGTCAGCCGGTTCAGTGCGAATGATTTTGGGAAGGCTGCCTCCACAGCACCCGTTTTCTGAGTTTTAATTCCTGACTTTTGTCGTAAATGGGATTAAACTGGGCGGGAGCTGGTACAGCTAGTTGGCTAACACGACGAAGTCCATTTCCGATCAGGACCAACGGGCACGTCCTCCGCATTTTAGAGCAGTGAGATCTTAGACCATGTCCAGGTCAAAAACCTCAATACTTCAAATTTTGGAGGTGCACATCGGGGCGACGAGCCCCGGTGACGAGCGACGTCGCGACGCCGTCGAGTCCGCGGAGACGCGGAGACTGAAACCTACATTAATGCCTCATTTTTAAGTCCTCTTCTCCCCTTTTCTGCTTCTTTCCCGGTATTTTATTTATTTATTTTTATTTTTTGCTATTGAATAGTGTGACATTATTTTACAACTTCAGCCTGAATACACCCCATATAGTGTATGTATCTGACATTTTTAGATGACAATAGTGCATAAACGAATCATCATTAAACTTCACACGGAGACTTATGAAACAAAAAGTCCAGATCAGCAGAAGAGCCTGAATGAGATGATGACACGGCGGCTGCATTACGCAGTAAGAAACATTTTTATCTTTCACCAAGCTCAAAGCATCGCTGACGGCGTAAACCCGTTAGGGCTTCAACCCCGCTCCAGCAAAAGCGCCAGTTTTGTTGACTGTTACCATGGCAACTTAAGAGACAGGTCCACACGCCGTTTCTAGGTTTTGTGTCCTCACTGAAATCTAACTTTTGAGTGTCTGATCGGATGCTTTTAACTCAATGTTTAAATTTAATGTTAAGTAAAAGGTAATCGTTTAATATGAAATGCAAAGACGCCACCTCGGGGATCAATGTGTAAAATCAGGGTAAAACCCAGACTTGGCTGATCCAGCGTGACTGCACGGATTTAATCCAGATGTTGGGGTGTGATTTAAGAATTACTGGTCCAGGGGGAATGTTATCCTAACCTTTAGATAGGGAAGAATACCTAAAACACCATTTGTGAGTTGTGAAACCATTCTTCTGTTTGTGAATATATATATATAATCTCGCATTAAGAGCGAGGAGTGTTTCTCTCTAAACATATAGTGATGAAACTACAACCAACACAAAATAGTACTAATTATGTGCTTTTTTTTTCCTTCTTCTTTTTCTTCTTCTTATGTCTGACTGTGTTTTAATAAATTGGCAGTTAAAAACACAGTGTATGAAATTGTTTGCCAGCAGTGGCCAGATTCTGGCTTGCTGTTTTGTAAATATTTTCAGTTTCTGTAACTGTAGTTTTCCATAAAAACGAAACCTCTGGCATCTTACAAAAACATGACTGGGTGTGTGTGTGTGTGTGTGTGCTTGGTACAGTACATTTTGGTGGCATTTTGCTTGGTGCACACATGTGCACACATGTTTTTTCAGAGAAAAAGAACAAACAAACCATAATGAACCAATAGCAGACAAAGTCAAGTCTGATCTGCTGGAGACGTGACTGCAGCACTGTCCGCATGCAGTTACCATGGTAACACATCCAGCACTAAAAGAGGCCTGACTCATCTTTTTTTTTTTTTTTTTTCTGTTGTTTTAACCCTGCCTGCCTCTGACTCTGGTTTTTTTCTGACAGTTTGACATCATCATTTACTCTTCACTCCTCTGATCTCATGTCCTTTTGTGTCTTGACTCCACTGTCTACTTCTTTCCATCTCAGGTTCATTTGTATCTACATGGGTGAAGTACTACTGCACCTACCATCGCGAGCCCAAGAAGGTCACCATGGTCCTGTTTGACCCTAAATCTGGAGGCAAAATGGTCAGTAAACAAGAACCCAAGTGTGCTGATGTGTTCAAAAGAAAAAGAAAAAAAAATCTATGCTCTGAGTGTCACTTGATCCTGTCGTGTCCAATTTGCAGTTCATCCTTTAGAGCTGCCCTCCAGTTAACACAATTTGCTTGTTCTTGGTCGTGACAGTCTCTTATTTTATGTCGGTGTGTATTATTTCCAGTAATCCAA
This sequence comes from Xenentodon cancila, assembly GCA_014839995.1. Lineage (NCBI taxonomy): Eukaryota > Metazoa > Chordata > Actinopteri > Beloniformes > Belonidae > Xenentodon > Xenentodon cancila. The sequence goes on from CM026213.1 coordinate 10,691,660, forward strand.
AGCTACATCAAGGTCAGAGCAGAAAACATGCTCAGCTACTTTAAATCAGAGGTTCTCTTTTTCCTGGAAACTGCCAGCTTGTTTCTACAACACATTTTCAAACCCTTCCCTAATGCCAAATGTGCACCAACTCCATGTGCATGTGTGGGCACACACACGCAATAATCATTAAATCTTTATTTCTACACCTTTCCAGATCAAATCCTCTTTTTTTTATTTCATAAAAAACAACAAATATCTATATTGAGCTTTCCAATGCAGAAGGATGAGATGTCAGCTGTGATTGTTTGTGAAAACGTTTTCCAGACTTTTATTTTTATAATTAAAAGGTGGTAATGTCTCCCACAGATGGGAAAAAATAAACCTGAAAGTGTCAGTTTGGCCGGCATGTCCTTTCTTTTATCTGCATTCTTTCTGGAAATATGTCTTCAAATGTATTTTGAATTGGAGCAAGCTCATCATCACAGTCCTTCTCCACAAGGCTGGAAATGTTGATGTTTGACACTGATTTCTTTGATAATTATGCACCTGAATTGAAAAACAAGACTTAACATTCTCCCATTAAACATATAAATGCCCAAAACACGCACAAAGCTGCTAAAATGTTTTTTCTGCAGTAGAAATTGTAGTGGCTCCATGGATTTATATTTTCAAACCGTTTTCTTAGTTTCCACATGCAGACATACTTTTGATAATCTAGTAAATGTGGAAAACTGACTTAAACAGCCTCTGTGCCGTGACACCCTTCTATATCTGCTGCAATCCAGATCATCACTTCTTTTCGAAGGTTTACATCACCTGCAGCTTGATGACCTCTCATAGTGCAGCATGCAACGAATATTCAAAAGATTTAAATCTTTTGCAGTTGTTATTATCGATCTGTTTTATTGGGGGGTAAAACTGGAAACACTGTACATCTTGAAGCTCAAACTTTGTAAGATAAACAAATTGTTCATTTAGAAATCTTAAATGGTAAATAATAGTTAAGCCAAAAATGCAAACTTGTTAAAAGAAAAAAAAGAAGTTTGCATGCAGTGTAACATTTTTTGTTAAAAAACGTAATTAATTGACAAGCAAATGATTTAAATCCACACATCTGAGTCTTTAATAAAAGAGGCTTTGTCTAAAAATGTACCTATACTTATTCTTTTTGGATGTGTTGTTGAATTTAAATAAAAACAAACTGATCTGTGTATTTGTGGAAAAAAATCAATAATTGATATGTTGCTTTGTACTGTTTAAACTTATTTAGCAAATGTTTTTTAAATCAATGCTTTCTGCAATTTTTGAGGAATACAATAAATGAAGATGACGTCTCCAGTTCTTGTATTATTTATGTTTTACATTTTTAGAATCACATTTTCTTCTTCCGGATGTTTAGCTTCTATATCGGATCTGTATTAATTGGGTACTTGCAAACAATATACTTTTATTTTTGTTTGTAGACAAAGTTCACAAACTAGTAAGCTTGATTACAATTAAATTGATTTGGTTTCAACATATTCTGCACCATAATAGGAAGCAGAGGGAAGGTTCAAAGTGTGAGAAATTAACTCTGAAAACCAAAGTATTTTATGAAAATAAACAAAGGTTATCATACTACATGGTAACAACAAGGTTGATGTTGCGCTTAGGTGATTTAGGATTCCTCCGTATCACTTTTGGGTGCACCGGGGAAAGTGTTTCTGTTATGATACACTGATTTTTCTCACCGTTTTTCTTTGTCAGGGAGAGGAGGAGAGCTTCATCCTCAGGTCATGCACCAGGAGGAAGACGGACTCGATAGAAAAGAGGTTCTGTTTTGATGTGGAGGCAGTAGAAAGGTTAGTGTGTGTGGAGAGTCCCTATTTAAGCTTTTAAACTTCCTCTAACTTTTATAGTTTCAGATGATTTTTGTTAACATAATTTATTTTATCAGAGTTGGGGTTTTTTTTATGTTGCCATCACCTTAGAATTTTACTGGAGACGTTTCCAGAGTGTAATTGCAGCTATCGTACACATGAGGGCGCTGCCGAGTTGATACAAATGTGAAGATGGGACCTTGCAGCTATGTTGTACCTGGGGTGCTGTCCTTCCTGTACCTCCTCCCCCTCCTCCTCCTCAGCTTCATGCTTCAGTTCACCACCGTGTTGCTATTTATATGTCTGGGCGTGTGCTTTTACTGGTTTCTGTAAAGTTAGTTAGAAATGTAGGGTAATGATGTGCCTGCACATACAATTTGTGTTGCTTTTTTAGAAACTAAAAAAAACAACAACATTTATTTGAATTGTTTTTGTAACCATTTGTATTAGTTTGCAAGAATTTGGGACTTGATCCATAAAGAGCGGTTTAGTGGGTGGCTGAGATGTCTCTGTTCTACAAAAAAACTTTCATTCCCAAAAGGAAAAGTGATTTATTATTCTCATTTCATCACTGCTGCTCAGAATAATAGGGATAATTAATGAGAGCTGAAACTCCTGTTGTCTCTAGCAGTGAATGCTTCCCAGTATTGATGTTTAATTCACACAAATCTTGGTTTTATTTACATTTTTGTTGTTTGCAACCTACTTTCCCAAAAGGTGTCTCATTAAGTACTTGATTAACAGCACTGGCAGCAGTCCTTTCAGTTCACTCCCACCTCTTTCCGACAAACGAGCTCATAGCTGAGCAGGTAAAGCTGGAATTGACAGAGCCACTTGTGTGATGTCACTTATCTCTCAGCTTGTTCAAGCTGCACAAAGTTGTACTCATTTAGCACCACAGTCCTTAGAGGAAGGGGGGCTGTGGGCTCAGATCCGACTGTGTCTGGATGACTGTACAAGATGAATGTGCTGCAAGTGACAGGCTGACTGTAAAGCATCGATTGGAGACCTGCAGACTGGGGATGGACGTAGTTGATTAGGCTGCGCAGGTCAGCAAGGTGTGAGCACGCACACTGAGTGATGCCCCTGTCAGGATGATTTGTCTAAGCTGCTTAATCTTATGAATTCTTGTTAGCTGATGAATTTTTCAGGCTTTGCTCCTCATCCTCTGAGCCTTTTATGGTTAAAATTGGATCCGTGCAGTTGATCATCTGATTTGCAATAGTCATTGTTCCGGCATCCTTAAATGAATATAATTTACTATGTGGGGAAAAAAACAGAGGAAATAAATAAAAGAAAAAGAAAATGAAATTAACGTGCAGTCAAGTGCAGTTTTTAGTGCAGGAACAAGTGAAATAATCTAACTGGGTAACAGTTTATTTGTTTTGAACCTCTTTGGTTAAAAGTAGATGCCTTGATCACAGCTGGGTTTTGTTTAAAAGGTTTACAGTGTTGAGAAACGCATTTGCATGTTCAACTGTGCGTGTTTAGTCTCTCAAACTAATATGCTGTGTGTGCGTGTGTGCGTGTGTGTGTGTGTGTGTGTGTGTGTGTGTGTGTGTGTGTGTGTGTGTGTGTGTCTCAAGGCCGGGCGTGATCACCATGCAGGCTATGTCAGAAGAAGACCGGAGGTTGTGGATGGAGGCTATGGATGGTAGAGAACCGGTAGGTTACCATGGTTACTGGTTTGTGCTTACGTGACAGAATCAAAAGAGATGACGGAGACAGATGATTAGACAGGGACAACATGTCCCCTCAGCTTTGGGTTTAAAAAGGATTTTTACAGCATTTATTCAATCTTTGCACCTCTTCCTCTGTGCAAACCTGTTTCAGGCTCTCCGTGGGTGTTTATGTTCAGCCAGTCTTTAAAACTATTGGTTTATGCTGTTTTTAAAATGAAATTCTTCATTCTTAAGCAGGTGTGTCATGGCTGCATTCAGCACACTCATTTAGATTTTTTTTCTTTTTGTCTTTTTGCATGTCAAGACACTGTCTTCGAGTCTACGTTTAAATGTATAAAAGTAACCAGCATCCACTTACTGCAAACGCGTTTGAACAAGCAACTGCTGAGCTCAGGAGAGCTGTTGTAAACCCAGAATTGCTTGTTTTTCTTTTTTTCTTCTTTAGATGTTACGTGGCAGCTGTTAATTGTCCTTGTGATGTAAAATGTTTGATAACTCATAAACGACACCCACAACTGGATCCAAAGGCCTCCAAAACCCAAATATTCCCTGGCTAGTCATATCCGATCTCTCTTGTGAAATGAGTCTGGTACCCCGTCTCATTCACAGCCAGTTCCACCAGCACCAAATGTGCTGAACCAGTTGTAAGTCATGCTCTGGGGTTCCTGCTCCACTGCACTCTATTTTGGATGTCTTGGGTTCAAACGAGTGGTTGATTGCTTGGGTGTTGTCTGGCCTATATCACATGCTTTGTTTTTGACTGGTTGCATGCGCATCCAGTTGTGTCCGGAGGCAGTTTCTTCTGTGCCTGTTGGTGCCTGTTGACTCTGGAAATCAAAGTCAAACCCAGAAGACTAATTCGTTGTATTGAAGAGGAAGAGAGTCAAGATGGTTGGCCAGTGAAAAAGTATATATAACTTATTTTTAGTTTCGCCAGTTGATGTGCTATGTTGTCTTTATTTGTAGGTGTACAATCTCAACAAGGACAACCAAGCTGAAGGCAGTAAGTAGCTTAAACTGGGATTCATTCATTGTTTTTACGATAGTTTGTCATCCACTTTAAAAACTGGTCAGGCTAGATTAAATATTACACATGTGGTTTCTACTATATGTCAGTACAAACTGGTCCTGTCCATCTGTCTCTCCATCAGTGGCCCAGCTGGATGTGGTTGGGTTCAATGTAATGAAGAAGTTCATCTACGCCGTGGAGAGTCGAGGTGAACCCAAATTCTTTCCTTTTTTTTCCTCTTTCTTTGCTGATTTCTTACTGCTCTCTTATGTTATTCTGTATTTTTCACTGAAATTACATCAAAACACAGATCACATTACAGCAGATGACAAAAGGTTTCAGTCAGGATCACTGTTTCATCCTATTTAATTTGGATTTTTGTCCAAACGACTTAATTAAATGATGTACAGTTCTCTGCCAATGTATAGTGAATATGTGCTGTAGGAAAATTGAACTAATAATAGTAGGATGGATTCATTTGCAATTTAACTCATGTTTGTGTGACTTCACTGAGTTCGTTAGGGGACTGTAGGGAGACATTAGGCATGCTAGGATGAGCATAAAATCACATCAAAACCATCTGTAGAGTCTCTTTTCTTTTGTTTTTTTTTTACTACAGATGCTCTCTTGCTGAGTCATGCATCGAGTTAAACTACAGTAAATGAGCTGAACGTACTAAAGAACAGTGCTCTGCCTTTGAGGTTTTAACTGGAAGCAAATGTGAGACTGAGACGACAAAAAATAAATAAGTAAAAAAAACAAAAAAAAAAACAACATCTGATAAACAGTTATTAGGTCCAGGGGCATTGTAAAACTGAGCTAATACAGAAAAATACAAAAACAGTGCTTAGTGTGGGAACTTCAGGACAATGTGTCGCATTGTTGGTGGTGTTCAGGATGCTGGTCTTGAATAGAAATTCAAGCCGCATCAGAGGGATGTTTCCTGACATCCCTCTCTACAGATATTTTTCTAAAATGTCACATAAAGGTCCATACGTCCACAATATGAGCCCATCCTTTTATCCTCTGCTTTAAGGTCATCCATGGCTCCACCCAGTCTGCCTCCTCATTGGCTGCTCGATGCATTCCCATTTAGATTTGAACAGGACCTTGCGTTTGCTCATTGCTGGATATATTCTTTTGATTTGATGTCACGAATACATATGGATATTAGTAAATTGATTTTACATCAGCTTAGATGCTAGAATGACATGAAATGTGTTAGAACAGGTTGGCGTGACAGTAAATTTGGCTGGCTGCTCTTCTTCCACAAGGAGCAGCAAAAGCCTTCATGAACTTTTCTGACACAGTTAATTCACCGTTGGGCTTTCAGTGTTACTTCTAAGTAAGCATGAATATGTGTAACCTTATGCCTTAAAAGGACATTTTCAATTATGATGCTGCCAGTTTCCAATGGATGGATTCATATTTGGTTGGTACAGATCTGTTGCTGATGCTTCAGTTTCAGTGCAGTAAATCCACTGCAGAATCCTCGGAAGAGGAAATGTGGCGATAAATTTTTGATAAGTCAATGAGATCTGCTTTCCTCTCGTCTCCGCCAGGTATTGATGAGCAGGGTCTGTACAGAATTGCTGGTGTTAACTCCAAAGTACAAAAACTACTGAGCCTGGCCATGGGTGCGCACACAAACACAGAAATGCATATTTAATTAATCCACAACATGCACCTTTCCTGTATTTTTATTTTATTTTTTAAATATATTCTGTCTGTCAGATCCAAAGACGTGTGCTGACGTTGAGCTGGAAAACCCAGAGTGGGAGATTAAAACAATAACGAGTGCCATCAAGCATTATCTCAGGTGAGTGTGTGTGTGTGTGTGTGTGTGTGTGTGTGTGTGTGTGTGTGTGTGTGTGTGTGTGTGTGTGTGTGTGTGTGTGTGTGTGTGTGTGTGTGTGTGTGTGTGTGAGATCTCAGTTTGCAGTGTTTTACTTTTCACTCTGACAAATGCACTCTTGTAGGATAAGATAAAGACAGTTTTATAGTCTTGCCGCTGTGTTGCGGTTGATGGTTAAATGACTTCCCCAGGAAGACTGTGACAGTGAGGGCAGGATTATGATCTGGAACAGTCAGTTACATGGAAGGGCAATTATAAGTAGGCCAACCAGTGCTGGTGTTCATGCTGTGCCTTAATGAATCCACTCTGTGCTTAACGCAAATTCAGCGGTCCACATTCATGTGGAGACACTCTCACACACTCGCATTTCCAACTATAGTCCACTCACACACCACTCGCACACACAGAGGTCAGGCATCATTAAAAACCAGTAGCTGCCAGTGGGTGCTGGGAAAAGTCACGCGAGCTCTTGAAAGTTCATCTAGAACTATTGACGGTACCTGTTTTTTTTTTTTTTTTTTAACAAAGCATTTAAACTGCAACTCTCAGTTTATTTTCTGAGCTTCTCACTTCCTCCTAACATCTGTGTGTTTGCAGGATGCTGCCTGCGCCTCTCATGACATACCAGTACCAGAGGAGCTTCATCAAAGCTGCCAGTGAGTCCTTTCATGCATCTTATTTGCCTCTCAAATGTTCAGTCTGTGGACATAACATTGCTATTCAACAGCTATTCAAAATGACATTGCATTTAAAATAAAAGCAGGACAGCTTTGAATAAAGGAGTGCATCGTTTATAGAGTGTGCAGGTTTTTAAATTGCTGCATAGAGAAATCATTAAATAACCTTTGGTTCAAGGTGGAATCCTTCGAGTCATTTTATGGTGCGAAGTACAGTTAATTGGAGGATTCCAAATAACTAGTGCGTGAAATAGGGATTATATGTCCTTTCCTGGTGAATGTATGTTTGAGGGTATCACTCAAGCACTGTCTCTGAGATTAATTGGAAGAATGACAGCATATGAATCAGTGAATGTTGGTCAGGTGGTGATGAAGGCCTTGAAGCTTGACTCCTCTGACTCTTCTGTGTTGTTTGGTTTTTATGTGGTTGTGTGTGAGACATGGAGAACTGCAGCCCCTGTTGGTGTGTGTATACGTGGAGCGTTATACATCAACACATAAGAATCAGATTCCTAATAAAGGGGGAAAGCCTGTTACAGCGTAGTAAAAATTTAATTTTTAGTGAGTAATGTTTAGTCAGACAGCAGCTGCAACATTTTTGGGTGCGGTTTATTCCATATTAATGTCATTGGGAGGGGGGGGGGGGGGGGGGGGGGGGGGGGTTTGCAGCTCACTCAGCTCTCTTGAAGATGTATTGCCTAAACTCTCCGACTGTCGAGGCAATCATTTCACTGGGCTGCATTCTTCGTCGTGGCTGCTAGGCTACAAAATAAACTCAGAAGCACAAATGGATTCAGACCATGAAATAGAGACTTTCCACGTCTCCATGTCTGATCAGCCAAATCTGTTTGAACTGGTTTATCTGAACTTGTTGGATCTACTTCAGTGTGGTTAGGCCTCTTTATTCTGGCCGTCTATTTCTTGTTTTTACTGTTCCTTGTTACTGAATGTTCAAAGAGAGTTGGATTATACGAGCAAGTTCAGGTGCAGAGACCCGTTTTTTTTGTCTGTAGTTAATCTTTTAAAACGCTGAGCTGCAATGCAGGAAGAAGAAAGAAAAGGAAAAAAAAAAAAAAACTCCAGGAAATGACTTTGTGTCTCTGGCAACACTACCAGGAAGAGGCTTCGTACATAGCTTTGCCAACTGGAGAGAAAATAAAAGAAGTGTTTTTATACGAGTTTGCGAGTGTGTTTTGGGAGAGAGGAGTATAAAAGCAAGATTGTGCAAAGAAAACTGGTTTCGCTTAAACTTTGACTACTCGTGCTATTAAACTTGGGACATTGGTTAATTGTGATTTTCTAATTTATCATTCAAAGTGTTTGTATACATTTGCAGAAATGTCTGATCTTTCCCAGATCTAAAGAACCCTGCTCCCTTTTTCCTCTGGAATTTAGCAGTTTTTGGAAATTCTGTTTCCATGTCATGTATTTGTATGTGAATGTGCCTCTGTGCATGAGAGGGAGTGTATCTTTTTTTTTTTTTTAAGTGAAGAAGCAGGAGTGTATTATGAGGACAGTGTCCTGGTTTGAACTCACTTTTTCAGCTCCACCCCCTTTTCCATTTGTTAACATCTTCCCCAACTCCTCCCGCCGCCACGCTCACATTTCTCCTCCCGGGGCTCCATCATTATTTTCTCTCATCGTGTTTTGAATATCACATCTGAACAGAAATCAGGGGTTGGAAGGAGAGGAGGAGGAAATGTTGCAGGAACATGCAAGGTGAAAGACATAAAAAAGAAAAGCAGTATAAGGGGAGCGAGGAAGAGTAGACGGGCTGGGGTTGGCTTGGTGGTGCCTGCTGTTTGGAAATACTTGCAAGAAAATACATATATAATTCTTGCTCTTGCTGCAGATATTGAGTCTAAATTACAGTATTGTTTGATTCATTATTTTTTTCACAGTTCAGCTGTAATTCTGTATTTTTGAGGTAATTTTTACTCTTGACAAACCTGCTTGTCATCGGGTTATTTTTTCAATCCTGCTAGGTGAGCGTGTTCTATAAATAGTCGCCAAAACAGTATCAACACGAAATGTTTTTGCTCACTCGTATTTTTTTTTCTAAAAATGAATTGGGGGGTGATTTAAATGCGATACAGAGGATGCAAATGATGAGCCTGTGCAAAGGTCACAAAAGTCCAGCGGACATCTGAACCAGATGCACAAACCACCTGAACTCACAGCGTCTCTATTCTCACAGAACTCATCACCCTAGAGTCCAGCCACCCTGCAGAGGAAACTCATTTCAGGACTCCAGTGAGGGTACAGAACTGGTCCAGCATTTCGAGGGCATGACAGAACCCACAGAGTTCCTCCTGAATCTGAGGTTCAGCTATCAGCTGGACTCTCTTCCTTCAGCACCCCTGTTTAGACATTACCAGCGAGGCCGAGGAGTGTAATTCCTCTGTCAAAGGAACGTATCCTCTGGTCCTTCCGAAGGGGATCTACTCCTCTGCTCAAAAGAGAAAGATGCTGCTGTCTTTAGTGCATACGTCTCTTTGGAGATTTATGTGACTGTTGTTGAGGTGCACTGTTAAAGTCATTTCACTCAACGCTCTCTGAGCGACTAGTTACGTGTTTTGTGTTTATGGTATTAACAGCTGCTGTCTCTGTTTGCGCATGTATTTAACTGCTTGTGAGTATTTGATTTCCCTGCATTAGTGTGTCAGCGCTCATCAACCCTGTTGGTTGTTAAGGAAATGTCTGCTTTTGAGATGCTCAGCCAGTAGTAGGTGTATAACCCGGCACTGACAGCCAAAGCCTGAGGGTGGCTCCAATGTGAGTGATCTGTCGTCTCTGCTGACTTTTTATAGCAACGTGTTAACAGCAGGTCTGTCTGTCTGGCAGGACTGAGTGCTCGCTCACTTTGCAGCGGTGATAAACACTCAGTGACGGAAGCTGCCTGCTCTTGTCATCAATTCAGTGCATCTCTCCGCCTCGGGGAAATTAATGATCAGTTTTGTAACATGTTGACCACAGGTTACAGGCCATTTCCTAAAACAGCAGGATCTGTCTCAAACACGAGTTCATAGTTTGGTGGGTGCTGTTTATCTTTATGGATTAGCGCACGCTTAGCACTATAGTGTGGAAACGTCTAAACTAAATCACTGCATTCGCTCTCTTTGGTGTTAAGAAGTCTGTATTATGCAGAACTGCATGTCCTGCTTCAGTGCATGCTCTAGTGCTCAGAAGACACTTTACTTAATTGTTTTTTCTCAAAGTGTGTTTTGCACTTGTCACCAGCCTGAAATAATCTAATTGAGTCAAAGGCAGTTAAATATTCACTCTGTTTGTGGTGATCCACTGTTGTCAGAGGAAGACAGTCATTCATATATGTGAGTAAATACACATATTTGTATTCATGTATGTGCTACTTGGTGTTGTTAATGACAAACGGAAGGAAACGAGGGTTTGCAAGGGATTTCAGGCAGTCCACAGCAGTGCAGCGTCTTCTTTGAGAGTAGATAACTCCCTTTGGTGTACAAAATAAAAACAAACTTGAAAGGCATTGATAAAAAATTTCAAGGCAGAGTGGATTGTGGCTACTTACACAGATACCACCTCTTAGAGGATCATTTTCTTAATATTAAATATATTCTTTTAACAAATGTAATCACTTTTACACCGGTGATGACTATAGTAACCATTGAACCATATAGTTGTGCTGAATTTTTTTAAAATGCTATTAAACCAGTTAATTTGTTTTGAAGTCCTTATAATAATGCTGCTGGTGTAATTTGTTTGCTGTTTCTTAAAATGAAACTTTTCTCACAATCTTGTTAATGTAAAATAAAAATAAGGATAAAAATCACATATTTGTATTCCAGTTGTACAAAGTGTATTCAAGCCATTGTGCGCTGCTTAAATATACATGTCTCCCAGTCTGACGCTGGTCCTTCCCGTCATGTCTGTTTGTTCAGAGATGGACAGCCCAGAGGCCAGGGTGACTGAGATCCATGTGCTCGTCCACCGGCTGCCTGAGAAAAACAGGCAGATGCTGGAGCTGCTGATGAAACACCTGGCCAAGTAGGTGGACGTCACACAAGCGGGTAGACCTGGAGTGAATAAAGTCATTATTCAGAATTATAAAAAAAAAATGTACTTATGAAGCTGTATTTAGTGTTTGAATTCTCATGTAGTGACCACGGGTGAAGTAAATCTCCCTGCCCCTGTTTTCATTTATATTACCACAGTATAATACCCCCTGATTGCTGTTGCCATCAATCCTCAGAAAGGATTAGTGCTCAGTCTAATCCCTCCACCACAAACATTGATGCATTGTAGAGCGAAAATGGAAACCCAGCAGCCACCAGGCTGAATCTATTCCTCAAATCTGTCAGGTGAAAGTCCTTTTAGAGGTGTCGAAGAAACTTTTTAGAAACTGTTTTAGAAACTTTTATGGTAACTAGTGAGTCAGGACTAGTTAAAAAAAAATTAATTCAACAGTATCTGTTAGGAATTCAGGTTTGTTGTTAGAATTTTAGCTTTTTTTTAGGATCTAACACACAGAATGTAGTGCTGTAGTCAAGCAAACGTTCACAGGGCAAAGACTCATCATTCTTTTTAATATATAATTCTAAAAATTATGGAAATTTAACTATAAAAGCAAGTATAATGTAATTTGTTATTAGATATTGATGAAGTTTTGTGATTAAAATTTGTTGTCTTATGAGGTTTGCTGCGAAAAAAATGCAGTCCAAAACCAAAAAAAAAAAAAGAAAAGAAGGGCAGGTCTGTTGGCTTAAGTGTAATTATTCCTCTAAAGCATCCGGATGACTTCAGTATTCCGTTTAAATCTGCATCTAAGCCCTCTGGCTTTATCAGGCTTTTCTTCAGCAGCAGCCACATGATACAATCTGTGATAAAGACACCATGAGCCACATTTATACTACATGTGGATACGCACAAATGCAGGTCTTTTGAGGATATGTACATTTATGTGAGCTTAGTGGAATAACCTCCTGATGGACATCATCATCACAAGCTCGGAGATCACATGGCTGGAAGCGTCACATTTTAGCTTTCTGTCTCTATCTGTGTCTATAAGACGAAGTCTGAGGATTTACTGTATCAATGCAGAATAAACAGCAGTAAATCACTAACACTAACAGGGTTGCAGCAATGCGGATTACTGTGGGAGATAAAAAGAAAGTGCACGTTAGAGCTATTTATTCAAACTGATGTGATTATCTTGCTTGTCAGGTTTTCACATCGGTTAAGCCTTTCTGGCATGTTGAAATTGAAATGAACTAAATAATACTTTATTTCTCCCCAAAAGTAAATTCTATTGTTACACCATAAATTATTGAAGGATAAGAAAGAAAAAAAAATCAGTAAAAGAAAAAAATAGTAGACAATATAGAAGTTGCTACCCCTCTTTTTTTAAATCCTGTTTTTTGTGTGTAAAAATCATAAAAATCATCTGCTCTTAGTGTGCCTGAGTATTATACAGTTGAACAAAACAGTTGAACAAAAACTATTGTGCCATCATTTCCTTTTCAAAAATGAAGCCAATAACAAATATAAAAAAGGCAATACAAAGTGCCTGCATGGTTCACTAGTTAGTAGATCCACTTTCTCTTTCAGTGAGCTCTTTTTGGGGACTTAAACATCTAACATGCTCGTTTAAAGCCTCACTCAGGGTTCAACTCATGGCACGGTCTGACCTTAGGATTGACAGCTACCTTGAAGGCTTTTCTAATTTTGAATAATATTTCTGAGTTCAGGATATTACATTTAAAATTGCGTGGCCTCTTTTCAGATTTACTCGCAGTAACAACTGCTTCTCTTGGACCATTGCTTGTGTTTAAGATGCTAAAAAACATCTGCTCTTATTAGGGTTTCAGTTTAGGTGAAATGGACAACCAGAGGCTCGGGTTTGTTTGAAGTCCTTGTATTTTGGTGCTGGTTTAATCACAATTAATCCATTGCTGGTTCAAATCCAGCATAGTTTTAATGATGATTAGCAGCACCTGGCTGCAGCTTACCCTCATAAGTCCTATAGAAGCCGTAAATGGGTTCTTGCACGCATGATTTTTATTTTTAATTTTCTCTCCTTTTTGGCTTCATTTTTGTTAAATAGATAATGGCACGGTGGAAAAAATTAAACTAGGTTGTTCATTGGAAGTTATATTTGTCTAATTTTGAAACCCACCATGATCAGATGATCTTTATTTTACACACACACACACACACAAACACACACACACACACACACACACACAAACACACACACACAAAAGGAACTAAAATAGGATTTCTGATTTCTGCGCTTGAGTATAGCAGAGACAGAGGCATTGTTAAGCTCTTCAGAGAATACCATGAGCCATTATCCTTACTGGTAATGTCTTGCCAAAGAATTTATGTTACATAAACAGAGAAGACAAGAACTCCTCTTTATTCTCTGGCTGTCCTCTGATTTCAAGTCTTTGGAGCCATTATTCTGACCTGTATGACCTACCACATGCAGACAGATGATGCTCCTTGTTCACTGCACTCTTTCAGACCTTCTGTCACATCCCTTCAGGGTTACTGATATACAGTATATATATATATATATTTTTTTTTTTTTCATGCCTTTGTGAATGGCAACCGATGAAGCCAGAGGCATTTGGTTTTTCAGAATAAGTAAATGAATAAGTGAATGCATTAACTGTTAAGCCTCTTGAGGGAATTTCTTTAAATTTGGCATAAACTTGGATTCATGCAGTCAGTTCTCTTAGGTTGCATTTACTTTGAGCTTTACTTAAACAGACTCCTGTATTCACTCTTTCTGCCGCCAGCTCTGTTTTGTATCTAGCTGCTCCCGGAGATGCAGTTTACACTCAACTCATTATATTCACTATGCGATTACTAATTTTATCTGCCTGCTCCCATGCTTTTCCTGCAACGGCAACTTCCTTTAGGTGAAAATGGATTGATGAGAGCAGTTGCATAGTTCAAATTTGTAAAAAAAAAGTAAGGCCTGCTATAATCAAAGTAATGACTGAAAATTCTGTGTGGCTTCAATGTGAATTCATTCTGCGTAAACACAATGTCAAGTTATATTTTTTCAATTTGATTAAATGTGGGTCCCTCCCTCTGCAGTGTGGCCAGTCACCACCAGCACAACCTCATGACCATTGCCAATCTGGGTGTGGTCTTTGGGCCGACTCTGCTCCGCCCTCAGGAGGAGACGGTCGCTGCCATCATGGACATCAAGTTCCAAAATATTGTGGTGGAAATACTCATAGAGCACCATGAAAGGGTAAGAGTCGGCATGCATGCACACAAACGTGGCGTTTTGTGGCACGCCTGAGGATTAAACGAATCCTGACTGAATAGTAACTTTGGTATGTTTGCACATTCAAACAGCAAATATGTCACCCATTCATTTACAGCTCAGGACAAACACACCAGCTCTTTACACTTGATCTATAATTCAAAGCCACTTTCCCTTTTAGATACAAGCAACACACTGGAAGGCCAGTCTGCTTACACATCACCATGACAACAGTGTGTCTGTATGAATCCGCCGGGATACGCAGCATGTTCAGTTGGTGAAGGGAGAAAACAATTAGAAACAGATAAATGACACATACACCACATCTGTGTTGATGCATACATTTGTACAAAAACAAGAGGATGCGTTTGGAAAGGATGACACATCGAAGTAATCGCTCTCTGCTCTTAAGACTTCACACACATCTGGTATTTGTACCGAAATGTGTAAATTGAGTACAAATGCGTATCTTTAACAGTACAGCAATGATTTGTGAGTTGTGTGTTTTGTTGAAATATTTGTGTATTTTATTACACTAGGCTCATTTTACACAGCATTCTTCATTTCTGTAACTTAAGCAGCTCATCCAGAGTGTTAAGATGGAGATGTTTTTTCTTTGGTGAATCTTTAAATTTGAACACAAGAACCGAGGCTAACTCAAGCAGAGGGACATTGCTGGTGGCTACATCAAAGTTGGAGCAGTCAGAGGAGTAAAAACAAACTTTTTGCTAGGCAAGAGTATTCTTCTGTTACTGCTTCTTTCTTCAAATCCAACTTTTGAGTAAAACATTTGCTCACCATTGTGATTATTGTGCTTTCTCTCAATGTCTGTGGCTAGTCTAGTCCATGGCTGCACTGACATGCTGTACACATGTTGGGTTTTACATCAATCTGTAGATTTATATTCCCTTCTGTAGTTTAATTGTACTGAGGGGTTTTCTTGTTTTTCTTAAATACAGATATTCAGAGACGTGCCAAATTCTGCAGGCGGTTTAACCAACATGCAGCCCAACCAGCCCCGGAGGAAAAGCGCCGAGTGCAAACCCCCATCCTGCAGCGAGAGACCTCTCACACTCTTTCACACACCAACACATTCCCAGAAAGGCGAGTCCAATACTGATATCACACATTTTTGTTACATAGTTTTCCCTTCTCCTTAGTTTTTACACTTCCTAGTGAGGAAACCTTTATGTTTCATGCTTAATGCTTTCATGCAGTCTTAGTAGTCACTAATTGTGTGACAGTGGTCTGCAGAATGTTTTTGTGACTAAAAAACATCAATTTAAAAAAAAGATATGTCTTATTTGTAGGTGAAAAGAGGAACAGTGTTGGCAACGCCACTGCTGCTGACCTACAACACCCAGTTTCTTCCTCTGCTAATTGCAACAGCAGCAGCAGCAGCAGCAGCAGCAGCAACAGCAGCCAGAATCGAACCCCGAGACACAGCTTAACCAGCAACGACGGGGAGCAGGACGGCCGGCAGGTCCGACCCAGCTCACTGTGAGTACCTTTCCTATGTTGGTCCTCAGAGGAGGGAAAACACTCATAATGAAACCAAGTTTTCCCAAGAGAACATTTCTACTGTATTTATTTATTCATTATTGCCTAATGGAGTTTGTTGAAATGTATTAACCCGATACCAAACCTTGCTCAGAAGGTCTAAGCTTTTAATAGGTGCTCCTTTTATATGGAACCCTGGCACCCTCACCCATCACCAATAAATCTTCCAGAATAATGCCACTTGTAAATTTTATAAACTTGCCTTCGTTTATTTCTTCTGTCGTTACTCTTTAACCCATAAGGCTGCCGTCACATTTCAGATTTAATTGTATTTTCTTAATACAATAATGCTGGTCAGTTGAGACACTCAAAATCATTTCTTTTGCTCATGTCTGTTAAATGAAAGTTCCAATCTGTTAACATGCTCCAGCTTCTTGTTCCAGACAGGTACTGTGAGGGGGAAAAAGCTATACAACTCCTCTTTATGTCACTGAAATGTTCTGTCCTATTTTACTGCTTTCAGCAAAATTTTGTCCGTACTGCTAAAACAGATAAAGTTCGGCTCAACCGCACCTCCGTGACAGGAGGAGTCACTCAAACAAATACTTAAGTATTTCCAAGTGCTCTTTTCTCTGTTTTGTTTTTTCTGGAATCCAAACTTGATATTTGGAGGTTGTACAGGTCAGAGTGATTGATTTTGCAAACAGCCTTTTGGCAGTAGATGATAAATTCATGCATGGGAGATCTCACGCCAGTTAAGAAGAACTGATATTGAAACTGGCAAAGCTGAAGTAGACTCTGAGTCATGGTGTTACACCTCAGCAGACTTTAATAATTCAGCTCATGTTAGCACCCTGCAATAAAAGGAAAAATAATTATCTCTGTGTTTGCAAACTATTTGTTCTTATTAAGGCTGAAAATAATTTCATTTTTACTGACATAAACTTTCTCGACCTCTTCGGTTTGCGAACTGTCTTGATACGTGTGTATATACTGAGTTTTTTGACATGGAAGTGTGTGCGTGTGTGTGTGTGTGTGAGTGTGTGTGTGTGTGTGTGTGTGTGTGTGTGTGTGTGTGTGTGTGTGTGTGTGTGGTGTGTGCGTGTGTCTAACACAATGGGAATTGATGAGTTGCTGGTCCATCACAGTGAGTAGGAGGAAAGACATCTGTTTAATTAAATCAGTTGTCCAGTCTACTGTGAGTGGGATGAGAAGACCAGACTTTACCTGAAAAAAAGCTGATTAGTCTGTTTTGTTTTTTAGCAGTATGCCCACAAATGTTGGGAACATATGAATTGAGTACATACAATACCACTAGTTTACACCATGCCTCTAGCTTGATTATGAACTGGGAATCCTTTCCTTTCCTTTTTCTCTCCAAAATCGGTGATGGATGGAGAGATAGAGTGGGTTAAAGGCTCTGGAAATAACTGAAAATCAATTCAAAGAGCAGATGAGAGCAACCGCATAATTTACCAGTGGACAGGACTAAGTGAAAACTTGCATGTGGTCTCCATGCGACGATGTTTGCAATTCTTTGCAGAGATGGTATTTGTGCATTGTGTAGCATCCCGACTATTCAGATCCCGATTTTTGTGCTCTTGAGCTGGCCACCTTCCGGCAGATTGTTAGAGTACAAAGCCACAGTAAAAGCAGGTTTGTACTCTTACATGTGAATGTTCTGAATATCATGGTGCTGCTCTCTTATCTCATTTATTTTCACCACAAGAGGAAAATCTGGATTGAGACATTCGTTATTTGTGTGAGACTTGTCAGCCCTGAATAATACCAATATTGAGAAAGGAAAGCCATGTTGTGTTTAGCTTCTCAAGGGAGACACAGAGAGAGTATTGTTGGTCAGAGGAAAGAAACTGCAATCCTAAATCCAAAGCCATGAAGCAGAGAAATGAATTAGTGTTTTCTGATTGTTTCACAGTGGTAACATTGTAAAGCACAAAAAAAACCTCCGCCTGTTTTCAGGTCGTCATGGCCACATTTTCTGTGACTGCAGCTGCCCACTGTGGTATCACTGCTCAGCATCACATGCTGCAGACACACTTAGCTTCTGATCTGACAGAGCAAAGACCGTGCTCTTTCTTTTCAGTTAAACAGACTAATGTACCAAATCCTTACACCATAGTGTGATCACAAAAGATCAAAAGTTAAGTTCCTATGGCATAACAGTCACCCGAGCTACGGTGCGACAGCAGTCGCTGAGCGACATCTGTCAGAAACGGTGAGATAATTTTTGTCAGTGACAAAACTGTGATCTTTAATTTATCTTTAATACTACCACTACTACCACGGCTGAGATTATTATTAAATAATAATAACAATGAAAAGTTTGTATGGACGCCTTTCAAGGTACCCAAGAAGAAAGATACAACATTAAAATAGAACAATGTAACAATAGCATGACTGTGGGAATTAATGTTAAATTTAAAGAAGAAAAAGACTAAAGGTAAAAAAAAAAAAAAAATAGATGATTAAAAGAAAATGTGTACTCAGGACAGAGCCCTAAGGAATGTCTGTGGTCCCTGGAAAAGAGTGTGATCTGCAATTTGTGATCTGTATAACCCGAGTGGAGCCAGAAAGGTATGATTAAACCAGTTGAGGGATGTGTCACTTCTTTAGAAAGATGATAGTCTGTCAAGGAGAATGCTGCGCGAGACGGTGTCAAAGGCAGCACAAGGATCCAGGAGTATGAGCTTTTTCCTTGATTGCCTCCAGGTGTGAAAAACCACAACGATGAAGTTAGTTTACAAAACCTTCTGTTAAGGCCAAGAATGAACACGGACCCAAAGGCTGAACTTAACACATCAGGAACAGTTTATTAAAGTCAACAAAACAAGTGCTGGTAGGACACAAACTTGGCCTAGAGGTTGGCAGTAACTCCTGTAAGTCGGTGACAACAGCCAAATTTCTGAGGGTTAGGTACAGAATATGGAAGAAGCCATGTTTGAAGTTCAGTCAACAGGGAAAGAAAAAGGATATTGAATAGAGGGAGTTTAAAAATGACATCTGGTCAGAGAGAAAACAACCTACAAGATGTTGACCCGGTGATGGGTCCTGGGCATAGTGACATAGTGCCTCCAGCCTGCCCTGGGTCCTCCCTGGGGTCTCCTGTCAGTGGGATGTGCCCAGAAGACCTCACCAGGGAGGTGTCCAAGAGGTATGCTCATCGGACGCCTGATCTCCATCAAGTCACAGTGTGTTTTTTAAATATTTTCTTTACTATCTGAGAGATATTTTAATCCAGGTATGAGTTGTGTGTGTGTTGTGGTGTTCGAGCTGCACTTGATCAAAGGCATCATTGTGGTTTTTTGCACCTCAAGACCAGTCAGGAATTCGTCTCACCCAAAATGCCACTTGGAAAGACTTTTCCCAGTGAAACTGAACTGCTCTTCCTCAGCAACAGGTTTTACTCACATACCAGGCAGACAGCAAGTAGTGAAACAACACATCCAATAATGAATAAGCCGTCAGAAAGGAGGATTGACATAAAATAAGGAAAACTGCACATGAAATTAGGAAGGTGTACGTCAAAAATAAACATGTTAAATACTAAAACTTCACATTAAATAGTAAATAAGTAGATGTTATATCAAACCAATACACTAAATAAAAGAAAAGAGATAACTAGATTTTCTTTGTTTAAAAAAAAAAAGTAGTCTTACAATGAAACGTATGTAACAATGAAGTGTAACAAATAATAATAAACATGCACAATAAATAACAAAACAATACACTGAAATAGGATATATATTATTTTATTAAAGTATATCCCATCCATCTATCTTCTCTTCTTATCCAGGGTCAGGTTGCAGAGGCAGAAACCTAAACAGGGAAGCCCAGATTTTCCCAAGGCATTCCAAAGCCTTCCAAGAGACATCATCCCTCTAGTGGGTTCTGGGTTTACCCTGGGTCTCCTCCAGGTGGTATGTGCCAAAGATAACCCACCAAGGAGGTGTCCAGCAGACATCCTAATCGGATGCCCGAGCCACTTCATCTGGCTCCTCTCGATACAAAGGAGCAGTGGCTCTACTCTGAGTCCCTCGCAGATAATTGAACTTTTTCTCAATTTTGTGTGAAGTTTTTTATATGTATTTATATATAAATATTTTTTTTAGCTATCAGGGAAAACCGGATCGTCCGGAAAAAACCTGTAAAACCCAGAAATCTTCAATTCATTTTAATTTGTATAGAACTCATTTCCTACAGAAGTTAATTTAGGACATAAAAACATTAAATTAAACTTTAAATAAACTTGTCCGCATTAGTCCATTAATCACCCAATTATTTGTGCGCAAGACCTTTTCTAAAAGACCCTGCTTTAATGCATCTTTGTATGTGAAGAAATAAGGTAAATTTAAATATTTATGAAATAATGTGAAGTAAAATGTCCAAATTGCAGCTGTTAGATGAAAAAAGTGTCTTATACAGATTACTGGTCTTCCCTCTTCTGTATAATATCTTGTTTCTGTAGGCATGAACTTCTTTTTAAAGCAATATTTTGTGATTTTCTTTTTGATGTCATATTTCTGTTGTGCAGAATTGATTCAGTGGCTGCAAAGTTGGTGGCGTTCTTAACGTGTTGCAGTTGTTAGGCGGAACGTTCTCCGTGAACCCTCAAATTGTAAATGCAGGTATAGTCGGTGTTTCCCCAGTTGTTCTCAACCTGGATCTTCACGTAAGGGAAAACATTGTCTTCTGAATTATTTAACTTGAAGAACTGAAATGCATTACCATCTCGATCATACTCCATCGTTCCTAGAAATGAGCCTTTGTCATCGGCCGTCTTCATTCCATAGACAGAAAATGTCCTAGGTGCACTTGTTGTCAGTCCACTTGGAGATTGACTTTTCAATATGTGTCCAAGTGTCAGCTGAGTGATGGAGATGGGCTCAGACAGAGAGATGACTAAATATCCACGGTTTCCTTTGAAACACCAGCAATCACCTGCCTGTAATGTTGAGCGTTCCTTAATTACTGTTTCTTGTATTTTACGTATAGAAATCCAGTTGAATAATCTCCACCACATTGACTTTTCCTGTTCTGGGGCCAAATATGTGTCTGAGGATAAGTGTTTGATGACTCTGGCTCCAAGATATGTGGAGGCAAAGTTTGGTTTTGTGCTCACTGGAGGTAGAATCTGGTCCATCTGCTCTCTTAGTGATTGCAGTTCCTCATTGACGTCTCTTAACTCAAAGAACATGAATGCATTTCCAAGACCCACAACAAGGACAAGGAAAAAACACATGATGGTATATAGCCTTGAGGTGTTTTGTCCTTTAGTCCTCTTGGTTTTGCCATCATTTTCCAAAGCTTGCTGAATATTTGTTTCAGGGTAACTTGAGTGGTATGGCCACATTATTGACAAACATGCCAGAGTCCATACCATTATCTACATCTGTACCGATGTAAGGAATTTGTCGACCTCTTTCATTATTTCTTCTCCTTCTAAAGAAATGATATAATTTCTCTTTATAGGAGATGATTGGCCTTCCCTCTTCTGTATAATATCCTGCTTCCTGCAGGCGCAAACTTCTTCGCAGGACATTTTCTGATTCTTTTGTTGACATTTTTTGTTGTGCACAATTGGTCTGTGTGGAGAAATAAAATGACATTCTCTCAAGTGTTCCTCTTTGTGAATGAGATTGGAACACATGTGGGGGGTATTTATAAAGGTTCTGTGCCCCGCCCGAATGATGTCATCAATTCGTCAAACATTCCGTTTTCAGTTTGGTTGCTATGTGTGTCACATAGCAACCAAACTGTAAACGTATGACATCATTGCATGACTTTTTTTGTTTTTTTTTTAAAGATTTACGAATGACATCATCACTTTCACCTTTAATGAAACTTGACCTGACTGGTTGATCTTTGCTCTTTTGTGGTTTAACATTTATGTGGTTTAAGTGTTATATTTAGCAATTCTTTTACAGTGATTAAGCTTCAAAGCACAGAAAAACACATCTGCACAATATTGTTTCCCTGAAGTGCAAATCACAGCGACAAATAAAACAAATACAACAACAAAAGAAAAAGCACAACAGCAAATCAAAAAGCACGACGACAAAGGAGGAAGCACAGCTGCAAAAGCAAAGTCACAAACTTCTTAATGTCATTGTAAATGTTGTTTTTGCAGTGATTGTAATTGCCATTGTGATTTCCCTTTTGCCATTGTGATTTTTCTTTTGTGGTTGTGATTTCTTTTTTTTTTCGTTGTGATTTTGCTGTTGCTCTTGTGTATTTTTGTTACCAAATCGGATTACAGTTGTAATTAGTTCTTTTTGTGATTTATTGCTCTTCTGCTATGTATTAATGGTACAACTTTTACATTGTGATCTTTTTTGGGGGTTAGCTAAGCATCAATTAATAGAGATCCTTTTTAAATACATCTCACATCTTGGAATTCTCTGATCCAGGCGGACACAAACTGGTCGTCAGCATCCAGACCCTTTTACCCTTCATGCTGTCAGCCATGTGCAGTGGGATTGAAGAGTAGATGAGGTAGTTGACCATATCCAAGTAGCTGATGTCTGCCCATTAATCCTCATTCCATACATTTCCATGTTTGAAATAGAGTAAGGATCAATATAGTGGATTACCTTGCACTTACATTGACACTGATCTTGATCATCCTCAATTAAAAGTTTGAAATAGCTCGTCATGACGACTTTGTGACACACCTCGCTTTACCTGGCTTAACTGTTTATCGTCTGACACGGCACATTTTCAAAGTGGCGTTATCCGATCCAAATGATAGACACTTCGTTCGTCCAGTCAGCGATGATTTATGTTGCCCGAGGGTACCTATCTTTTACAGCGAAAGCAAAATCACAACGGCAAATTAAAAAAACACACTGACAAAAGGAAAATCGTAGCAGGAAATTGAACAACAACACAACGTTGACCAGGTGATGTGTCCTGGACTTGTAGGGGGAAAAAAAGTCCAGCCAAGAGTCATAGTCCCTCCAGCCTGCCCTGGGTCCTCCCTGGGGTCTCCTGTCAGTGGGATGTGCCCAGAAGACCTCACCAGGGAGGTGTCCAAGAGGTATGCTCATCGGACGCCTGAGCCTCCTCATCTGGCTCCTCTTGATCTCCATCAAGTCACAGTGTGTTTTTTAAATATTTTCTTTACTATCTGAGAGATATTTTAATCCAGGTTTGAGTTGTGTGTGTGTTGTGGTGTTCGAGCTGCACTTGATCAAAGGCATCATTGTGGTTTTTTGCACCTTAAGACCAGTCAGGAATTCGTCTCACCCAAAATGCCACTTGGAAAGACTTTTCCCAGTGAAACTGAACTGCTCTTCCTGGTACATGGAAACTATGCATCCTGGTGGATTCCCTGCTTTTCTGTATCCAGATAATGATAACGATGTTTACTAGCAGCATCCTGGATGAATCTAATTCTCGGATGGCCTCATGGTAGCTAAAAACTACCAAAAAATCAAATTTCCTCACTGTATGACATTTCTCCAGTGCGTGGAGTAATCCAGTCAAGATGAAACACCAGGCAATCTTTGGTTACTTTATCAGCCTGTATCTGGTGTAATAAATTGACCAATTTGTTGTGAACTAACTGATGGTCATCTTAGTCGCCAGTCAGGGCTAGCAGATCGCATTCTTCTTTCCTGCTGCAATAAACAACAAAGCCCAGCTACCCAAGTTGCTTAGCAACAGGTTTTACTGACAGGCCAGGCACACTGCAAGTAGTGAAAAAAATACATCCAATAGTGAATAAGCACATCAGAAAGGAAGATTGACATAAAATAAGGAACCTGCAGGTCAAATTGGGAACAAGTACATCAAAAATAAACTACATGTTAAATAATAAATCTACACATCAAATAATAAATGAGATGTTATGTGTATAAATGAATACATCAAATAAAACAAATGAAAAAGTAGACGCTTGCCATTCGAAAAAGAATAGGTCTTAAAATGAAACATGAATAATAATGATGTGACACAAATAATAATAAACATGCACATTAGAAAACAATAACAAGGAAAAAACTATATGTATTATTTTATTAATGTATATGCCATCCATCTATCTTCTCCGCTTATCCAGGGTCAGGTTGCAGAGGCAGAAACCTAAACAGGGAAGCCCAGACTTTCCTCTCCCTGGCCACTTCGTCAAAGCACATCTGGGGGATCCCAAGGCGTTCCCAAGCCCCCCAAGAGACATCATCCCTCCAGTGGGTTCTGGTTTTTCCCCTGGGTCTCCTCCAGGTGGAACGTACCAAAAAAAAACCCCACAAAGGAGGTTTCGAGCAGACATCCTAATCGGATGCCCGAGCCACTTCATCTGGCTCCTCTCGATGCCAAGGAGCAGTGGCTGTACTCAGTCTCTCCCTGATAATTGAACTTCTCACCCTATCTCTAAGGGAGAGGTCAGACACCCTGTGGAGGAAACTCATTTCTGCCAGCTGAGCTGAGCCTAAAATTAAAGCTCTCGGTAAATCGAGAGCTTCGATTTACCGATTCTCCTTCGATTCTCCTCCTGGTTCACAACAGCAGACTGACAGAGACCACATCACTGTGGACACCGCGCTGATCCACCTGTCACTATATATATATATATATATACACATAAAATTAGCTATCAATGAAAGCTATCGGTGATAACCGGAGAACGGAGGACAACCCGAAGCCCTATGTGGATCCTGTTACTTCTTGTTACTTGTAACACAGGTGGGGAACTATTGCACATGCTGAGAAGTTTGCTCAATATAAGCTACATTATGTGTATAATTATGTGTAACTATGAAAATTTAGCTTTTGTATATTTTCACGCAATCTATCTTTGCCCAATTTTATTTAAATCAATGTTTTTTTTTTTATTAGCTACTGGGGAAAACCGGAGGGCCCGGAGAAAACCCAGGGGGTTACGTAAAACCCATAAATCTTCTGAAAGAGAGAAAGCCACATTATGTGTAACTATGTAAATTTACTTTTTGTATAATTTAAGTCAGTGTATGTTTTTCCAATTTTATGTAAATTGATTTTTTTTTTTTATTATTATTAGCTAGTGGGGAAAGCTGAATTGTCCAGAGAAAACCGGAGGCCTTGTGAAACGTCCAAATTGCAGCTATTAGTTTAAAAAAAAAAAGTTCTTATTGGAGATTATTGGCCTTCCCTCTTCTGTATAATATCTTGTTGCTGTGGGCATTCCTGTGCAGAATAGATTCAGTGGCCGCAAAGTTGGTTGCGTTCTTAACATGTTGCAGTTGTTAGGTGGAACGTTCTCCGTGAACCCTCAAATTGTAAATGCAGGTATAGTCGGTGTTTCCCCAATTGTTCTCAACCTGGATCTTCACGTAAGGGAAAACATTGTCTTCTGCATTATTTAACTTGAAGAACTGAAATGCATTACCATCTCGATCATACTCCATCGTTCCCAGAAATGAGCCTTTGTCATCGGCCGTCTTCATTCCATAGACAGAAAATGTCCTAGGTGCACTTGTTGTCAGTCCACTTGGAGATTGACTTTTCAATATGTGTCCAAGTGTCAGCTGAGTGATGGAGATGGGCTCAGACAGAGAGATGACTAAATATCCACGGTTTCCTTTGAAACACCAGCAATCACCTGCCTGTAATGTTGAGCGTTCCTTAATTACTGTTTCTTGTATTTTACGTATAGAAATCCAGTTGAATAATCTCCACCACATTGACTTTTCCTGTTCTGGGGCCAAATATGTGTCTGAGGATAAGTGTTTGATGACTCTGGCTCCAAGATATGTGGAGGCAAAGTTTGGTTTTGTGCTCACTGGAGGTAGAATCTGGTCCATCTGCTCTCTTAGTGATTGCAGTTCCTCATTGACGTCTCTTAACTCAAAGAACATGAATGCATTTCCAAGAGCCACAACAAGGACAAGGAAGAAACACATGATGGTATATAGCCTTGAGGTGTTTTGTCCTTTAGTCCTCTTGGTTTTGCCATCATTTTCCAAAGCTTGCTGAATATTTGTTTCAGGGTAACTTGAGTGTATGGCCACATTATTGACAAACATGCCAGAGTCCATACCATTATCTACATCTGTACCGATGTAAGGAATTTGTCGACCTCTTTCATTATTTCTTCTCCTTCTAAAGAAATGATATAATTTCTCTTTATAGGAGATGATTGGCCTTCCCTCTTCTGTATAATATCCTGCTTCCTGCAGGCGCAAACTTCTTCGCAGGACATTTTCTGATTCTTTTGTTGACATTTTTTGTTGTGCACAATTGGTCTGTGTGGAGAAATAAAATGACATTCTCTCAAGTGTTCCTCTTTGTGACTGAGATTGGAACACATGTGGGGGGTATTTATAAAGGTTCTGTGCCCCGCCCGAATGATGTCATCAATTCGTCAAACATTCCGTTTTCAGTTTGGTTGCTATGTGTGTCACATAGCAACCAAACTGTAAACGTATGACATCATTGCATGACTTTTTTTGTTTTTTTTTAAAGATTTACGAATGACATCATCACTTTCACCTTTAATGAAACTTGACCTGACTGGTTGATCTTTGCTCTTTTGTGGTTTAACATTTATGTGGTTTAAGTGTTATATTTAGCAATTCTTTTACAGTGATTAAGCTTCAAAGCACAGAAAAACACATCTGCACAATATTGTTTCCCTGAAGTGCAAATCACAGCGACAAATAAAACAAATACAACAACAAAAGAAAAAGCACAACAGCAAATCAAAAAGCACGACGACAAAGGAGGAAGCACAGCTGCAAAAGCAAAGTCACAAACTTCTTAATGTCATTGTAAATGTTGTTTTTGCAGTGATTGTAATTGCCATTGTGATTTCCCTTTTGCCATTGTGATTTTTCTTTTGTGGTTGTGATTTCTTTTTTTTTCGTTGTGATTTTGCTGTTGCTCTTGTGTATTTTTGTTACCAAATCGGATTACAGTTGTAATTAGTTCTTTTTGTGATTTATTGCTCTTCTGCTATGTATTAATGGTACAACTTTTACATTGTGATCTTTTTTTGGGGTTAGCTAAGCATCACTTAATAGAGATCCTTTTTAAATACATCTCACATCTTGGAATTCTCTGATCCAGGCGGACACAAACTGGTCGTCAGCATCCAGACCCTTTTACCCTTCATGCTGTCAGCCATGTGCAGTGGGATTGAAGAGTAGATGAGGTAGTTGACCATATCCAAGTAGCTGATGTCTGCCCATTAATCCTCATTCCATACATTTCCATGTTTGAAATAGAGTAAGGATCAATATAGTGGATTACCTTGCACTTACATTGACACTGATCTTGATCATCCTCAATTAAAAGTTTGAAATAGCTCGTCATGACGACTTTGTGACACACCTAGCTTTACCTGGCTTAACTGTTTATCGTCTGACACGGCACATTTTCAAAGTGGCGCTATCCGATCCAAATGATAGACACTTCGTTCGTCCAGTCAGCGATGATTTATGTTGCCCGAGGGTACCTATCTTTTACAGCGAAAGCAAAATCACAACGGCAAATTAAAAAAAACACACTGACAAAAGGAAAATCGTAGCAGGAAATTAAACAACAACACAACATTGACCAGGTGATGTGTCCTGGACTTGTAGGGGGAAAAAAAGTCCAGCCAAGAGACATAGTCCGTCCAGCCTGCCCTGGGTCCTCCCTGGGGTCTCCTGTCAGTGGGATGTGCCCAGAAGACCTCACCAGGGAGGTGTCCAAGAGGTATGCTCATCGGACGCCTGAGCCTCCTCATCTGGCTCCTCTTGATCTCCATCAAGTCACAGTGTGTTTTTTAAATATTTTCTTTACTATCTGAGAGATATTTTAATCCTGGTTTGAGTTGTGTGTGTGTTGTGGTGTTCGAGCTGCACTTGATCAAAGGCATCATTGTGGTTTTTTGCACCTCAAGACCAGTCAGGAATTCGTCTCACCCAAAATGCCACTTGGAAAGACTTTTCCCAGTGAAACTGAACTGCTCTTCCTGGTACATGGAAACTATGCATCCTGGTGGATTCCCTGCTTTTCTGTATCCAGATAATGATAACGATGTTTACTAGCAGCATCCTGGATGAATCTAATTCTCGGATGGCCTCATGGTAGCTAAAAACTACCAAAAAATCAAATTTCCTCACTGTATGACATTTCTCCAGTGCGGGGAGTAATCCAGTCAAGATGAAACACCAGGCAATCTTTGGTTACTTTATCAGCCTGTATCTGATGTAATAAATTGACCAATTTGTTGTGAACTAACTGATGGTCATCTTAGTCGCCAGTCAGGGCTAGCAGATCGCATTCTTCTTTCCTGCTGCAATAAACAACAAAGCCCAGCTACCCAAGTTGCTTAGCAACAGGTTTTACTGACAGGCCAGGCACACTGCAAGTAGTGAAAAAAATACATCCAATAGTGAATAAGCACATCAGAAAGGAAGATTGACATAAAATAAGGAACCTGCTGGTCAAATTGGGAACAAGTACATCAAAAATAAACTACATGTTAAATAATAAATCTACACATCAAGTAATAAATGAGATGTTATGTGTATAAATGAATACATCAAATAAAACAAATGAAAAAGTAGACACTTGCCATTCGAAAAAGAATAGGTCTTAAAATGAAACATGAATAATAATGATGTGACACAAATAATAATAAACATGCACATTAGAAAACAATAACAAGGAAAAAACTATATGTATTATTTTATTAATGTATATGCCATCCATCTATCTTCTCCGCTTATCCAGGGTCAGGTTGCAGAGGCAGAAACCTAAACAGGGAAGCCCAGACTTTCCTCTCCCTGGCCACTTCGTCAAAGCACATCTGGGGGATCCCAAGGCGTTCCCAAGCCCCCCAAGAGACATCATCCCTCCAGTGGGTTCTGGTTTTTCCCCTGGGTCTCCTCCAGGTGGAACGTACCAAAAAAAAACCCCACAAAGGAGGTTTCGAGCAGACATCCTAATCGGATGCCCGAGCCACTTCATCTGGCTCCTCTCGATGCCAAGGAGCAGTGGCTGTACTCAGTCTCTCCCTGATAATTGAACTTCTCACCCTATCTCTAAGGGAGAGGTCAGACACCCTGTGGAGGAAACTCATTTCTGCCAGCTGAGCTGAGCCTAAAATTAAAGCTCTCGGTAAATCGAGAGCTTCGATTTACCGATTCTCCTTCGATTCTCCTCCTGGTTCACAACAGCAGACTGACAGAGACCACATCACTGTGGACACCGCGCTGATCCACCTGTCACTATATATATATATATATATATACACATAAAATTAGCTATCAATGAAAGCTATCAGTGATAACCGGAGAACGGAGGACAACCCGAAGCCCTATGTGGATCCTGTTACTTCTTGTTACTTGTAACACAGGTGGGGAACTATTGCACATGCTGAGAAGTTTGCTCAATATAAGCTACATTATGTGTATAATTATGTGTAACTATGAAAATTTAGCTTTTGTATATTTTCACGCAATCTATCTTTGCCCAATTTTATTTAAATCAATGTTTTTTTTTTTTATTAACTACTGGGGAAAACCGGAGGGCCCGGAGAAAACCCAGGGGGTTACGTAAAACCCATAAATCTTCTGAAAGAGAGAAAGCCACATTATGTGTAACTATGTAAATTTACTTTTTGTATAATTTAAGTCAGTGTATGTTTTTCCAATTTTATGTAAATTGATTTTTTTTTTTTATTATTATTAGCTAGTGGGGAAAGCTGAATTGTCCAGAGAAAACCGGAGGCCTTGTGAAACGTCCAAATTGCAGCTATTAGTTTAAAAAAAAAAGTTCTTATTGGAGATTATTGGCCTTCCCTCTTCTGTATAATATCTTGTTGCTGTGGGCATTCCTGTGCAGAATAGATTCAGTGGCCGCAAAGTTGGTTGCGTTCTTAACATGTTGCAGTTGTTAGGCGGAATGTTCTCCGTGAACCCTCAAATTGTAAATGCAGGTATAGTCGGTGTTTCCCCAGTTGTTCTCAACCTGGATCTTCACGTAAGGGAAAACATTGTCTTCTGCATTATTTAACTTGAAGAACTGAAATGCATTACCATCTCGATCATACTCCATCGTTCCCAGAAATGAGCCTTTGTCATCGGCCGTCTTCATTCCATAGACAGAAAATGTCCTAGGTGCACTTGTTGTCAGTCCACTTGGAGATTGACTTTTCAATATGTGTCCAAGTGTCAGCTGAGTGATGGAGATGGGCTCAGACAGAGAGATGACTAAATATCCACGGTTTCCTTTGAAACACCAGCAATCACCTGCCTGTAATGTTGAGCGTTCCTTAATTACTGTTTCTTGTATTTTACGTATAGAAATCCAGTTGAATAATCTCCACCACATTGACTTTTCCTGTTCTGGGGCCAAATATGTGTCTGAGGATAAGTGTTTGATGACTCTGGCTCCAAGATATGTGGAGGCAAAGTTTGGTTTTGTGCTCACTGGAGGTAGAATCTGGTCCATCTGCTCTCTTAGTGATTGCAGTTCCTCATTGACGTCTCTTAACTCAAAGAACATGAATGCATTTCCAAGAGCCACAACAAGGACAAGGAAGAAACACATGATGGTATATAGCCTTGAGGTGTTTTGTCCTTTAGTCCTCTTGGTTTTGCCATCATTTTCCAAAGCTTGCTGAATATTTGTTTCAGGGTAACTTGAGTGGGTGGCCACATTATTGACAAACATGCCAGAGTCCATACCATTATCTACATCTGTACCGATGTAAGGAATTTGTCGACCTCTTTCATTATTTCTTCTCCTTCTCAAGAAATGATATAATTTCTCTTTATAGGAGATGATTGGCCTTCCCTCTTCTGTATAATATCCTGCTTCCTGCAGGCGCAAACTTCTTCGCAGGACATTTTCTGATTCTTTTGTTGACATTTTTTGTTGTGCACAATTGGTCTGTGTGGAGAAATAAAATGACATTCTCTCAAGTGTTCCTCTTTGTGACTGAGATTGGAACACATGTGGGGGGTATTTATAAGGGTTCTGTGCCCCGCCCGAATGATGTCATCAATTCGTCAAACATTCCGTTTTCAGTTTGGTTGCTATGTGTGTCACATAGCAACCAAACTGTAAACGTATGACATCATTTCATGACTTTTTTTGTTTTTTTTTTAAAGATTTACGAATGACATCATCACTTTCACCTTTAATGAAACGTGACCTGACTGGTTGATCTTTGCTCTTTTGTGGTTTAATATTTATGTGGTTTAAGTGTTATATTTAGCAATTCTTTTACAGTGATTAAGCTTCAAAGCACAGAAAAACACATCTGTACAATATTGTTTCCCTGAAGTGCAAATCACAGCGACAAATAAAACAAATACAACAACAAAAGAAAAAGCACAACAGCAAATCAAAAAGCGCGACGACAAAGGAGGAAGCACAGCTGCAAAAGCAAAGTCACAAACTGCTTAATGTCATTGTAAATTTTGTTTTTGCAGTGATTGTAATTGCCATTGTGATTTCCCTTTTGCCATTGTGATTTTTCTTTTGTGGTTGTGATTTCTTTTTTTTTTCGTTGTGATTTTGCTGTTGCTCTTGTGTATTTTTGTTACCAAGTCGGATTACAGTTGTAATTAGTTCTTTTTGTGATTTATTACTCTTCTGCTATGTATTAATGGTACAACTTTTACATTGTGATCTTTTTTAGGGGTTAGCTAAGCATCACTTAATAGAGATCCTTTTTAAATACATCTCACATCTTGGAATTCTCTGATCCAGGCGGACACAAACTGGTTGTCAGCATCCAGACCCTTTTACCCTTCATGCTGTCAGCCATGTGCAGTGGGATTGAAGAGTAGATGAGGTAGTTGACCATATCCAAGTAGCTGATGTCTGCCCATTAATCCTCATTCCATACATTTCCATGTTTGAAATAGAGTAAGGATCAATATAGTGGATTACCTTGCACTTATATTGACACTGATCTTGATCATCCTCAATTAAAAGTTTGAAATAGCTCATCATGACGACTTTGTGACACATCTAGCTTTACCTGGCTTAACTGTTTGTTTATCCTCTGACACGGCACATTTTCAAAGTGGCGCTATCCGATCCAAATGATAGACACTTCGTTCGTCCAGTCAGCGATGATTTATGTTGCCCGAGGGTACCTATCTTTTACAGCGTAAGCAAAATCACAACGGCAAATTAAAAAAACACACTGACAAAAGGAAAATCGTAGCAGGAAATTAAACAACAACACAACGTTGACCAGGTGATGTGTCCTGGACTTGTAGGGGAAAAAAAAGTCCAGCCAAGAGTCATAGTCCGTCCAGCCTGCCCTGGGTCCTCCCTGGGGTCTCCTGTCAGTGGGATGTGCCCAGAAGACCTCACCAGGGAGGTGTCCAAGAGGTATGCTCATCGGACGCCTGAGCCTCCTCATCTGGCTCCTCTTGATCTCCATCAAGTCACAGTGTGTTTTTTCAATATTTTCTTTACTATCTGAGAGATATTTTAATCCTGGTTTGAGTTGTGTGTGTGTTGTGGTGTTCGAGCTGCACTTGATCAAAGGCATCATTGTGGTTTTTTGCACCTCAAGACCAGTCAGGAATTCGTCTAACCCAAAATGCCACTTGGAAAGACTTTTCCCAGTGAAACTGAACTGCTCTTCCTCAGCAACAGGTTTTACTCACATACCAGGCAGACAGCAAGTAGTGAAACAACACATCCAATAATGAATAAGCCGTCAGAACGGAGGATTGACATAAAATAAGGAAAACTACATACGTCAAAAATAAACATGTTTAATACTAAAACTTCACATTAAATAGTAAATAAGTAGATGTTATATCAAACCAATACACTAAATAAAAGAAAAGAGATAACTAGATTTTCTTTGTTTAAAAAAAAAAGTAGTCTTACAATGAAACGTATGTAACAATGAAGTGTAACAAATAATAATAAACATGCACAATAAATAACAAAACACTACACTGAAATAGGATATATATTATTTTATTAAAGTATATCCCATCCATCTATCTTCTCTTCTTATCCAGGGTCAGGTTGCAGAGGCAGAAACCTAAACAGGGAAGCCCAGATTTTCCCAAGGCATTCCAAAGCCTTTCAAGAGACATCATCCCTCTAGTGGGTTCTGGGTTTACCCTGGGTCTCCTCCAGGTGGTATGTGCCAAAGATAACCCACCAAGGAAGTGTCCAGCAGACATCCTAATCGGATGCCCGAGCCACTTCATCTGGCTCCTCTCGATACAAAGGAGCAGTGGCTCTACTCTGAGTCCCTCGCAGATAATTGAACTTTTTCTCAATTTTGTGTGAAGTTTTTTATATGTATTTATATATAAATTTTTTTTTAGCTATCAGGAAAAACCGGATCGTCCGGAAAAAACCTGTAAAACCCAGAAATCTTCAATTCATTTTAATTTGTATAGAACTCATTTCCTACAGAAGTTAATTTAGGACATAAAAACATTAAATTCAACTTTAAATAAACTTGTCCGCATTAGTCCATTAATCACCCAATTATTTGTGCGCAAGACCTTTTCTAAAAGACCCTGCTTTAATGCATTTTTGTATGTGAAGAAATAAGGTAAATTTAAATATTTATGAAATAATGTGAAGTAAAATGTCCAAATTGCAGCTGTTAGATGAAAAAAGTGTCTTATACAGATTACTGGTCTTCCCTCTTCTGTATAATATCTTGTTTCTGTAGGCATGAACTTCTTTTTAAAGAAATATTTTGTGATTTTCTTTTTGATGTCATATTTCTGTTGTGTAGAATAGATTCAGTGGCCGCAAAGTTGGTGGCGTTCTTAACGTGTTGCAGTTGTTAGGCGGAACGTTCTCCTTGAACCCTCAAATTGTAAATGCAGGTATAGTCGGTGTTTCCCCAATTGTTCTCAACCTGGATCTTCACGTAAGGGAAAACATTGTCTTCTGCATTCTTTAACTTGAAGAACTGAAATGCATTACCATCTCGATCATACTCCATCGTTCCCAGAAATGAGCCTTTGTCATCGGCCGTCTTCATTCCATAGACAGAAAATGTCCTAGGTGCACTTGTTGTCAGTCCACTTGGAGATTGACTTTTCAATATGTGTCCAAGTGTCAGCTGAGTGATGGAGATGGGCTCAGACAGAGAGATGACTAAATATCCACGGTTTCCTTTGAAACACCAGCAATCACCTGCCTGTAATGTTGAGCGTTCCTTAATTACTGTTTCTTGTATTTTACGTATAGAAATCCAGTTGAATAATCTCCACCACATTGACTTTTCCTGTTCTGGGGCCAAATATGTGTCTGAGGATAAGTGTTTGATGACTCTGGCTCCAAGATATGTGGAGGCAAAGTTTGGTTTTGTGCTCACTGGAGGTAGAATCTGGTCCATCTGCTCTCTTAGTGATTGCAGTTCCTCATTGACGTCTCTTAACTCAAAGAACATGAATGCATTTC
The DNA here is from genome assembly GCA_014839995.1 of Xenentodon cancila. NCBI lineage: Eukaryota > Metazoa > Chordata > Actinopteri > Beloniformes > Belonidae > Xenentodon > Xenentodon cancila. The sequence goes on from CM026213.1 coordinate 10,725,878, forward strand.
CAAGAGCCACAACAAGGACAAGGAAAAAACACATGATGGTATATAGCCTTGAGGTGTTTTGTCCTTTAGTCCTCTTGGTTTTGCCATCATTTTCCAAAGCTTGCTGAATATTTGTTTCAGGGTAACTTGAGTGGGTGGCCACATTATTGACAAACATGCCAGAGTCCATACCATTATCTACATCTGTACCGATGTAAGGAATTTGTCGACCTCTTTCATTATTTCTTCTCCTTCTAAAGAAATGATATAATTTCTCTTTATAGGAGATGATTGGCCTTCCCTCTTCTGTATAATATCCTGCTTCCTGCAGGCGCAAACTTCTTCGCAGGACATTTTCTGATTCTTTTGTTGACATTTTTTGTTGTGCACAATTGGTCTGTGTGGAGAAATAAAATGACATTCTCTCAAGTGTTCCTCTTTGTGACTGAGATTGGAACACATGTGGGGGGTATTTATAAAGGTTCTGTGCCCCGCCCGAATGATGTCATCAATTCGTCAAACATTCCGTTTTCAGTTTGGTTGCTATGTGTGTCACATAGCAACCAAACTGTAAACGTATGACATCATTGCATGACTTTTTTTGTTTTTTTTTAAAGATTTACGAATGACATCATCACTTTCACCTTTAATGAAACTTGACCTGACTGGTTGATCTTTGCTCTTTTGTGGTTTAATATTTATGTGGTTTAAGTGTTATATTTAGCAATTCTTTTACAGTGATTAAGCTTCAAAGCACAGAAAAACACATCTGCACAATATTGTTTCCCTGAAGTGCAAATCACAGCGACAAATAAAACAAATACAACAACAAAAGAAAAAGCACAACAGCAAATCAGAAAGCACGACGACAAAGTAGGAAGCACAGCTGCAAAAGCAAAGTCACAAACTGCTTAATGTCATTGTAAATTTTGTTTTTGCAGTGATTGTAATTGCCATTGTGATTTCCCTTTTGCCATTGTGATTTCTCTTTTGTGGTTGTGATTTCTTTTTTTTTCGTTGTGATTTTGCTGTTGCTCTTGTGTATTTTTGTTACCAAATCGGATTACAGTTGTAATTAGTTCTTTTTGTGATTTATTACTCTTCTGCTATGTATTAATGGTACAACCTTTACATTGTGATCTTTTTTTGGGGTTAGCTAAGCATCACTTAATAGAGATCCTTTTTAAATACATCTCACAACTTGGAATTCTCTGATCCAGGCGGACACAAACTGGTTGTCAGCATCCAGACCCTTTTACCCTTCATGCTGTCAGCCATGTGCAGTGGGATTGAAGAGTAGATGAGGTAGTTGACCATATCCAAGTAGCTGATGTCTGCCCATTCATCCTCATTCCATACATTTCCATGTTTGAAATAGAGTAAGGATCAATATAGTGGATTACCTTGCACTTATATTGACACTGATCTTGATCATCCTCAATTAAAAGTTTGAAATATCTCGTCATGACGACTTTGTGACACACCTAGCTTTACCTGGCTTAACTGTTTGTTTATCCTCCGACACGGCACATTTTCGAAGTGGCGTTATCCGATCCAAATGATAGACACTTCGTTCGTCCAGTCAGCGATGATTTATGTTGCCCGAGGGCAAATTAAAAAAACACACTGACAAAAGGAAAATCGTAGCATCAAATTAAACAACAACACAACGTTGACCAGGTGATGTGTCCTGGACTTGTAGGGGAAAAAAAGTCCAGCCAAGAGTCATAGTCCGTCCAGCCTGCCCTGGGTCCTCCCTGGGGTCTCCTGTCAGTGGGATGAGCCCAGAAGACCTCACCAGGGAGGTGTCCAAGAGGTATGCTCATCGGACGCCTGAGCCTCCTCATCTGGCTCCTCTTGATCTCCATCAAGTCACAGTGTGTTTTTTAAATATTTTCTTTACTATCTGAGAGATATTTTAATCCAGGTTTGAGTTGTGTGTGTGTTGTGGTGTTCGAGCTGCACTTGATCAAAGGCATCATTGTGGTTTTTTGCACCTCAAGACCAGTCAGGAATTCGTCTCACCCAAAATGCCACTTGGAAAGACTTTTCCCAGTGAAACTGAACTGCTCTTCCTGGTACATGGAAACTATGCATCCTGGTGGATTCCCTGCTTTTCTGTATCCAGATAATGATAACGATGTTTACTAGCAGCATCCTGGATGAATCTAATTCTCGGATGGCCTCATGGTAGCTAAAAACTACCAAAAAATCAAATTTCCTCACTGTATGACATTTCTCCAGTGCGGGGAGTAATCCAGTCAAGATGAAACACCAGGCAATCTTTGGTTACTTTATCAGCCTGTATCTGGTGTAATAAATTGACCAATTTGTTGTGAACTAACTGATGCCCATCTTAGTCGCCAGTCAGGGCTAGCAGATCGCATTCTTCTTTCCTGCTGCAATAAACAACAAAGCCCAGCTACCCAAGTTGCTTAGCAACAGGTTTTACTGACAGGCCAGGCACACTGCTAGTAGTGAAAAAAATACATCCAATAGTGAATAAGCACATCAGAAAGGAAGATTGACATAAAATAAGGAACCTGCAGGTCAAATTGGGAACAAGTACATCAAAAATAAACTACATGTTAAATAATAAATCTACACATCAAGTAATAAATGAGATGTTATGTGTATAAATTAATACATCAAATAAAACAAATGAAAAAGTAGACGCTTGCCATTCGAAAAAGAATAGGTCTTAAAATGAAACATGAATAATAATGATGTGACACAAATAATAATAAACATGCACATTAGAAAACAATAACAAGGAAAAAACTATATGTATTATTTTATTAATGTATATGCCATCCATCTATCTTCTCCACTTATCCAGGGTCAGGTTGCAGAGGCAGAAACCTAAACAGGGAAGCCCAGACTTTCCTCTCCCTGGCCACTTCGTCAAAGCACATCTGGGGGATCCCAAGGCGTTCCCAAGCCCCCCAAGAGACATCATCCCTCCAGTGGGTTCTGGTTTTTCCCCTGGGTCTCCTCCAGGTGGAACGTACCAAAAAAAAAACCCACAAAGGAGGTTTCGAGCAGACATCCTAATCGGATGCCCGAGCCACTTCATCTGGCTCCTCTCGATGCCAAGGAGCAGTGGCTGTACTCAGTCTCTCCCTGATAATTGAACTTCTCACCCTATCTCTAAGGGAGAGGCCAGACACCCTGTGGAGGAAACTCATTTCTGCCAGCTGAGCTGAGCCTAAAATTAAAGCTCTCGGTAAATCGATTCTCCTTCGATTCTCCTCCTGGTTCACAACAGCAGACTGACAGAGACCACATCACTGTGGACACCGCGCTGATCCACCTGTCACTATATATATATATATATATATACACATAAAATTAGCTATCAATGAAAGCTATCAGTGATAACCGGAGAACGGAGGACAACCCGAAGCCCTATGTGGATCCTGTTACTTCTTGTTACTTGTAACACAGGTGGGGAACTATTGCACATGCTGAGAAGTTTGCTCAATATAAGCTACATTATGTGTATAATTATGTGTAACTATGAAAATTTAGCTTTTGTATATTTTCACGCAATCTATCTTTGCCCAATTTTATTTAAATCAATGTTTTTTTTTTTATTAACTACTGGGGAAAACCGGAGGGCCCGGAGAAAACCCAGGGGGTTACGTAAAACCCATAAATCTTCTGAAAGAGAGAAAGCCACATTATGTGTAACTATGTAAATTTACTTTTTGTATAATTTAAGTCAGTGTATGTTTTTCCAATTTTATGTAAATTGATTTTTTTTTTTTTTATTATTATTAGCTAGTGGGGAAAGCTGAATTGTCCAGAGAAAACCGGAGGCCTTGTGAAACGTCCAAATTGCAGCTATTAGTTTAAAAAAAAAAGTTCTTATTGGAGATTATTGGCCTTCCCTCTTCTGTATAATATCTTGTTCCTGTGGGCATTCCTGTGCAGAATAGATTCAGTGGCCGCAAAGTTGGTGGCGTTCTTAACGTGTTGCAGTTGTTAGGCGGAACGTTCTCCGTGAACCCTCAAATTGTAAATGCAGGTATAGTCGGTGTTTCCCCAATTGTTCTCAACCTGGATCTTCACGTAAGGGAAAACATTGTCTTCTGCATTATTTAACTTGAAGAACTGAAATGCATTACCATCTCGATCATACTCCATCGTTCCCAGAAATGAGCCTTTGTCATCGGCCGTCTTCATTCCATAGACAGAAAATGTCCTAGGTGCACTTGTTGTCAGTCCACTTGGAGATTGACTTTTCAATATGTGTCCAAGTGTCAGCTGAGTGATGGAGATGGGCTCAGACAGAGAGATGACTAAATATCCACGGTTTCCTTTGAAACACCAGCAATCACCTGCCTGTAATGTTGAGCGTTCCTTAATTACTGTTTCTTGTATTTTACGTATAGAAATCCAGTTGAATAATCTCCACCACATTGACTTTTCCTGTTCTGGGGCCAAATATGTGTCTGAGGATAAGTGTTTGATGACTCTGGCTCCAAGATATGTGGAGGCAAAGTTTGGTTTTGTGCTCACTGGAGGTAGAATCTGGTCCATCTGCTCTCTTAGTGATTGCAGTTCCTCATTGACGTCTCTTAACTCAAAGAACATGAATGCATTTCCAAGAGCCACAACAAGGACAAGGAAAAAACACATGATGGTATATAGCCTTGAGGTGTTTTGTCCTTTAGTCCTCTTGGTTTTGCCATCATTTTCCAAAGCTTGCTGAATATTTGTTTCAGGGTAACTTGAGTGGGTGGCCATATTATTGACAAACATGCCAGAGTCCATACCATTATCTACATCTGTACCGATGTAAGGAATTTGTCGACCTCTTTCATTATTTCTTCTCCTTCTAAAGAAATGATATAATTTCTCTTTATAGGAGATGATTGGCCTTCCCTCTTCTGTATAATATCCTGCTTCCTGCAGGCGCAAACTTCTTCGCAGGACATTTTCTGATTCTTTTGTTGACATTTTTTGTTGTGCACAATTGGTCTGTGTGGAGAAATAAAATGACATTCTCTCAAGTGTTCCTCTTTGTGACTGAGATTGGAACACATGTGGGGGGTATTTATAAGGGTTCTGTGCCCCGCCCGAATGATGTCATCAATTCGTCAAACATTCCGTTTTCAGTTTGGTTGCTATGTGTGTCACATAGCAACCAAACTGTAAACGTATGACATCATTGCATGACTTTTTTTGTTTTTTTTTAAAGATTTACGAATGACATCATCACTTTCACCTTTAATGAAACTTGACCTGACTGGTTGATCTTTGCTCTTTTGTGGTTTAATATTTATGTGGTTTAAGTGTTATATTTAGCAATTCTTTTACAGTGATTAAGCTTCAAAGCACAGAAAAACACATCTGCACAATATTGTTTCCCTGAAGTGCAAATCACAGCGACAAATAAAACGAACACAACAACAAAAGAAAAAGCACAACAGCAAATCAAAAAGCACGACGACAAAGGAGGAAGCACAGCTGCAAAAGCAAAGTCACAAACTGCTTAATGTCATTGTAAATTTTGTTTTTGCAGTGATTGTAATTGCCATTGTGATTTCCCTTTTGCCATTGTGATTTTTCTTTTGTGGTTGTGATTTCTTTTTTTTTTCGTTGTGATTTTGCTGTTGCTCTTGTGTATTTTTGTTACCAAGTCGGATTACAGTTGTAATTAGTTCTTTTTGTGATTTATTACTCTTCTGCTATGTATTAATGGTACAACTTTTACATTGTGATCTTTTTTTGGGGTTAGCTAAGCATCACTTAATAGAGATCCTTTTTAAATACATCTCACATCTTGGAATTCTCTGATCCAGGCGGACACAAACTGGTTGTCAGCATCCAGACCCTTTTACCCTTCATGCTGTCAGCCATGTGCAATGGGATTGAAGAGTAGATGAGGTAGTTGACCATATCCAAGTAGCTGATGTCTGCCCATTAATCCTCATTCCATACATTTCCATGTTTGAAATAGAGTAAGGATCAATATAGTGGATTACCTTGCACTTACATTGACACTGATCTTGATCATCCTCAATTAAAAGTTTGAAATAGCTCGTCATGACGACTTTGTGACACATCTAGCTTTACCTGGCTTAACTGTTTGTTTATCCTCTGACACGGCACATTTTCAAAGTGGCGCTATCCGATCCAAATGATAGACACTTCGTTCGTCCAGTCAGCGATGATTTATGTTGCCCGAGGGTACCTATCTTTTACAGCGTAAGCAAAATCACAACGGCAAATTAAAAAAACACACTGACAAAAGGAAAATCGTAGCAGGAAATTAAACAACAAAACAACGTTGACCAGGTGATGTGTCCTGGACTTGTAGGGGAAAAAAAAGTCCAGCCAAGAGACATAGTCCGTCCAGCCTGCCCTGGGTCCTCCCTGGGGTCTCCTGTCAGTGGGATGTGCCCAGAAGACCTCACCAGGGAGGTGTCCAAGAGGTATGCTCATCGGACGCCTGAGCCTCCTCGTCTGGCTCCTCTTGATCTCCATCAAGTCACAGTGTGTTTTTTAAATATTTTCTTTACTATCTGAGAGATATTTTAATCCTGGTTTGAGTTGTGTGTGTGTTGTGGTGTTCGAGCTGCACTTGATCAAAGGCATCATTGTGGTTTTTTGCACCTCAAGACCAGTCAGGAATTCGTCTCACCCAAAATGCCACTTGGAAAGACTTTTCCCAGTGAAACTGAACTGCTCTTCCTCAGCAACAGGTTTTACTCACATACCAGGCAGACAGCAAGTAGTGAAACAACACATCCAATAATGAATAAGCCGTCAGAAAGGAGGATTGACATAAAATAATGAAAACTGCACATGAAATTAGGAAGATGTACGTCAAAAATAAACATGTTAAATACTAAAACTTCACATTAAATAGTAAATAAGTAGATGTTATATCAAACCAATACACTAAATAAAAGAAAAGAGATAACTAGATTTTCTTTGTTTAAAAAAAAAAGTAGTCTTACAATGAAACGTATGTAACAATGAAGTGTAACAAATAATAATAAACATGCACAATAAATAACAAAACAATACACTGAAATAGGATATATATTATTTATTAAAGTATATCCCATCCATCTATCTTCTCTTCTTATCCAGGGTCAGGTTGCAGAGGCAGAAACCTAAACAGGGAAGCCCAGATTTTCCCAAGGCATTCCAAAGCCTTCCAAGAGACATCATCCCTCTAGTGGGTTCTGGGTTTACCCTGGGTCTCCTCCAGGTGGTATGTGCCAAAGATAACCCACCAAGGAAGTGTCCAGCAGACATCCTAATCGGATGCCCGAGCCACTTCATCTGGCTCCTCTCGATACAAAGGAGCAGTGGCTCTACTCTGAGTCCCTCGCAGATAATTGAACTTTTTCTCAATTTTGTGTGAAGTTTTTTATATATATTTATATATAAATTTTTTTTTAGCTATCAGGGAAAACCGGATCGTCCGGAAAAAACCTGTAAAACCCAGAAATCTTCAATTCATTTTAATTTGTATAGAACTCATTTCCTACAGAAGTTAATTTAGGACATAAAAACATTAAATTCAACTTTAAATAAACACTGTCCGCATTAGTCCATTAATCACCCAATTATTTGTGCGCAAGACCTTTTCTAAAAGACCCTGCTTTAATGCATCTTTGTATGTGAAGAAATAAGGTAAATTTAAATATTTATGAAATAATGTGAAGTAAAATGTCCAAATTGCAGCTGTTAGATGAAAAAAGTGTCTTATACAGATTACTGGTCTTCCCTCTTCTGTATAATATCTTGTTTCTGTAGGCATGAACTTCTTTTTAAAGCAATATTTTGTGATTTTCTTTTTGATGTCATATTTCTGTTGTGCAGAATTGATTCAGTGGCTGCAAGTTGGTGGCGTTCTTAAGCTGTTGCAGTTGTTAGGCGGAACGTTCTCCGTGAACCCTCAAATTGTAAATGCAGGTATAGTCGGTGTTTCCCCAATTGTTCTCAACCTGGATCTTCACGTAAGGGAAAACATTGTCTTCTGCATTATTTAACTTGAAGAACTGAAATGCATTACCATCTCGATCATACTCCATCGTTCCCAGAAATGAGCCTTTGTCATCGGCCGTCTTCATTCCATAGACAGAAAATGTCCTAGGTGCACTTGTTGTCAGTCCACTTGGAGATTGACTTTTCAATATGTGTCCAAGTGTCAGCTGAGTGATGGAGATGGGCTCAGACAGAGAGATGACTAAATATCCACGGTTTCCTTTGAAACACCAGCAATCACCTGCCTGTAATGTTGAGCGTTCCTTAATTACTGTTTCTTGTATTTTACGTATAGAAATCCAGTTGAATAATCTCCACCACATTGACTTTTCCTGTTCTGGGGCCAAATATGTGTCTGAGGATAAGTGTTTGATGACTCTGGCTCCAAGATATGTGGAGGCAAAGTTTGGTTTTGTGCTCACTGGAGGTAGAATCTGCTCTCTTAGTGATTGCAGTTCCTCATTGACGTCTCTTAACTCAAAGAACATGAATGCATTTCCAAGAGCCACAACAAGGACAAGGAAAAAACACATGATGGTATATAGCCTTGAGGTGTTTTGTCCTTTAGTCCTCTTGGTTTTGCCATCATTTTCCAAAGCTTGCTGAATATTTGTTTCAGGGTAACTTGAGTGGGTGGCCACATTATTGACAAACATGCCAGAGTCCATACCATTATCTACATCTGTACCGATGTAAGGAATTTGTCGACCTCTTTCATTATTTCTTCTCCTTCTAAAGAAATGATATAATTTCTCTTTATAGGAGATGATTGGCCTTCCCTCTTCTGTATAATATCCTGCTTCCTGCAGGCGCAAACTTCTTCGCAGGACATTTTCTGATTCTTTTGTTGACATTTTTTGTTGTGCACAATTAGTCTGTGTGGAGAAATAAAATGACATTCTCTCAATTTTCCTCTTTGTGACTGAGATTGGAACACATGTGGGGGGTATTTATAAGGGTTCTGTGCCCCGCCCGAATGATGTCATCAATTCGTCAAACATTCCGTTTTCAGTTTGGTTGCTATGTGTGTCACATAGCAACCAAACTGTAAACGTATGACATCATTGCATGACTTTTTTTGTTTTTTTTTAAAGATTTACGAATGACATCATCACTTTCACCTTTAATGAAACTTGACCTGACTGGTTGATCTTTGCTCTTTTGTGGTTTAATATTTATGTGGTTTAAGTGTTATATTTAGCAATTCTTTTACAGTGATTAAGCTTCAAAGCACAGAAAAACACATCTGCACAATATTGTTTCCCTGAAGTGCAAATCACAGCGACAAATAAAACAAATACAACAACAAAAGAAAAAGCACAACAGCAAATCAAAAAGCACGACGACAAAGGAGGAAGCACAGCTGCAAAAGCAAAGTCACAAACTTCTTAATGTCATTGTAAATGTTGTTTTTGCAGTGATTGTAATTGCCATTATGATTTCCCTTTTGCCATTGTGATTTTTCTTTTGTGGTTGTGATTTCTTTTTTTTTTCGTTGTGATTTTGCTGTTGCTCTTGTGTATTTTTGTTACCAAATCGGATTACAGTTGTAATTAGTTCTTTTTGTGATTTATTGCTCTTCTGCTATGTATTAATGGTACAACTTTTACATTGTGATCTTTTTTGGGGGTTAGCTAAGCATCACTTAATAGAGATTCTTTTTAAATACATCTCACATCTTGGAATTCTCTGATCCAGGCGGACACAAACTGGTTGTCAGCATCCAGACCCTTTTACCCTTCATGCTGTCAGCCATGTGCTGTTGGATTGAAGAGTAGATGAGGTAGTTGACCATATCCAAGTAGCTGATGTCTGCCCATTAATCCTCATTCCATACATTTCCATGTTTGAAATAGAGTAAGGATCAATATAGTGGATTACCTTGCACTTACATTGACACTGATCTTGATCATCCTCAATTAAAAGTTTGAAATAGCTCGTCATGACGACTTTGTGACACACCTAGCTTTACCTGGCTTAACTGTTTATCGTCTGACACGGCACATTTTCAAAGTGGCGTTATCCGATCCAAATGATAGACACTTCGTTCGTCCAGTCAGCGATGATTTATGTTGCCCGAGGGTACCTATCTTTTACAGCGAAAGCAAAATCACAACGGCAAATTAAAAAAACACACTGACAAAAGGAAAATCGTAGCAGGAAATTGAACAACAACACAACGTTGACCAGGTGATGTGTCCTGGACTTGTAGGGGGGAAAAAAGTCCAGCCAAGAGTCATAGTCCGTCCAGCCTGCACTGGGTCCTCCCTGGGGTCTCCTGTCAGTGGGATGTGCCCAGAAGACCTCACCAGGGAGGTGTCCAAGAGGTATGCTCATCGGACGCCTGAGCCTCCTCATCTGGCTCCTCTTGATCTCCATCAAGTCACAGTGTGTTTTTTAAATATTTTCTTTACTATCTGAGAGATATTTTAATCCTGGTTTGAGTTGTGTGTGTGTTGTGGTGTTCGAGCTGCACTTGATCAAAGGCATCATTGTGGTTTTTTGCACCTCAAGACCAGTCAGGAATTCGTCTCACCCAAAATGCCACTTGGAAAGACTTTTCCCAGTGAAACTGAACTGCTCTTCCTGGTACATGGAAACTATGCATCCTGGTGGATTCCCTGCTTTTCTGTATCCAGATAATGATAACGATGTTTACTAGCAGCATCCTGGATGAATCTAATTCTCGGATGGCCTCATGGTAGCTAAAAACTACCAAAAAATCAAATTTCCTCACTGTATGACATTTCTCCAGTGCGGGGAGTAATCCAGTCAAGATGAAACACCAGGCAATCTTTGGTTACTTTATCAGCCTGTATCTGATGTAATAAATTGACCAATTTGTTGTGAACTAACTGATGGTCATCTTAGTCGCCAGTCAGGGCTAGCAGATCACATTCTTCTTTCCTGCTGCAATAAACAACAAAGCCCAGCTACCCAAGTTGCTTAGCAACAGGTTTTACTGACAGGCCAGGCACACTGCAAGTAGTGAAAAAAATACATCCAATAGTGAATAAGCACATCAGAAAGGAAGATTGACATAAAATAAGGAACCTGCAGGTCAAATTGGGAACAAGTACATCAAAAATAAGCTACATGTTAAATAATAAATCTACACATCAAGTAATAAATGAGATGTTATGTGTATAAATGAATACATCAAATAAAACAAATGAAAAAGTAGACGCTTGCCATTCGAAAAAGAATAGGTCTTAAAATGAAACATGAATAATAATGATGTGACACAAATAATAATAAACATGCACATTAGAAAACAATAACAAGGAAAAAACTATATGTATTATTTTATTAATGTATATGCCATCCATCTATCTTCTCCGCTTATCCAGGGTCAGGTTGCAGAGGCAGAAACCTAAACAGGGAAGCCCAGACTTTCCTCTCCCTGGCCACTTCGTCAAAGCACATCTGGGGGATCCCAAGGCGTTCCCAAGCCCCCCAAGAGACATCATCCCTCCAGTGGGTTCTGGTTTTTCCCCTGGGTCTCCTCCAGGTGGAACGTACCAAAAAAAAAACCCACAAAGGAGGTTTCGAGCAGACATCCTAATCGGATGCCCGAGCCACTTCATCTGGCTCCTCTCGATGCCAAGGAGCAGTGGCTGTACTCAGTCTCTCCCTGATAATTGAACTTCTCACCCTATCTCTAAGGGAGAGGCCAGACACCCTGTGGAGGAAACTCATTTCTGCCAGCTGAGCTGAGCCTAAAATTAAAGCTCTCGGTAAATCGAGAGCTTCGATTTACCGATTCTCCTTCGATTCTCCTCCTGGTTCACAACAGCAGACTGACAGAGACCACATCACTGTGGACACCGCGCTGATCCACCTGTCACTATATATATATATATATATATATACACATAAAATTAGCTATCAATGAAAGCTATCAGTGATAACCGGAGAACGGAGGACAACCCGAAGTCCTATGTGGATCCTGTTACTTCTTGTTACTTGTAACACAGGTGGGGAACTATTGCACATGCTGAGAAGTTTGCTCAATATAAGCTACATTATGTGTATAATTATGTGTAACTATGAAAATTTAGCTTTTGTATATTTTCACGCAATCTATCTTTGCCCAATTTTATTTAAATCAATGTTTTTTTTTTTATTAACTACTGGGGAAAACCGGAGGGCCCGGAGAAAACCCAGGGGGTTACGTAAAACCCATAAATCTTCTGAAAGAGAGAAAGCCACATTATGTGTAACTATGTAAATTTACTTTTTGTATAATTTAAGTCAGTGTATGTTTTTCCAATTTTATGTAAATTGATTTTTTTTTTTTATTATTATTAGCTAGTGGGGAAAGCTGAATTGTCCAGAGAAAACCGGAGGCCTTGTGAAACGTCCAAATTGCAGCTATTAGTTTAAAAAAAAAAGTTCTTATTGGAGATTATTGGCCTTCCCTCTTCTGTATAATATCTTGTTCCTGTGGGCATTCCTGTGCAGAATAGATTCAGTGGCCGCAAAGTTGGTGGCGTTCTTAACGTGTTGCAGTTGTTAGGTGGAACGTTCTCCGTGAACCCTCAAATTGTAAATGCAGGTATAGTCGGTGTTTCCCCAATTGTTCTCAACCTGGATCTTCACGTAAGGGAAAACATTGTCTTCTGCATTATTTAACTTGAAGAACTGAAATGCATTACCATCTCGATCATACTCCATCGTTCCCAGAAATGAGCCTTTGTCATCGGCCGTCTTCATTCCATAGACAGAAAATGTCCTAGGTGCACTTGTTGTCAGTCCACTTGGAGATTGACTTTTCAATATGTGTCCAAGTGTCAGCTGAGTGATGGAGATGGGCTCAGACAGAGAGATGACTAAATATCCACGGTTTCCTTTGAAACACCAGCAATCACCTGCCTGTAATGTTGAGCGTTCCTTAATTACTGTTTCTTGTATTTTACGTATAGAAATCCAGTTGAATAATCTCCACCACATTGACTTTTCCTGTTCTGGGGCCAAATATGTGTCTGAGGACAAGTGTTTGATGACTCTGGCTCCAAGATATGTGGAGGCAAAGTTTGGTTTTGTGCTCACTGGAGGTAGAATCTGGTCCATCTGCTCTCTTAGTGATTGCAGTTCCTCATTGACGTCTCTTAACTCAAAGAACATGAATGCATTTCCAAGAGCCACAACAAGGACAAGGAAGAAACACATGATGGTATATAGCCTTGAGGTGTTTTGTCCTTTAGTCCTCTTGGTTTTGCCATCATTTTCGAAAGCTTGCTGAATATTTGTTTCAGGGTAACTTGAGTGGGTGGCCACATTATTGACAAACATGCCAGAGTCCATACCATTATCTACATCTGTACCGATGTAAGGAATTTGTCGACCTCTTTCATTATTTCTTCTCCTTCTAAAGAAATGATATAATTTCTCTTTATAGGAGATGATTGGCCTTCCCTCTTCTGTATAATATCCTGCTTCCTGCAGGCGCAAACTTCTTCGCAGGACATTTTCTGATTCTTTTGTTGACATTTTTTGTTGTGCACAATTGGTCTGTGTGGAGAAATAAAATGACATTCTCTCAAGTGTTCCTCTTTGTGAATGAGATTGGAACACATGTGGGGGGTATTTATAAAGGTTCTGTGCCCCGCCCGAATGATGTCATCAATTCGTCAAACATTCCGTTTTCAGTTTGGTTGCTATGTGTGTCACATAGCAACCAAACTGAAAACGTATGACATCATTGCATGACTTTTTTTGTTTTTTTTTAAAGATTTACGAATGACATCATCACTTTCACCTTTAATGAAACTTGACCTGACTGGTTGATCTTTGCTCTTTTGTGGTTTAATATTTATGTGGTTTAAGTGTTATATTTAGCAATTCTTTTACAGTGATTAAGCTTCAAAGCACAGAAAAACACATCTGCACAATATTGTTTCCCTGAAGTGCAAATCACAGCGACAAATAAAACAAATACAACAACAAAAGAAAAAGCACAACAGCAAATCAAAAAGCGCGACGACAAAGGAGGAAGCACAGCTGCAAAAGCAAAGTCACAAACTGCTTAATGTCATTGTAAATTTTGTTTTTGCAGTGATTGTAATTGCCATTATGATTTCCCTTTTGCCATTGTGATTTTTCTTTTGTGGTTGTGATTTCTTTTTTTTTTCGTTGTGATTTTGCTGTTGCTCTTGTGTATTTTTGTTACCAAATCGGATTACAGTTGTAATTAGTTCTTTTTGTGATTTATTACTCTTCTGCTATGTATTAATGGTACAACTTTTACATTGTGATCTTTTTTAGGGGTTAGCTAAGCATCACTTAATAGACATCCTTTTTAAATACATCTCACAACTTGGAATTCTCTGATCCAGGCAAACACAAACTGGTTGTCAGCATCCAGACCCTTTTACCCTTCATGCTGTCAGCCATGTGCAGTGGGATTGAAGAGTAGATGAGGTAGTTGACCATATCCAAGTAGCTGATGTCTGCCCATTAATCCTCATTCCATACATTTCCATGTTTGAAATAGAGTAAGGATCAATATAGTGGATTACCTTGCACTTATATTGTCACTGATCTTGATCATCCTCAATTAAAAGTTTGAAATAGCTCGTCATGACGACTTTGTGACACACATAGCTTTACCTGGCTTAACTGTTTGTTTATCCTCTGACACGGCACATTTTCAAAGTGGCGTTATCCGATCCAAATGATAGACACTTCGTTCGTCCAGTCAGCGATGATTTATGTTGCCCGAGGGTACCTACCTTTTACAGCGAAAGCAAAATCACAACGGCAAATTAAAAAAACACACTGACAAAAGGAAAATCGTAGCAGGAAATTAAACAACAACACAACGTTGACCAGGTGATGTGTTCTGGACTTGTAGGGGAAAAAAAAGTCCAGCCAAGAGTCATAGTCCGTCCAGCCTGCCCTGGGTCCTCCCTGGGGTCTCCTGTCAGTGGGATGTGCCCAGAAGACCTCACCAGGGAGGTGTCCAAGAGGTATGCTCATCGGACGCCTGAGCCTCCTCATCTGGCTCCTCTTGATCTCCATCAAGTCACAGTGTGTTTTTTAAATATTTTCTTTACTATCTGAGAGATATTTTAATCCAGGTTTGAGTTGTGTGTGTGTTGTGGTGTTCGAGCTGCACTTGATCAAAGGCATCATTGTGGTTTTTTGCACCTCAAGACCAGTCAGGAATTCGTCTCACCCAAAATGCCACTTGGAAAGACTTTTCCCAGTGAAACTGAACTGCTCTTCCTCAGCAACAGGTTTTACTCACATACCAGGCAGACAGCAAGTAGTGAAACAACACATCCAATAATGAATAAGCCGTCAGAAAGGAGGATTGACATAAAATAATGAAAACTGCACATGAAATTAGGAAGATGTACGTCAAAAATAAACATGTTTAATACTAAAACTTCACATTAAATAGTAAATAAGTAGATGTTATATCAAACCAATACACTAAATAAAAGAAAAGAGATAACTAGATTTTCTTTGTTTAAAAAAAAAAGTAGTCTTACAATGAAACGTATGTAACAATGAAGTGTAACAAATAATAATAAACATGCACAATAAATAACAAAACAATACACTGAAATAGGATATATATTATTTTATTAAAGTATATCCCATCCATCTATCTTCTCTTCTTATTCAGGGTCAGGTTGCAGAGGCAGAAACCTAAACAGGGAAGCCCAGATTTTCCCAAGGCATTCCAAAGCCTTCCAAGAGACATCATCCCTCTAGTGGGTTCTGGGTTTACCCTGGGTCTCCTCCAGGTGGTATGTGCCAAAGATAACCCACCAAGGAGGTGTCCAGCAGACATCCTAATCGGATGCCCGAGCCACTTCATCTGGCTCCTCTCGATACAAAGGAGCAGTGGCTCTACTCTGAGTCCCTCGCAGATAATTGAACTTTTTCTCAATTTTGTGTGAAGTTTTTTATATATATTTATACATAAATATTTTTTTTAGCTATCAGGGAAAACCGGATCGTCCGGAAAAAACCTGTAAAACCCAGAAATCTTCAATTCATTTTAATTTGTATAGAACTCATTTCCTACAGAAGTTAATTTAGGACATAAAAACATTAAATTCAACTTTAAATAAACTTGTCCGCATTAGTCCATTAATCACCCAATTATTTGAGCGCATGACCTTTTCTAAAAGACCCTGCTTTAATGCATCTTTGTATGTGAAGAAATAAGGTATATGCAAATATTGATGAAATAATGTGAAGTAAAATGTCCAAATTGCAGCTGTTAGATGAAAAAAGTGTCTTATACAGATTACTGGTCTTCCCTCTTCTGTATAATATCTTGTTTCTGTAGGCATGAACTTCTTTTTAAAGCAATATTTTGTGATTTTCTTTTTGATGTCATATTTTTGTTGTGCAGAATTGATTCAGTGGCTGCAAGTTGGTGGCGTTCTTAAGCTGTTGCAGTTGTTAGGTGGAACGTTCTCCGTGAACCCTCAAATTGTAAATGCAGGTATAGTCGGTGTTTCCCCAGTTGTTCTCAATCTGGATCTTCACGTAAGGGAAAACATTGTCTTCTGCATTATTTAACTTGAAGAACTGAAATGCATTACCATCTCGATCATACTCCATCGTTCCCAGAAATGAGCCTTTGTCATCGGCCGTCTTCATTCCATAGACAGAAAATGTCCTAGGTGCACTTGTTGTCAGTCCACTTGGAGATTGACTTTTCAATATGTGTCCAAGTGTCAGCTGAGTGATGGAGATGGGCTCAGACAGAGAGATGACTAAATATCCACGGTTTCCTTTGAAACACCAGCAATCACCTGCCTGTAATGTTGAGCGTTCCTTAATTACTGTTTCTTGTATTTTACGTATAGAAATCCAGTTGAATAATCTCCACCACATTGACTTTTCCTGTTCTGGGGCCAAATATGTGTCTGAGGATAAGTGTTTGATGACTCTGGCTCCAAGATATGTGGTAGCAAAGTTTGGTTTTGTGCTCACTGGAGGTAGAATCTGGTCCATCTGCTCTCTTAGTGATTGCAGTTCCTCATTGACGTCTCTTAACTCAAAGAACATGAATGCATTTCCAAGTGCCACAACAAGGACAAGGAAAAAACACATGATGGTATATAGCCTTGAGGTGTTTTGTCCTTTAGTCATCTTGGTTTTGCCATCATTTTCCAAAGCTTGCTGAATATTTGTTTCAGGGTAACTTGAGTGGGTGGCCACATTATTGACAAACATGCCAGAGTCCATACCATTATCTACATCTGTACCGATGTAAGGAATTTGTCGACCTCTTTCATTATTTCTTCTCCTTCTAAAGAAATGATATAATTTCTCTTTATAGGAGATGATTGGCCTTCCCTCTTCTGTATAATATCCTGCTTCCTGCAGGCGCAAACTTCTTCGCAGGACATTTTCTGATTCTTTTGTTGACATTTTTTGTTGTGCACAATTGGTCTGTGTGGAGAAATAAAATGACATTCTCTCAAGTGTTCCTCTTTGTGAATGAGATTGGAACACATGTGGGGGGTATTTATAAAGGTTCTGTGCCCCGCCCGAATGATGTCATCAATTCGTCAAACATTCCGTTTCCAGTTTGGTTGCTATGTGTGTCACATAGCAACCAAACTGTAAACGTATGACATCATTGCATGACTTTTTTTGTTTTTTTTTAAAGATTTACGAATGACATCATCACTTTCACCTTTAATGAAACTTGACCTGACTGGTTGGTCCTTGTTTTTTTGTGGTTTAATATTTATGTGGTTTAAGTGTTTTATTTAGCAATTCTTTTACAGTGATTAAGCTTCAAAGCACAGAAAAACACATCTGCACAATATTGTTTCCCTGAAGTGCAAATCACAGCGACAAATAAAACGAACACAACAACAAAAGAAAAAGCACAACAGCAAATCAAAAAGCACGACGACAAAGGAGGAAGCACAGCTGCAAAAGCAAAGTCACAAACTGCTTAATGTCATTGTAAATGTTGTTTTTGCCGTGTTTTTAATTTGCCATTGTGATTTCTCTTTTGTCGTTGTGATTTCTCTTTTTGTAAAATTGTAAGCACAACGGCAAATTAAAAAAACACGACAAATTAAATAACAGCGACTCGATGTTGACCAGGTGATGTGTCCTGGACTTGTAGGGGAAAAAAAAGTCCAGCCAAGAGACATAGTCCGTCCAGCCTGCCCTGGGTCCTCCCTGGGGTCTCCTGTCAGTGGGATGTGCCCAGAAGACCTCACCAGGGAGGTGTTTAAGAGGTATGCTCATCGGACGCCTGAGCCTCCTCATCTGGCTCCTCTTGATCTCCATCAAGTCACAGTGTGTTTTTTAAATATTTTCTTTACTATCTGAGAGATATTTTAATCCAGGTTTGAGTTGTGTGTGTGTTGTGGTGTTCGAGCTGCACTTGATAAAAGGCATCATTGTGGTTTTTTGCACCTCAAGACCAGTCAGGAATTCGTCTCACCCAAAATGCCACTTGGAAAGACTTTTCCCAGTGAAACTGAACTGCTCTTCCTCAGCAACAGGTTTTACTCAAATACCAGGCAGACAGCAAGTAGTGAAACAACACATCCAATAATGAATAAGCTGTCAGAAAGGAGGATTGACATAAAATAATGAAAACTGCACATGAAATTAGGAAGATGTACGTCAAAAATAAACATGTTTAATACTAAAACTTCACATTAAATAGTAAATAAGTAGATGTTATATCAAACCAATACACTAAATAAAAGAAAAGAGATAACTAGATTTTCTTTGTTTAAAAAAAAAAGTAGTCTTACAATGAAACGTATGTAACAATGAAGTGTAACAAATTATAATAAACATGCACAATAAATAACAAAACAATACACTGAAATAGGATATATATTATTTTATTAAAGTATATCCCATCCATCTATCTTCTCTTCTTATCCAGGGTCAGGTTGCAGAGGCAGAAACCTAAACAGGGAAGCCCAGATTTTCCCAAGGCATTCCAAAGCCTTCCAAGAGACATCATCCCTCTAGTGGGTTCTGGGTTTACCCTGGGTCTCCTCCAGGTGGTATGTGCCAAAGATAACCCACCAAGGAAGTGTCCAGCAGACATCCTAATCGGATGCCCGAGCCACTTCATCTGGCTCCTCTCGATACAAAGGAGCAGTGGCTCTACTCTGAGTCCCTCGCAGATAATTGAACTTTTTCTCAATTTTGTGTGAAGTTTTTTATATATATTTATACATAAATATTTTTTTTAGCTATCAGGGAAAACCGGATCGTCCGGAAAAAACCTGTAAAACCCAGAAATCTTCAATTCATTTTAATTTGTATAGAACTCATTTCCTACAGAAGTTAATTTAGGACATAAAAACATTAAATTCAACTTTAAATAAACTTGTCCGCATTAGTCCATTAATCACCCAATTATTTGAGCGCATGACCTTTTCTAAAAGACCCTGCTTTAATGCATCTTTGTATGTGAAGAAATAAGGTATATGCAAATATTGATGAAATAATGTGAAGTAAAATGTCCAAATTGCAGCTGTTAGATGAAAAAAGTGTCTTATACAGATTACTGGTCTTCCCTCTTCTGTATAATATCTTGTTTCTGTAGGCATGAACTTCTTTTTAAAGCAATATTTTGTGATTTTCTTTTTGATGTCATATTTTTGTTGTGCAGAATTGATTCAGTGGCTGCAAGTTGGTGGCGTTCTTAAGCTGTTGCAGTTGTTAGGCGGAACGTTCTCCGTGAACCCTCAAATTGTAAATGCAGGTATAGTCGGTGTTTCCCCAGTTGTTCTCAACCTGGATCTTCACGTAAGGGAAAACATTGTCTTCTGCATTATTTAACTTGAAGAACTGAAATGCATTACCATCTCGATCATACTCCATCGTTCCCAGAAATGAGCCTTTGTCATCGGCCGTCTTCATTCCATAGACAGAAAATGTCCTAGGTGCACTTGTTGTCAGTCCACTTGGAGATTGACTTTTCAATATGTGTCCAAGTGTCAGCTGAGTGATGGAGATGGGCTCAGACAGAGAGATGACTAAATATCCACGGTTTCCTTTGAAACACCAGCAATCACCTGCCTGTAATGTTGAGCGTTCCTTAATTACTGTTTCTTGTATTTTACGTATAGAAATCCAGTTGAATAATCTCCACCACATTGACTTTTCCTGTTCTGGGGCCAAATATGTGTCTGAGGATAAGTGTTTGATGACTCTGGCTCCAAGATATGTGGTGGCAAAGTTTGGTTTTGTGCTCACTGGAGGTAGAATCTGGTCCATCTGCTCTCTTAGTGATTGCAGTTCCTCATTGACGTCTCTTAACTCAAAGAACATGAATGCATTTCCAAGAGCCACAACAAGGACAAGGAAAAAACACATGATGGTATATAGCCTTGAGGTGTTTTGTCCTTTAGTCCTCTTGGTTTTGCCATCATTTTCCAAAGCTTGCTGAATATTTGTTTCAGGGTAACTTGAGTGGGTGGCCACATTATTGACAAACATGCCAGAGTCCATACCATTATCTACATCTGTACCGATGTAAGGAATTTGTCGACCTCTTTCATTATTTCTTCTCCTTCTAAAGAAATGATATAATTTCTCTTTATAGGAGATGATTGGCCTTCCCTCTTCTGTATAATATCCTGCTTCCTGCAGGCGCAAACTTCTTCGCAGGACATTTTCTGATTCTTTTGTTGACATTTTTTGTTGTGCACAATTGGTCTGTGTGGAGAAATAAAATGACATTCTCTCAAGTGTTCCTCTTTGTGAATGAGATTGGAACACATGTGGGGGGTATTTATAAAGGTTCTGTGCCCCGCCCGAATGATGTCATCAATTCGTCAAACATTCCGTTTCCAGTTTGGTTGCTATGTGTGTCACATAGCAACCAAACTGTAAACGTATGACATCATTGCATGACTTTTTTTGTTTTTTTTTAAAGATTTACGAATGACATCATCACTTTCACCTTTAATGAAACTTGACCTGACTGGTTGGTCCATTGTTTTTTTGTGGTTTAATATTTATGTGGTTTAAGTGTTTTATTTAGCAATTCTTTTACAGTGATTAAGCTTCAAAGCACAGAAAAACACATCTGCACAATATTGTTTCCCTGAAGTGCAAATCACAGCGACAAATAAAACGAACACAACAACAAAAGAAAAAGCACAACAGCAAATCAAAAAGCACGACGACAAAGGAGGAAGCACAGCTGCAAAAGCAAAGTCACAAACTGCTTAATGTCATTGTAAATGTTGTTTTTGCCGTGTTTTTAATTTGCCATTGTGATTTCTCTTTTGTCGTTGTGATTTCTCTTTTTGTAAAATTGTAAGCACAACGGCAAATTAAAAAAACACGACAAATTAAATAACAGCGACTCGATGTTGACCAGGTGATGTGTCCTGGACTTGTAGGGGAAAAAAAAGTCCAGCCAAGAGTCATAGTCCGTCCAGCCTGCCCTGGGTCCTCCCTGGGGTCTCCTGTCAGTGGGATGTGCCCAGAAGACCTCACCAGGGAGGTGTCCAAGAGATATGCTCATCGGACGCCTGAGCCTCCTCATCTGGCTCCTCTTGATCTCCATCAAGTCACAGTGTGTTTTTTAAATATTTTCTTTACTATCTGAGAGATATTTTAATCCTGGTTTGAGTTGTGTGTATGTTGTGGTGTTCGAGCTGCACTTGATCAAAGGCATCATTGTGGTTTTTTGCACCTCAAGACCAGTCAGGAATTCGTCTCACCCAAAATGCCACTTGGAAAGACTTTTCCCAGTGAAACTGAACTGCTCTTCCTCAGCAACAGGTTTTACTCACATACCAGGCAGACAGCAAGTAGTGAAACAACACATCCAATAATGAATAAGCCGTCAGAAAGGAGGATTGACATAAAATAAGGAAAACTACATACGTCAAAAATAAACATGTTTAATACTAAAACTTCACATTAAATAGTAAATAAGTAGATGTTATATCAAACCAATACACTAAATAAAAGAAAGGAGACAACTAGATTTTCTTTGTTTAAAAAAAAAAGTATTCTTAAAATGAAATGTATGTAACAATGAAGTGTAGCAAATAATAATAAACATGCACAATAAATAACAAAACATTACACTGAAATAGGATATGTATTATTTTATTAAAGTTTATCCCATCCAACTATCTTCTCCGCTTATCCAGGGTCAGGTTGCAGAGGCAGAAACCTAAACAGGGAAGCCCAGATTTTCCCAAGGCATTCCAAAGCCTTCCAAGAGACATCATCCCTCTAGTGGGTTCTGGGTTTACCCTGGGTCTCCTCCAGGTGGTATGTGCCAAAGATAACCCACCAAGGAGGTGTCCAGCAGACATCCTAATCGGATGCCCGAGCCACTTCATCTGGCTCCTCTCGATTCAAAGGAGCAGTGGCTCTACTCTGAGTCCCTCGCAGATAATTGAACTTTTTCTCAATTTTGTGTGAAGTTTTTTATATGTATTTATATATAAATTTTTTTTTAGCTATCAGGGAAAACCGGATCGTCTGGAAAAAACCTGTAAAACCCAGAAATCTTCAATTCATTTTTATTTGTATAGAACTCATTTCCTACAGAAGTTAATTTAGGACGCAAAAACATTAAATTCAACTTTAAATAAACACTGTCCGCATTAGTCCATTAATCACCCAATTATTTGAGCGCAAGACCTTTTCTAAAAGACCCTGCTTTAATGCATCTTTGTATGTGAAGAAATAAGGTAAATTTAAATATTTATGAAATAATGTGAAGTAAAATGTCCAAATTGCAGCTGTTAGATGAAAAAAGTGTCTTATACAGATTACTGGTCTTCCCTCTTCTGTATAATATCTTGTTTCTGTAGGCATGAACTTCTTTTTAAAGAAATATTTTGTGATTTTCTTTTTGATGTCATATTTCTGTTGTGCAGAATTGATTCAGTGGCTGCAAAGTTGGTGGTGTTCTTAACGTGTTGCAGTTGTTAGGCGGAACGTTCTCCGTGAACCCTCAAATTGTAAATGCAGGTATAGTCGGTGTTTCCCCAGTTGTTCTCAATCTGGATCTTCACGTAAGGGAAAACATTGTCTTCTGCATTCTTTAACTTGAAGAACTGAAATGCATTACCATCTCGATCATACTCCATCGTTCCCAGAAATGAGCCTTTGTCATCGGCCGTCTTCATTCCATAGACAGAAAATGTCCTAGGTGCACTTGTTGTCAGTCCACTTGGAGATTGACTTTTCAATATGTGTCCAAGTGTCAGCTGAGTGATGGAGATGGGCTCAGACAGAGAGATGACTAAATATCCACGGTTTCCTTTGAAACACCAGCAATCACCTGCCTGTAACGTTGAGCGTTCCTTAATTACTGTTTCTTGTATTTTACGTATAGAAATCCAGTTGAATAATCTCCACCACATTGACTTTTCCTGTTCTGGGGCCAAATATGTGTCTGAGGATAAGTGTTTGATGACTCTGGCTCCAAGATATGTGGAGGCAAAGTTTGGTTTTGTGCTCACTGGAGGTAGAATCTGGTCCATCTGCTCTCTTAGTGATTGCAGTTCCTCATTGACGTCTCTTAACTCAAAGAACATGAATGCATTTCCAAGAGCCACAACAAGGACAAGGAAAAAACACATGATGGTATATAGCCTTGAGGTGTTTTGTCCTTTAGTCCTCTTGGTTTTGCCATCATTTTCCAAAGCTTGCTGAATATTTGTTTCAGGGTAACTTGAGTGGGTGGCCACATTATTGACAAACATGCCAGAGTCCATACCATTATCTACATCTGTACCGATGTAAGGAATTTGTCGACCTCTTTCATTATTTCTTCTCCTTCTAAAGAAATGATATAATTTCTCTTTATAGGAGATGATTGGCCTTCCCTCTTCTGTATAATATCCTGCTTCCTGCAGGCGCAAACTTCTTCGCAGGACATTTTCTGATTCTTTTGTTGACATTTTTTGTTGTGCACAATTGGTCTGTGTGGAGAAATAAAATGACATTCTCTCAAGTGTTCCTCTTTGTGTCTGAGATTGGAACACATGTGGGAGGTATTTATAAAGGTTCTGTGCCCCGCCCGATTGATGGCATTAATATGTTTGATTACATCATCAAACTTTCTGTTTTCAGTTTGGTTGCTATGTCAAACCTATGACATCATTGATTGATGTCACGTATGACATCATTCATGACCTCAAACATAATGACAGTGTGCCCTGAGGACCAGGGTTGGGAAACACTGGATCAGATGGATTGAGTAACAAATTAATTGGTATAAGCACACAGACCGCTCACATAAAAGAATAGATTATATTTTACAGCACTGTGCTGACAGGATATTAGATCAACAAAGAGACTTGCTCGTCTCTAAACCTGGAGGGACTCACATCGCCTACCAGAATAGTTGTTAGTTGCAGCTTTATTTTGAGACAGCAGAATCGTATTTGTGTAATAATCTGTTTATGTCCTGTTTAGCCATTCCCTTTAACATTGAGGTTCTATTTGCCTGTATTGTGCATTTTTATAATTCCCAAAAACATGTATTTCTAGGTTACTTGACAATTCTAAATTGTCTGTAGATGTGTGTCGGAGCATGAATGGTTGTTTGTCTTCCCCCCGTGCTTGTGGGGTTGCATCAGGACGAGCATCCAGCGTAAAATCGGCCCATATTGATGTGCAGACTATGATCCACTTCTTTACTTGAAGGGATGAAGCCAAAATGGTTGATGATGATGATGATGATGATGATGATGCATATTTATAAGTCAATTGTTTTATTCTTTGAGGCTAAATCAAACAAGTGTCGAGGTTTGATGCTTAAATACACGACAACTCATTTCATCCCTTGTCCAAAAATCTCTATTTTAGTTCCTGTTTCTTCACGGTTCTCCCTCCTCCTGGAAGGTGTAGTTCACTGTGAATGGTCCAACTGATTCATCAGAAATGACAGAATACATGTCAGATGCTCATGTTTTACTTTAGGGTTTGCCAAGCAAAGAAGGAACAATGCACGTATGTCTCACAACGGCTTGGTATGGTCTTCTGCTTTGGTGGAGTCTTTGGGTTTTATGACAATTTCACATAGACATAGAGATGAGTAACACTGAAATAAAGTCCTGCTTTTACCTGGAGTCTGAACCTGTTTGAGGTGACAAGTAACACTTTTTTTTACTTATGGTAAAAAAGAGAAACGTTCTCCGATGTCATTAGATGTATAATGTACTGTTTTTCATTGTTTATTTCCAGGCTGAACCCAAAGAGTCGGAGCAGCATACCGACAAGGTAATAAAAAAGTGCCACAGCGGACATGCACAACTGGACACCAAACATAAAGTGTGTTATATCTCTCTATAATATTGTTGTGTATGCCTGTATCAGTGTTCCAGTCAATGCAACATCTCCCAGTCCCACCTCGCCACGTTCACCTTCCTGGCCAATGTTCTCAGCCCCTTCGAGTCCGCAGCCGGCATCCTCTGCTTCCAGCGACTCCTCTCCCGTCAGGTCGGTCCATGTCACTTGTGAGATAACTGAAAGCCAGCTTGTAATTGGCAGACTGTACCTGTGGCAGGAAACGGTGTGGTTTCAAGTAAACAGCGCATTTGGAGTTTTAATCCACATTATTGTGGGTCTTCTCTGCTGCGATGTCCTCCAGCATGAATTTTCCACCTCGCAAATCTCCGGGAGCCGTCACATGGTGGATGTGATCGCTCTTCTTTCTCATCAGACGAGGGAATTTAAAAGCTAACCTACAACTCAGTAGATGGGTGTACCATCTTGGATCAAGAGCGTGTTCTGACCTATTTTTACACAGTTGGGCCAGCACCTCTTCTTACATAAGCTCCTCTATTTTAAAAAAATATTAAAAATGCACCTGGATTGGGTGCAGTTATTTAAAGGAAGTACGGCATCTGTTACTACAGTTCAGTGCTTCACATTTCAAGAAACAAGTGTCCCAGTGTTGAAGTAGAAGATCCCAGGAGCTTTTCCCTCTTTGCATTCATTTGCAATGTCTGTGGCACATTCAGGAAGACACGCATGAGAAGCTGAACAGCGGTTTGACTTACCAAGACCCGGACAGACGGGTCTAGACTTGAGTGGATCGTCTTAATGACGTAGATTATAATTTTGTACATCTTTAACAGCTCAACAACGTCACATTCCTGTTGATACGGTGTGAATGTAACCACGTTGCGATTATGGAGCAGTTACCTCAGCGTTTAACGCTTAAACACATTCTCTCTCCCATAAATGATCCCAGAACCAAGTGAATCACTCCAACTTCTTTTGCTTCCAGTATTGCCGGGAGAAAGGCTCGCGCGCTGTACGCTTGCAAAGCAGAGCATGACTCCGAGCTGTCCTTCATCGCCGGGACCATCTTTGTGAACGGTGAGTCACGCTCGGGTCCTGCCAGCAGGAATGGAGAAGGAAAAAATGTGTTTTGGCATTTGGAAACAATTTGATGTCAAAACAGTCGTCCATAAAAATGTTCTTTTCCCCGGTGCTGAATGTCTTTAACTATGTAGAGGAATTGAAGCCAGTGTTAAACCATAACAGTCACCGAAGGCTTGCATCCAAAAGGTTTTTATCACCGTTTTCTCCTGACTGCAATGTAAAAGACTTCTGGTGAATTTTTCTTCATGTTGAAGAAAAGCGGAATTTACGCAAGTTTTAAAGAAGCCTTTTAACCAACACTTTGCATGGGGATCCTGAATCCACAGGGTGTCGAGCAGCTTCTCTTTTGTTAGGTCTACGTTTGTGGCGTGAGAATATAATGTGCTTGGCTACACAGAAAACGCATGAAAGACGAGGCTGCATCGCCTCCGCCTGCAGCAAAAGACTTTAACATCTCTCAGTTTGGAAGACTTGTTTGGTTTGTTTTGAATGAAAGTAAAGTAAGGTTATCGTCGCCCTTCACAAGCACACAAAGGAAGATCTTTCAGTTTTTCTCTCCCCTCCTTCGTACTAGATTTTAACAAATTTAAGGAGAAATATAACTACCAGCTTTGCTTCTGCTGCTTTGCTCTGTAATCTCACCTCATCATAACTGGCATTTATAGCAATCATTTTACGTTAGAAGAAATTCTGCAGAGAAATTCTGTTTCCCTTCAGAGCAGTAATGACAGGCCTTTATTTTTCTTGGTCATGCCAGATGACAGACTCTATTTAGAGTCCGCTGCATAAAGACTATTGAGAGTTATGTAACACGAAGCAGTGTTATCTGAGCCTCTTGGGTCAAAATGTGACCCTGGGGACATGTAATCCTCCAAGTGGTATCTGAACACTGCAGTCTTTTCAACGCTGGCCAAGGACGTAACATTCGATCCGTCCCCATGGAGCTCATGCTACTACCTGATGCCTTTTTATAGAAGTCATGAGAATATAGGGATAGTATGATGAGTGTTTATCTTAATTACAGCAGTTTTGAGTCATGCTTTGATGTTCAAACTGTGAATTTAATCAGACAGATCAAGGAGAATCAAGTAAAGACGACATAGACTTTTTGCAGTTTCATATCAGTATTTTTTTTTTTAATTATATAAATGTGTGGTAAAGAAGTCTGCAGTATTTGCAATTTAAATTCCATTCATGATAAATGTGGTGAAGGTACAGTTGATTTTCATTGTGATGATCTGCAATTAATTCAAATTTTTTTGTTTGTTTTTTTTGTTTGTGAAACAAGAGAAGTTGACCCCCTGCTGGTGGTGAGATTAAACGCAGGGTCGAGGCTCTTCCACACTGGCTGCATTTTTCAGATTGGGAGGTTATGTCCTCTTTTACATGCGGTTCCTGGCTTTACTGTAATTATAATACATGCTCACAGTGGTAGCTGTAATTCTCACCAGCTGTTGAACTGCTGCTACAGTCGGGACCGGCATAACGATGACTGCTGTCACGAGGTCCGTGTCATGAACTGACGTGTATTATGGAGGTTTCATCACAAGTTGTTGGCAACGTGTGTGTCCTCCGTCCAACCCTTCAATCCTACTTCATGTGTGCTTATATATCTGAAAAAAAAATGTACAGTTTCTTAAACTGTCAAATAAATAAAGACGTTTTATTTTTCTCTCTGCAGTCCACGCTTCCAGGGAGCCGGGTTGGCTGGAAGGGACTCTGGACGGTCGAACAGGACTAATACCAGAAAACTACGTGGAGTTTCTATAGTCAAAGCCTGACCAAAAATAATACTTAAAAAAAACAACAAAAAAAAAACTATATGGGGAATTTTGGAAGCGAGGAGACCAAACTGGACTTGACAGAACCAGAGATGACTGCTCCAAATGAGACCGAGTCGATTAGCGCTTACATTGTGATGGGCTGGACCACGGTTTGTTTTGGCTTTTAGTTTTAGTAGAATGGGAAGTAAAACTGGACCGGACAGAACCATATCGAATGGATGGAAGCATGGCCTGGACTGGAGAAATCCCCGAATTGCACTGGGAAGAAGAGAGTGGCTGTGATTGGATTTCTGTGGACGGCCTCCAACACTGGTGGAGATGACGTGTGTGTCTGTGTGAGAGGACAGTAGGAGGAGGTGGAGAGGGTTATCTGAACAAATGAGTTGACTCGTGTGAGCTGAGGCTTTATTTAGTTCTGCACTGCCGCTGCTTCAGCATTTCTGCTTTTCAGAAGGTAGGTTTTTGTTTGTTTTTTTTTTTTTTTTTTTTTTTTGGAGTATTAATGATAGTGAACATAAGAAAGTATCAAGCAGCCTTCAGCTCCAACCTAACGATCTCGCTTCCTCGTTGACTGATGCCTTGTCTCTCTGAGAACTCGGAGGCGATAAAGCAAACAGAAACCGTTGGGTTTGGATGTCGATGTATTTGTGAGCACTTGTCGCGGCGGTCCGGACATTTCTGGGGACAAGACTCACCCCGGGTCACATTCCAGAGCAGGAGCCCCAGGGTGGGCTGGGAGACGATGGCAATGCCTCGGCTGGCCGGTCAGTGCCGACACGCTCATTTTCTGTTCATCCCCGTAGAACCGCACTACAAATCTGAGAAATTTCACCCAAGTTCCTCAATGAAATTGGCAGTTTAGGCGAAGTGTGGGAGTAGCAACTGGTTCCTGCTGGCTGAAACGAGCCCAGCTGCAAGGCCTCCGTCAGCGTGGAGCGGTGACTCATGTTTGTGCTATGACGGTCTATTCGCGGACTTGCACTCAAACAGGAAGTTGTATTTGTTTTTATTTTTTTACTTGCGTGACAGAGCACTGAAGTCCTCTCCTGGTTCTAACCATCATGCAGATTCACATTCTCGATGCCATTCAGGATCCAGGATCTTTTCTTTTTTTTTTTAATGCAAAATGACTATAGCATTGCTGAAAATAATTTGGATTGAAATTTAAACTCGTAGAAAAGGCCGTTTATTTTTCTTTGATAATAGAACAATAGTTGGAGAGTTGAAGAAAAGCAATCAATCATTTTTCAAAACTGTTCCTTCATGTATATAAAAGCTAGTTTGCCTGATAGCTCCAGCGAATGTTTTCCTTTCTTAGTCTTTCATTTCTTTTTCTTTAGACTGCTCGGAGAATCTTTTCATCAAGTTTTCTAGATTTTTTTTTTTTTTTTTAAAGAATATTTCGGTATTTAGTCACAGGAATCAAATGGGAGGCTAGAAAATAAAAGCTCAAATGTGAAATGAGACTACTTTGTTCATATCTAAAGTTTATTTATAAGACTTTCTTAAAAGTGAAATACTGGACTGTATCCTTTTTGAGGTGATTATTGACCATGTAAATAAGTTCACAGCATTTGATGAGGTATAATTTTTTTCAATTATGAAATTTTATATTTTGTATTTCTAGCACACTAACTTAATTCCTTAATTCCATCTTTGTTGCCAGAATTTTGTAATATTTAACACTGTCCGCAGCCTTAAATATTCTTGCAGATGTTTTGGTGAAGGATTGTGCAGAATTAAAGATAAATCTTGAAAAGTCACTGCTTCCGTTTTTCTTATTTTGCCTTTATTTTTATTTGAAGTCTCACCCGCAGAAACCACTCCCTTTTCACGCGCTCGCTCCACCTGAAGGTGATCAGACTGACGTGACTTATCAAACACCATGAAATGACTTCATCCCACACGTAGACAGAATAAGAATTAACCTCTCTAACAGCTTAACAGAACAATTTCCAAAATTTCTTAAGTTAAATATGTCTCAGTTCATTTTGCCTCCAGACTTTTTCAGCTATGAAAGCAAAGTTTTAAATGGTAAATAAATAAACTGTATCAGATGACTGCTTTAAGCAGCGTCTCAAAATCCCAACCTACAGAGGAGCCTAGTTGCCATGGGAACTGTTGAGGTGGCAGTGATTGACATCTGTCAGAAACCTTGTGGCTCTTACACCAGGTTTCTTTTTTTATTTTTTTAATCAGTTATTAATTATTTCAAATTGCATCAGAATGAAAAGCAACTCCAGAAAAACTGGATTTATTTCAGACTGTTTTGTATTATTATCAAGGCAGAGAGACAATTTTGACAAATGTTATAAGTTAAGTTGCAGGGGAAATAGTATTTTGGTACTAGTGGGTAAAGGAAACAAAATTAAATATAGTAATCATTAGCGTACAAAAAAAAAGACAATATTTCGGCACCTCTTTCCTTAGTACATATTACAAAATACGGTCATTTCCGCATCACATGTAATCATGAATCACATTGAAGAAAGTATAAATGAATGAAACCACCATAGTGTTGAAAACCAGGAAACTTTATTGTGCAAGATGTTTAAACTAAAGAGAAATAAGTTCTTCCAAATTTCTGCTTCGCACCAGTGATGACAGAAACATCATCCCACAAAATGCCAAATCCTATGTCAAACAACGATACGATCACTTAATTCAACATTTAATCAGATAGGTGAAAATATCAACACTGACTACAGAAGAAGTGTAAATACAAACTACTGTTTTTTTGTTTTTTTTTTAAGCAAACCTTTTTATATTTATATATTTTCTTTACATTGGATTACATCTATTTAACTGAAATACAAACAAAACAGACTTCAATGAAAGCTGTAGCTATGTATACCAGTGGAACATGATCTGCCCTTAATCTTTAAAGATATTTGCATTTATTTTATACAAAACAGACTGTGCCAACCGATATGAGGGTAGTGCAATTCCATCAAGCTCCAGAAAATTTAATTTCACATACAGAATCAGCTTTTTTTTTTTGTTTTGTTTTTCTTTTCATTTTTCTTAAAGTGACCATACGTCCTCACAGCAATATACATGAGATCCAAAGCTAAGACCTTTACAAAAGACACATTTGAGATAAAACCAGAAGGGCTAGAAATAAGCCAGTAGGTGCTACACAAAATATAACTGCTTCATTATTTTTGTGTGTGTGTGTGTGTGTGTGTGTTTTCTTCCCTCCTCCTCTGCTTTGGTCACTCTTGTATAGCACATTAATCAGTCCTTCCGATTCGCCATCCCTCCCCTCTGCATCATTTCCTTATATCTTTAAAAACAAACAGTGATTATTCGTGTAGGCTTTTCCACTGACTGCTAGGATTTACATTTATGTCACAAGACAAACATGTTTAACGCATCCTGACATATTCAACACATCTACCTTTTATCAAACACAAACCAAGAAACCAAAAAAAAAGAAGAAAAAAAAAGAAGTATTTACTTTCTCGACTTTTCTTGTTGAATGTACAAAAATGATTTGAGTAAAATTAGTCATATCAAAGAGGATCAAGCAGATGTATTCAAAATCACAGAAAATATTGTCATTTTTACAATAGATTAATCTCCAAAAGCTCTAATATAATGTCCATTTCCTGATTTTGAAATCGTATTTCTATGGCTCTCTGTCTCCCTTTCGCAAGGCCTTTAAGTTGAGCATGTAGTTGAAAGATAAGAGAAACTTGAGCGTATAGAGGTCAATGTAAAAATATAATGTAAGAACAGACAGTTTACACTGCACTGAGTACGTCAGCGCTGCTATATACATCTAGAGCCATGTAGAAATGAGCTGGGATCTACACGTTAAAGCTGGTTTTTCTGAAACGCCGCCACCTGGAAACAACTGCAATACTGTACGAAAGTCACCCAAATTAACTGTTTAGTCAAATCCTCCCCAAAACAACCAACACGCAGCAACGTAAGCAGCATTAGAGTAAGCGGTCTGAAGCGGTCTGAAGCCGAAAGCCGAAAGCCTGCCCTGTACGTGAAAAGACCCTGCTGCGAGTCGCAAGCCTTTAGCAGAATTGGTGAAATTAAAAAAAAAAAAAAAAAAAAAAAGGTGGTTCCTAATTGAACAGTCGCTTGTACGCGTTCAGAGCCTGCTGCGCTGTTGGCTGTAGGTTCCATACAAATGACCCGTCGCCATGGTGACCTGCTATCTGCTTTGTCAGTTGGCTTTGATAGTCGTGCGTGCGTGCGTGTGTGTGTGTGTGTGTGCGCGCGCGCACAAGCGGAGTAAACAGCTGAAAAACTACACAGTCTTCGTTTTGGCCCGGAGAAGCCGGTGAATGCCGAGGACGGGAGACGCGTCTGCCGGGGAAGGAGGCGGATGGCGGCGCGCTCGCAGCTCAGCGCAGTTTCGTGCGTTTGCTTTGGCCACCACACTGTACAAAACGCCGGCCGATACCGTACCGATGTGGACGACGACAATCAGCCGGCCGAAGCTGGTATCTGCGTGACACTGGAGACGGAGCCCCCCTACGACGGCACTGCGGCCACTCGAAGGCCGAACTGCATCACATCTCCAGAAAAGAAAAACAAAAAGTTAAAACCCTGCCGTTAGATTTGGCACTAGTGAGACGCATGCGAAGGATGTAAGCACTCGTAGCCTGAGCTTTATTTTACAAATCTGTTGGACTTAAATGCAGCTTCTTCCAACATTTTCACTTTTAAATGAGCTGAAACTAGAGGTGGGTCTGTAATCACCGTGAAAGACATTTAAAAAAAAAAACAACAACCCACAGTGTCCGTATACTCTGTTCTACCCTTCCAGGTACGAAAACAAAATAAGTCTAGTTACTGAGAGCGGATGTTAAGATGAAGTTAATTAAAGGGTTTGTGTAAAAGTGCTCCGAGTGGAATGTTTGTTTATCTTCTCAGTTTTATTTAAGCTTAATGAGAAGGCGGCCGGACTTTCTCCTCGGTCAGAACATGGGACCAAAATAAGAAGCTTAGTCATCTTCTCTCAAAGCAATTAGCACTTTTTCCAAACTGCACCACACACTTGGTTTGTTGTTTTTTTTTTAAATTCAGGACTATTACATGCTTAGTTTAATTTGAGTTGGTTGATATGAAATTACTGTGATCACAGTATTTTATCTGAGACCTTAATCATTGCACTGCAAAGTTCCAGCATGCAAGAAAAAAAAACAAACAACCAACCCACCTTACACGAACTTGCTTGCTCTAATTTCCTGAGGTGGGGACAAGAGAAAGTGGACCGCCACCAAAACCACATTTTCTTATCTGACTATGAAACGATTTGCTGCGACAGGCTGAGCGTGAATGCAGCTGGCAGTGAAAGGACCGTTATGACTTTATTCCAGCTATACTAGAATCATTATGGCTGTTTTCTAACACAAAGACACCCTGGAGATTTTACACTGTGTGTGTGTGTGTGTGTGAGTGTGTTTCCAAAACCTTTTAAGTTGGATAACCCTTATTTGTTCAATTGCATTTGAGAAAATTGCTATTTGCTATTATCAAGATG
The DNA here is from genome assembly GCA_014839995.1 of Xenentodon cancila. Classification (NCBI taxonomy): domain Eukaryota; kingdom Metazoa; phylum Chordata; class Actinopteri; order Beloniformes; family Belonidae; genus Xenentodon; species Xenentodon cancila. Next base: position 10,759,493 of record CM026213.1, read on the forward strand.
TTTTAAAGCAGCACAAAGGACTTTTTTGTCCCCCCCCACCGCCATGGCTAAAAATCAGTTTTGACTTAATTTTAAGGGATATTTCCTTATTTTTCGATCGCTGTCGTCATCTCCAGTCACTGGTATCTGCAACTTTGGACCTGACTGCGTATCACTTACAGCATCCGTCATCACGAGTGATGAAACCGTCTCAGAGCTGCAGATGAGACGTGGCCTGTTATTTATTTTTTTACACTGCCACTATTTAGGTCAGCCTAAAGGGACTCTGGGCATGAGTGCGATTCGTCACTTGGGCCAGTGTGAACACAGCAACCACACTCCGGTGCAAAACTGCCACCCCGAGACCTCTTCCACGAGCTGGTCTCGGCACGGCTATTGCCAACCTCTGATGTGGTCCGTTTGCTCCGCAACCTCGATCTGACCCAAAGCTCCACATGCAGACGCTAAAAATGCTCCTGTAGACAGCTGGGTAAGTGCATTGTGGGTTGTGAAGGAGCGCGTAAAGATGGCAAAAGAACATATTTGGCAGCATTTGCTGGACAAACGACTTCCGGCCGCCGTCGCGCTTCATTTACAAGCTGTGGAGTTTCGCCTCGAGTGGTACAAACAAACAATTTAGAGGAAAATAGTTGCATTGGCATGTATTTCAGCTCCCCTTCAGGTTGGCCGTCACGGAAACATCGAACTCCGACAAGCCTGAAAATGACCTACGGCGAAATGATCGTCGTTCGAGCCACACTGGCAACGAGACCTGTGGACGTGAAGTGAACTCCCTGATAACCGATGCGGTATAATCTAGTGTGAACAAACACATCTGACTCAAGAAAAGACAGAAAACTAGAGACTGCCCGTGACCAAGCAACAGCAATGCATCCGAAAACAAAAAAAAAGCAGGGCCAGGCATGACAAAGGTTCCTTTGTGCTGCTTTAAGACTCAACTCTCACTAAATATTAGTTGCTGTTTACATTCGAGTGTATTTAACAAGCACGGTGCTGCTGGCAGCTTCTGAGAAGGTGATGAAAAGTATTTGTTGATGTCATCGGGGGACTTTGACTTCAAACACAATTTATTACTGATAAGGAGGCGCAACGAACATCTGTATAAAATATAACGTCACAAGGCGAAAAAGAGCAAAAACTACATGTGTTGTGATCATTTTTCTTTGATTTTTTTTTAATTTTTTATTATTTATACTTTTATTTACCTGATTATCAAACTTTCCCTGAAAACGATAACATTAAAATGTCACGCTGCCGTCATGCCTCCTACTCTGTACCGGCTCTCGTCGTTACGTGCACGTCTGCAGGTCAGAACCGAGCACATCAGCCACTTTACAAAAAAAAAAAAAAAAAAAAAAAAAAAAGAAATGTCAGCTGGGAAAGCAAAGAAAAAAAAAAAAAACTAACCACACAAAAAGCTGGTGTGGAAAAACTGGAACGATGTCAACACCAGATTCTTGCAGGAAACAACGGCTTCAGCAAAGAAGACCGTTAAAAACTTGAACAACTAAAAGGCACTGGTTTTCCCTCTGATACATCCTGTGTAAACATTTGGCTAAGCGAATTGTGTCTGCATAAAATAAATGAAGAATCTTCCCCTAGCTGTTTCGTTTGTCTTTCGTTGGTCAGGTCAGTTAATTTGTTTTCATTCGTTCGTGTCAGAGAATGTGTCCAACTTTCCTGCATTGTTGTGTGTCCTCTCCATCACAAACAGGCTCCTGGAAACCGCAGAGGGCGATGCGGTGCAGCTCGGCCCGTGAACACTTGGCTTGATCTGACAATCTTGGCTGTAAAGTTTCGTGTTGAGGGAGGAAACAGTGTTTGGAGTTGTTGGTTTATCAGTGGAAACAGCACTGAAACTCTGGAGGCAGGAGAGAAAGCACGAGGCAGATGGACATCATAACAAAGTGCTATTTATCTGAGCTCAGGGCCACGGGGGAGGGGCTTAAAAAAAAAGAAAAAGGCTAATTCTTCTTGGCCAGCCGAGAGGATGAGCTCCAGGTCAGTGGTTGGATGTCCTACTGAAGGACTGGAATAAAGAGTTTCGAGGACACGGGTATTGTGCTCCAAAATTAGGCTGAATGGTCAAAGCCTGGATGGGTGGGGGAGAAATCTCAAAGGGAGCAAAAAAAAACCAAAACCAACAAACAAAACAACAAAGAACTGGACCAGAAAGATGAGGAGAAGCAGGAGACGCAAGTGCAGAGGTATGCGGGCAGGGCAGGATTTAAGGCATTGATTCACAGTTTAAGGCAGTCATTTCTCATGAAACAGCAGAGGTTTGACTCCGCCTTCTTTGAATTTTGGTAGCTGGTTAGAGATGATCTCCGCCAGCATCTCTGGGAACTCCACGCTGAGGGTTTTATTCACAAAGGTGTAGAAGCAGATCTGAAGAAGACCCTCGACCATCTGGACAAGACACCAGGAGAGGCAGAGACGGAGCAAAGTTAGTTACAACCTTTTCTTTTCTCTCTCTTTCATTTGCAGAATTAGATGTAGTGGCCTCAGAACAACATACTGCGTCTTTACCGGGGAGGTGGCGTGTTTTCAACATGACAACCATATTGAATGAAAGGAGAATAATAAACTGAAATCTATGATTTTAAAAGATTTTGCACCACACACAAGAAAACACACAAAATGTTAAAACAGAGAAATATTTTTCTTTTTAAATATACACTCATTTTTTTATGTGATGTCAGCAACAAGTAAAAAAAAAAAAAAAAAGTTGGGACAGGTGTTTTATAAAAAAAAATTGTCAGAAGCTCGGGAGAGGTCAACTTGTCAGGTGTCAGCCAATCAGATTACAGCTACACAGCTTGAGCTGTCCAATGAAATCGTCCAAGGGGGCGGGACTGTAACAAAACACCTGCTTTCTCGTTTACCCAGGGGGGAAGAAATTTGACCGGTTGTTTTTTGGACTGGTATAACAGCAAGGCGCAATCGAAAGGGTCAGACAAAAAAAAAAAAAAAAAAAAGGTTTAATTTCTGCAAGACAATGTCAAACTACGTCCAGTATTCATTACAAAAGTGCAAGAATCCAGCTTCCAAACTGACCTGCCAGCAGTCACCATGAAATCACTGGGTTCACTCTCGGCCCACTAACAGAACAAATGAGGCCTTGAAATTTACAGCTGCAGAAATCCAGCAAGAAGCACAGAATGGGAAAATGTTCACTTTTTATTCAACGCTGCAACAGAAATGCTGCGAATGCTTGGTGCCGTCAAAGGAGAGCTGATGTAACGGATAAAACGTCGCCCCTGAGCTAAACTTTCTGTTTATGTCGCTGGCATCCAATTCAAAATGAGCACAATCTTCTCAATAAAATTACAAATCGACTCAGTTTCAATATTTATTATAGGTATATATACGTTTATTTTGCTGAGCAGCTTTTAAGAACCGCCGTTGAACCGTGTGAATTCAGTTGTAACGAACTGGACTGTTGACGGATTTAGAAAGAACAGAAATATGAAGAAACTGGAACAAACCGTCATTTGATTCAATTGGTTTGCACTTAACTGTACGTCTGCTTGTTTGTTGTCTCTGTTAGGTGCCCTGACGTGACCTCAGTTGGGAACTGGTGCTAAATAAAATCCCAATTCTTAAAATGTTTTTAAATAAATAAATTACATTTTACACAGGGATGCTGTGTAAAAATGTAACTAAAAGAATGAAATGCAATGATTTTCTCATCACATAAACCAGTGTGTTATTCACAACAGACCATCATGAACATATCAAACAATGAAGGGAAGGTGTTTTACCATTTCATCAGACAAATATGAGCTTATTCTGAGTTTAATGGCTGAAACCTTGGAAAAAAAAAAAAAAAAGTTGTGACATAGGCAGCAAAATGCTGGAAAAGTTAGGTGTCACTTAATCAAGAGGAAGTCCTTTATAATAAAGTGTGTGTGTGTGTGTGTGTGTGTGTGTGTGCATGTGTGTGTGTGCATGTGTGTGCGTGCATGTGTGTGTGTGTTTCCCTGACCTCCTGCATGGAGTCCAGTAGCTTAGTTAGCTGGTAGAACCGCTGCCAGTTCTGGCTCGCGTTCTCCTCTCTCTTCACGATGGCTTTCCCCAGCTCCTTGATGTACGACATCCTGATCTCATCAAACACTCCCTGGCTCTTCAGCCCATCTTTCGGCACTACATGCATACACACAAGAAGCAGCAGAGACGTCCAGAGGTTCATTAGTTTGCAGCTTCACTGCCAAGTGACTATTTATTTATGGCAAGGCTTCGAAACATCAAGTAAAGTTGTTTGAATCCTGTCGGGAAGTGACTGTGCAGTTACAACATTGCATCTGCTGCAGGGAGGGGCTATTTCATCTATCATATGTTTTGGGGGTTTTTTGGCGGGAGGAGGGGGCGCGTACTCCGCTTATGATGTTCACATGTAATCTGCATTTAAACACTTCAGCCCACAATCTGTGTTTTCTACCATCCGAACAAGTTTGTAGCACATTTGAATCCCTTGTCTGCTCTTCATCCTCTCTTCAAATGCAACAAACAGCTCTGGGCATTAAAACTTCATTATAACTCACTGTGCAGGAGGACGCCGAGGAACCTTGAGGGACGCTGGATAAACACCCAAATGCATGCATGAACCTCATGCACCAAAGTGCTGTAGGCCCCTGGAAAATAGACCAATTGTTGCCCTGCAGTGCGTGTTTCTCTACTGCCGCGGCTCGGTTGCAAGTCCACGAGAAGGGAGTATTTTGAAGAATACGCTGAGGACTTTACTGTGATCAGTACGCAGCGACGTCAATACACAGACTCCTCCCGGGTCTGCTCCGTGGCGCCGAGCCCACAACGATCAACAGTCACTTGCAGAGATTATGCAAGGCCGCGAAGAGCGTTACACACTGTCTGATTTACATAATCAAATTAAATGGAAATATTGCAGTGAAAGTGTTATGAAGACTCCGTGGTTCTAAATAATATATCTTACAATGTATTATTGTCCTTTTAAAAATCTACGACTCTTTTTTTTTTTTTTTTTTTTTAATTTACAATTGTTGCTGCACATATCAAGTAACAGTGAAGACCTGCTTTTGAACTTTACAGACGATCGTTCCTATACTGTGGGTGGCTTCAGTTTTCTTTGATGTTCATGAGAAATGATTAAAGCAGCTCAAAGCAAACCTGACCTGACCCGATAGTTTTTCCATCCCTGAGGGGAACAGATGGAAATAGCTCTCAGGTACAAAAATGCAACCAGTGAGGGCCTCGGTAAGGAAATCAAATTTCCACTACATGATGAGCAAATCGTTTATGAAGAGCATCCTTTCTCCTGCCAGAGTGAGGCAGAAAAGAAAAAGAAAAAAGAAGAAGGGTCTCTTCCTCCTTCTTAGCAAATTATGATTTACATAAGAGGGAAAAATATCATTTACTGGGACAGTGTTTGTCACTGCTGATGTTTATTGCCGGATTGTAGATCGTCTAATTACAGCTTTGAGTATTTTCTTTCTTGAGCAAGTAAGAAAAAAACAAAAACAGCTGCTCACCATTTAACCTTTTTCCCCCGAAGCCTTGTTAGAGAGCCTCCTCTAAAGTCCCCCCTCATTTGCACATTTTAAAGTACAAATAAAATCCATTTGTAGTAAATTAGGACTACATTAATAAATATGTCCCAAATCTAATTTTCACGAAGAAAACGGAAATGTGCAAAATTGGGAAAATGGGTTCTGTTGTAATAAGTTGGGTTTTTTTCTCTTTTTTTTATGTCACAAAGTGCTCCTATTAAAGCAATTTGTGCTGATTACGTAGCAAGTTAAACACCAGCCTGAAATGTGTCCTCGGAGGAAAGAAACAAAACTGTTCTAATTTCACTTCTACTTGACCTCCGAGTCTGATAATAAGGAGAAAAGTGGGTTCTGAGGTTATTCTGAACTTGCACACACGAGGAACTGGATTTATTTCCACTTTAGGAAAAGTGGGGGGGGCAGCAATATATTTTTTTTTTCTAAATCAAAGGCCCCTAAAAGTCACACTTTTGACATTCTCACAGTAAAGTGTTGTTATCTACCTATTCGATTGCCATGACACTAGTTTACCTGGCTGTTAGATTGCTTTTTTTAGAAAATTAAATGTCTCCTTGACTGAATGCTGAATTTTGGCTTGACTCACAAAGGTACACAAGCAACAGGACTCAACCTGCAACCTATGAAACTCCTCCTGTGTAAATGCACAGGTGTGTGAAGGAAAAAAACATCAGTTTTTCAGTTCTGATACTTGATGCACGAAGACGTACGTATACACCGTCTGGTATAAGTGGGGTTTATAATAAAGTGAAGACAATGATGGAGAGAGACATCAACAATTCTTACCCGGTGCACTTCCAAAAACATGGCTTCGGTTCATCGTTCTCTTTGTAGGTATTTGTTTATGTACAGCTCTTTTAAGGTTCCACCTCAGTATGTGACCAGGTTGGAGGTCTGGACTACGACGTGACTCTTCCATTGTATATTTTCTGCTGTGCTTGGGATCATTGTCCTGTCGCGTTACTCAATGTTGGCCAAGCTTTACGAGTCGGACACACCCACTCTATAAACTGGCATCCACACTAGTTTATGACCACATCACTGACTGCGAGGCGCCCGGGGAACTTCGGCTGAGAAAAACAAATCACCCCCCCTCCACCGCCGTGCTCGACATCTAAAACCTGATACGCAGACAAACAGGATGCAGCAAAACCTCTACAACTGGATTTTTGTGCGTCTTTTTGTTTGATTTCCTTATTTGGAAGAGTTACTTGTGGCAATCCTCTTCTTTCTCTAAGCACATTTGTGAAGCCTTTTCTAATTATGGTGTTATTATCTTTAGCTTTTAGAATTTAAATATGGTAAGTGCATCAAAGTGTTGTTTTTTTAAAAATACAGGAGGTAACTATTCAGTGAGTTACAAAAAACCCCAAAGTGTTTGCATGTTTTGAGTCGAAGCGACAAGTGCATTACCTGTACTGAGGAGTAAAAGCACCTTCATGCACAGGTACTCGTCATAGGACACCTGCAGGCGGACAAACTCGTTGCAAATCTTCAGCATCTGCTCGCACTGGTCGGTCATGAAGGGCAGCTTCATGCGCTCTCTGGCACGGCACAGAAAAAGAGGAGAGAAACGTGATGATCGCGGACAGGTGGGAACAGCGGTGGAACAAACAGAGCAAAAACAGAGGCAAGAGCAAAAGAAATTCAGTTAGACACAGAGCTCTTTTTCACTCCTGTGATTCAATTACGCTACAGCCGGAACAGAGAAAGCAGACTATTAAAACCAATCAGGATGGATTTTCACACCTCACGTCAAACACCGCCTGTGGCCATTTATGTATTTATTTGTAAACTCAGGAAACCACATTCTTCAGAAACTGTGAGCTCAGTGCCGTCAATCCCGTCTGAAAACTGCAGTACTACAACAATGACTACAAACAAGAACAGCAATGACTCCTTCACCTTTCATGTCTTTTTAGGTTTTTTTTGTTTTTTTTTTAACCTTTATGTGACTTTGCATATTTTTAGACGCTGCTGCTCACAACATAGGCCCTAATGTCTTTGCGTGTTGTGGGTTAATGTGTTTTTGTTCATGTAATGACTTTATTTCATTCATTCATTTATTTATTTTTAGGGGAATGATCTGTATGGAGGTTCTCAGCGAGATGCCGGTGCTCCTGTTTGATTCTTGCACTTGCACCTTTTAAAACACACATTTTAAAGTGTCGCATGGGGACCACCATCGAGCGTTTAGACAGTCCAAGACCCAAAACCTTCAGTAAAATGCCAGCGTCCAGCTTTTCAGATTCCTAAAAGTAGCTGCCAGAGATCGCCCCGCCTTACAACCCGTCTCCACTGGCTTCTGTGCACAAATGTGATACGTGTGGAAGTCCCGTCATTCCTTCGGTGACCTCTGACAGGGTTGCTGAAGTACTCTCCTGGTGTTTTCTGTAATCTTATTTGACCTGTGTGTGTTGAAAACCTTAAACCTGTGAGCTGGACTTTAGGGAGAGAAATGCATAACTAACAGGCTTTAGACCATGTAGTGAAACGATAACGTCTCCAAGTGTTAGAAACTAGAAAATAAGTTTCTCTTCCGTGGCAGCAACATTAGAACATTTTTTCTTTTTTTCCCCACCTTTATTCCATAATACATCCCCTTTAAGAGCCAGACACTAACTTAACTTTTTCTGACATGTCTTATCAAATAGGTGCTACATTGATGTATGCATCAAAACAGCAAAGTTTTATGTTTTTTTTTTGTTTTTTTTTTATCAAAACTTATAAACAGACCTTAAATGTAAAATTATGGACCTACAATATAAAAATGCACATCTGAATGTCTCTGTCTCTTTTTACGTCTTTGTATTTTCCCCCCAAATCTTTCAAATATTTTATTTATCTCTATAAAAAAAATTAATTTAGATTCTTTATATATTTAAGGGGTTACCTTAATCCTAAAACTAAACTTTACAGAGTTTAAAGGCGCTCTACTGCTGTTTACTAACTTTCTGACAAACAGCACAGAGACATAAAAAAGAAACACTCGCAGCAACATGTCAAGATTGTTAAATTACTTATACTCATGCAGCGAGTCATGTTTAAGCAGAGTTAAGGAGAGTTCAACAAAGGTTGAGCAGATCAACACCACACAAACACACATCTGCATCCCGACAACAAAGTAACTACAAAGAGATCCGTGAAGCAAAAACTGCAGGACGTGGTCAGGAGTTTACAACCTAGCACCTTCACCGTGTGCAGCCACTCGTGGTCAAGACCTCCATCCAGTTATCGCCCGAGCTGAGTCACAACGGCGCAAAAAAGTCGACTATATGAGCAGACGCAAGCCAAATGCTTCAATGGGGAAAATAAAACTGCTCAAAGGTAAAAAGCCTGCTTTTAATACGCACTTGTTGATGACGAGATCGGGCGCGAAGCAGAGCATGCTGCCGTTACACTGCTCGTATGACCTCCAACCGAGACTGAAGGACATGAGGAAGAGCCAGGAGCACTGCAGCAGCGTCATCTGATCATCGAGGTGCAGGTTGCGGAAGCCTGGCAGAATGAGATAAAATGAGTTAGATGCAACACTCAGACAAAACCAGACTGACAGAAAGCAAAAAAAAAAGACCAAAATAACTTAACATGAAGATAAAAAAAGACACGTTGGACAAAGTTACTATAAATATATGAGAGCCACTTGCTGCCGTATTGGCTTATTTGTGGCGTCGTCTTTATGAAAAACGTTTTAATTCGTTACACAATTTATCATGAAAACCGGTTAAAACAAAGCAACTTAGTGAAAAGGAAGCGAGAACTGAAACGTCTTTTGTCTGTCAGAACAGAACTGCGCCGCACAGAAGGCCTTTTTATTTAGCATTTTATTTTAATCCACGTCCTGATGTCAGGCCAGATTTGTCACACTGTCACATGGATACGGGGGGGGAACAAAAGAGCCCATGCTTAAATTTCATTGGAAGTTTTGCCTCTGAGAAATATGCCATAAAATCTACGAGCACATACTTGGAGTGATTATCAAGTCATGTGATTGTTTTTCTCCTCGTGACCAAAAACTACCATCAGAACGGCTGCTTACAAACGCTCCATCTCTGCTTCTGTGATGTGGAAACCGATAGTCACCAAATCATTTTTCTGACGTTTACAAAATGAATTTAGGCTGCTTTGACAACAATAATTAAGTAAATAAGTAATTTCATGGGTTGAATCTCAAAGCAGTTGGTCTTTAAGAGTTATGTATCCATGACTTAATCCACCCATCTGTGATTGAACTAAAAGTCTAAATTAAAAAAACAACTTTATTAATCCTCAGAGGGAAATTATATTGTTGAAATATAATTTATACAGAAAAAAAGATGTTTAAACAAATAAATGACGACAGGAAGAGCAAGTAAAGAGAGAGTTGATGCTGATACAGAATCTCCAGAAATCAACGGTTATTGGCCGTTGAGTTTGTAGCCTGGCAACCGGTAATCCAGTCATGCAGCATCAGTAGGCAACATCGCTGAACCATCTGATTTTAACACATATTTATAGACTACTCCGTTTTCATTTTTCCCGCTCCCCCTGCAGCCTCTCCACCTGTATGGGATATGTTCCTGCAGCTACACCTCGGAAACTCCCAACATTCCCACTATGTCCACATCATCATCACACGCTTCTACATTTTAATCCCCCTTGAAGAGTGAAAGAAGTTTAAGTACTTTAAATTTCCTCCTCTCTGTTTTGTCCCTCTTTCACTTTGGTGGATTTGGGGTGTTTTTCTGAGTATTACTTCATGTCTGCAGAACTTCATCAGATGTTCTCAGTTGTTAACAACTTCTCACATTCATGGTAAGTCTTTTTTCTACGTTTTTTTTTTTTTTTTTTTTAAATCCCAGCCCATCCTTCCACCGGATCATAGATCAAGCTCTTACAGAGGTCACACATTTTATCACATGGTTAGTGATTGGTCTCCACTGCCAAGAGGAGACATTTAAGAGGAAGGGGAGAAAGAAGTGTGTCTATGTAGAGTCGTAGCGACTAAGAAAACTAACTGGCTGCCAGCCGGGGCAGGATTCAATCAGCTAAATGATCCCTCCTGAATTCAATCAGCCAGAAGCAGCGGTTTACATGTGGAGAGTCCTCCTGAAGTACCTAAGAGGACATTTGAAATGATGTTAAGTTCTGCCTTTTCTCTGGGATTGTGTTGTGTTTGCATCATTTCAGAAGTCCACCTGCACCTTAAGAAACAGGACAGGCATCGCTCGGTTAACTGGCAAGAAAAAGCCGTACAATTCTGTACCATACGAGTCTAAATCTATACAAATGTGGGATTTTTATGTCTAAGTGATGCCATTGTCATTGCTGCGTATAAAAAGCAACAAATGGCCCAAAGTGGCTTGATCCACTTCACTACAGCACTATCTCAGCGAGCCTCTACAACCCAGCAAACGAACGCAGGGTCTTCCATTACCTGGCAGGGACTTGGCCCACTTCACCGCAGAGATGACTTGCTGGCCGCCCAGTCTGTTGAGAGTGGTCATGAGCCGAGAGGACGTGTCCGGCAGCGTGCCATCGTAGCCTGAGTAGATGATCTCCGGTTCGATGGCCTTCAGCACAGACAGCATGGTGGGCAGGAGTTGGGGCATGCTCCTGGGTACGACCAGAACGGGCATGTTGCTGACAGCCTCCGAAGGCCCAGCGGACCGTGGCACTTTCATCTTGATCAGCTTCTTGTTTTTCCTCGCTGGGTGGGAAAACGCCAAAAAAGAAAAACAGTACTTTTTGAAGCAGTTTGAATTTCTGAGAGGTTCAGCAGCCTGCTGGCCTTTAAACCAATACACCCTTTACATGGCTGAAGTGTCTAAAGAGAATACAAACTCACAACTATGTAAACATTGTAAGGTTTTTTTTTTTCTTAAGGTTTTAGACATGTAACTCGTGAGTCTTGCAGACTTGCAGACTTAGAGGGGACCATTACGCCACAGACCAGGCTTAGAACTGAATCATCCAGCTCCGTCTTTGATGCAGGGTCGTGTCACTGTGGCAGTTTGTCCAAAGCACGTCACAGATGTTTCATTCAGACCTCGGGGTAATGTATATGGGGAAGAAAATAATATGTAACTTTTGGGAAACTACATTAGAAGAAATGCAGCAGGCATCTTATGACAAATCTATATAATAAAAAAGAAAAACCGAATAAAGGCTGAGAATGAATGATAATCGCATCAATGCGTGGCCCCACCTGATCACTTCATCTCGGTTCTTTTACATCCTGGATAAGCCTCTGGCCCAATAGAAATAACTCAATAAAAATAAACCGGAGGAGGAGGTTGGGTCGGCAGATCCAACATTGCTGGTTTCTGTCGAGTGATTGGGCTTTGATCCATCCACACCTTTTCATTTCTGAGGGATCTGATTTAAACATTTCTCAGTTTGTCTGCACCAGTCCCCGAACAGTGCAGCCACGGAAATGTTCAACTGAAGGTTTCTCCACGCTAGGCACATTATCCGGCCTTCATTCTGACAACGTCTCCAACAAAATGTGGAAAACATATCGGACGTTGAGAGGTAAGCATAAAAAATAAAAAAAAAGAAGGAGGAAAAACAAAACATGTCTCTTTTTCATTTAAGCATTTCCTCTCCTGCCTGCCGTTTCTATGGTAACTAAAAGCCTTTCAGGTGCAAGGCTGTCTGCTGATGTGTGGACGTCCATCAATTCCCCCTCTCTCTCTCTTTCTCTCTCTCTCCTGATGCCTCTCACTCTCTGCATTTGGAGCTACCTTCTCCTTTTGAACAAAAACTGCTCTTTTCGCATGTACTCTCAGTAAACACTGAATTGCAGAAGCTAATGGCAGTATCACGATGCCCGGAGCACGAGCTTAAAGCGGCAACCAGCTCAAGCACTCCAGCAGGTGTTGGAGCTGTGCCTGTTACTTCCAAATCCATCCTCCTTAACCCGGTTACAGCTTACATTTTTCACTGTGGCACGAGAATTCCTACCTGGAAGCATCACCAGTTGAAAGATCACCAGGTTAGTCAAGGCAGTTGACTTGGACAAAGAAGTATATATATATATATATATACATATATATATATATATATAATTTTTTTTTAAATTGTATTTATTTGCATATTTTTACATGGTTACCACAACAACAAAAAAACTACAACAGCTTATATTTGTGATCATTTTAAGGAGATTTTTTTGTTTTGTTTTGTTGGGTTTTTTTTTCCCAAATTGTGTGCTTCCAAAAACTTGTTTTTCTAAACTCTCTCTTTTGAACACCAGGTTAGTGATCGTCACCATCTCCTGCAGTCTGGCTTAAATCAGTGAGGGTTGAGACTGTTCACCTTCCAAGTTCATGCCGGCTTGAAGACATTTCCGGAAGCGGCAGGCTGGACAGTTCTTCCTGCGGATCTTATCAATGATGCAGTCATTTCTCCCTGCACACAGGTAGTTGTGCTGACCTGTGAAGAAAGTAGGATGAAGAAGAAAAAGGATAAGGGAAACAAATTAAGTTGCTAAGAAGGTTTGAGGATTGAGGATTAGTCGGGGCGGTATGCACAGCTACACTCACCACCTGTTGATTCTAAAGTAAGCCTCACAAGTATGTTGCATCCCTGTGGCGGTGGCAGCTTCACTATCTCAAGTCTACACTTGTACTACATGGCTCAATGACGGTGTGCAAAGCTCTTTGAGCACAACAGTATTAACATCATTTACTTTCCTACTGCGGCCCGTGTTGACAACAGCTGCTTCTCATCAACAACTGCAGGAAGTTGTGCTGCGTTTGATTCACAACGACGAAATAAATATCCAACTTTGATTGCAAACACATTACTGTTTTTGACAAAAGCAGCGGCTAAAAAAACCCGAGGGAAGAAACGCAGTAGGTTTAAGGAGATGGATAAAAAAACAACAGTGAAGGGCTTCTGCATCGTAACAATTCAATCATCTCTTAAGTAATATCCTTTGTTAATGTCATTTATGCTGGTTTGATTTTGTGGGAGTTGAAAAACAAAAAAAAAACCACACAGTGTCATTTGTAATTGTTCACTACATAATAATGAAGCTGGAAGCTCTATTTGACATCCCATTAGGGCATCGTTTCCGGATATAAAGCCTCAGTCACACACGGAGCTTGTTTGACAGAACCTGAGGGCTACCACATGAACGTCATCTTATTCATCATCAACGGATTCTTGTGAGATGAGGTTCAAGCATAACGAGTCAAAGAGATTAAATTAACCTGGGGTTTGTCCCACTCCGCAGAGCCCGGCATTCCACGCTTATTTTGCACTTTCACTATGACTGTTCTTCTGCAGAATCCAGACCGCCACGTTTCACTAGAAGCATCTCTGCAGCGCCGCGAGCCGCCAACCCATCAGTGAACTTCGCAACAGCTGCTGAGATCGTGCCACACTGTGAAAACCATTGACACGTAACACGATGCCTTCAAATCGTCTCTACCAGTGGAAGGCTGTGTTTTTTGTTTTTTTTTTGGTTGAGTTTTACCACATCCTACCAGCTATCGGACAATGTGAACAGGAAGTCAGCAGAGTGAAGGCATCTTTTAGCGCCACAGTCTTACATACACATTTACACTTTCATCATCACCTGTTTCTTTTAAATAAAAAAAAGACAAATGCATTAATAGGTACTGGATTTCTGAAAAGTATGCGTAGAGAAAGAAACAGGGCACACTAAAGAGGCTACATAACAAAAGAAAGGAATATAAAACTCCTAAACTGCTGCTTTGCACCCAGGAAGGATTTTTGGATTTTTCTCTGCTAAAGAAACATTCGGCACTAAAACAACCCTGCTCTACTACATCCATCCACCAATGGATGCACAGTTCAGAGGCGTTTGTTGATCAGGCCTTCATGGACTATGTGAATGTCTAAATTCAATGTAATTCCCCGTTACCAAACATCGTTGGTATGGATGAGGGGTGAAGGGTGAGAAAGCAGCTCATTTGCCACGTTTGTCACAATCTCATTAATCATTAGTCAGAGGATCTAAATAGCCGTTGCGGGCTTTGGTAAGTGATTTAATGTACACGCCACAGTCTTCATGCTATCGACAACTCTTAATGTGGACGTTGGACCCACGACTTCAAATAGATGCTGGGTGGATAGAGAGCGGCAGACATGGAGGAACTGTTAATACATACGCCGACACGTTTCTGCATGACTGCAGGAACCATCATTAGCAGAAAGAAGACCGCATTCAAAGTCAGCAGAGGCCTGACAAAAATGCCCTTTGGGACCTTAATGACTCATGTGCTGATCTTTCTTTTGAAATATCAAGTCTTTGATGTAGCTATCAGAACTAAAGGGCTTCACCTTAATAGGATCTGAATATCTTCACCTATAACTTCTCTGTAATAATAATAATTAAAAAAACAAAAAAAACAAACCTAACCCGTACGATTTTCTTTTTAAAAAGCCTAATATGCCTATATATTATAATAACCCTATATGTTTTCATCACCGAAAATGGAAACAGGGTGTAAAGCAATCAAACCGTTTACAGGCAGGTGAATATTCGACGAATGCTTTAATATCAGTTGCTGTTTTAGGATCTCTGACCACAAAGAAAAAAAAAAGATTAAAATCTTTGACACTGAAGAAAGAAAAGGTAAAGCTGTTTATAAAATAGACTCAACCAGTTTTTCGACCTTTTGAAATCTGGAGCCTATCCCAATAATAATATGCTGAGAGGCAGGGAACACCATAAACTATTTTAAAAAAATATTTGGCTCTGCCTTGATACTAAAACTAAATTTAGCTGAAAAATAAATCACCCCAGCACAATGTGCATTTCTGAACCGTCTCTGTAAGAGGATACTCCACAAAATGAAGCATCTCCAGACATGGTACCAGGAGCCTTCTGGTTTCAATTTGTAGTACTGCATTAATCCAGGTACCACGGGTCAGTCGGGGTCGTGCGGGGTCGTGCGGGCTCCGGCTGCACACGAGTCGAGTGTCAACGTAGACGAGCCAAAGAGCTGGAATTCTTTATTCACTTCTATACCACTTTAAAATCTGTCAAGTTGTAAAGAAAACAGCTTTGTCTTTTATTGCGTGTTTAAGTTTCACCTTTGATAGGCATCAACCTAAGAGTGTGTAGTGCGGACTATCAGAGCGCTGTAAAACTGAGCCGCTCAGGTACGTCCCGCAGTGAGCCGGCCAGTTTCACTTCCTTTATAGCACCAAGCACTGCTTTAGTTCGTCTGTGAATATTGAGCCAAGCGCTGCAGCCTAAATGCCCCGGCCACCAGTAAACACCGAATCTGGGACATCAGGCAAATGATTAGCCCAGCTTAACGACGCTTCATCTTGCAACGATGGTGGCTGACGTTTAATGGCGTCTGGAGATAAGATGGTGCAAACATGCCCTATATAATAGGGTATTATATATAGAATATTTTCTTTTATTTCAGCAAGGCTCATACAAACTCACCGTTTGTGCATCATTGTGTGGTCATATGCAACTAAAAGCAGATAGTTTGTAGTTACCCAATTCCCAGTTTATTTATCATTTTTGATTATGTTTATGTGTCAAAAGGTAACCGCAGAAATCCCGGACTAGACCAGATTCGAAACCCAAGGACAATCAATCAGTCTCCACACCAGGTTTGATGGTGTGACGACAAAATGTCAGCATCGGGGGTGCAAATTATAGCCATCACTGGTAGCATAGGAAGACATTACAGTCATCAGCGTAAACAGCCATCTGTGGTGACGAATGTGCCAGTTGAAAGCCTTATCCTTCCCCAATCTGCTAAAAAGGGTCTGGCAACACCCATCAGCCCTGGCTGGTGAAGCATCCAGCTCAGCAGGCAAAACTGGAAAATAGAGCGAGTGTCAGAGCAGCATCACAATTAGGTCTTATAATCCTCTAGAAACTGATGTAGCTCCTCAAAAAAATGCTCTTTTTTCAGCCTTGGAATGGCTTTAACACTTCTGTCAGTGACTAAGGATCTACGAACGTGCAAATCTTGAATCACTGATGTTTCCACCCAAAGCCAGATGGCAATAGGCCTGGTTTCTTGAGTTTATTTAAACTATTATGCTTTGCTAACACAATGGTCATGCACTTGTTTCCGCTTTACACAACATTAGAGATTCAACAGTTTGAAAGTAGTCCGCCCTCGACGTCTGAGTGGGGCCGACGGCCCGCACCTCAAAAAGGTAAGAAAGAGGTGCCCCGTTTGGCTGCCCACCGAGTGAAGGAGTTACAAAACGAGACCGATAAAAAGAGGGAAAACCTGATTATGGACATGTGAACAGTTTCACCCTTTGCAATTAGTTTAGTGGTCAAGCTTAGAGGTTAAACCTGCAAAGTTGTGCAGTTCTCTTGATGGGTCGCAGCAATGTCTCCAAATAAACGTCCGTCATCGTTAACATCTTTTGATAAGGAATGGAGGCTTACAGAGTCAGATTTTACGACATAAGTCATTTAAAAAAAAGGAAAACCTGTCAAGCCTGCCGTCATCACAGCAAGAGCTGAACACGTCGAGCAGCTTCGCTTCTCTCATCTTTTGGTTTTGGCACCTTCTTCGCCTCTCATTTTTAGCTCCTCTCATATTTTACTGGGAACATGTGGGCCGTCTCGGGACCAGAGGCTGCTTTGCAGAGTCAAATTGGAAATCCACACTTGAAGCGTTTATGGCAACAGAAAAATATCTCTCAGGGGCATAATAAGGTTAAAAATTAGATTTGTGTGGAAGAAAACCTTACATTACAATCCAGTAGCACATGGAATCATACTTATATCCTTGTATGCATATACAAGGATTATGTGTCACGGAAACCACAAACCTGGAGGAGTACAGCTCGTCAGTGTTGGATTACATTGCTTTCTGCACTGACACCGTTTTGACCAAAGTCACCATCAAGGTCTACCCAAACAAAATGTCCGCTCCCCGCTCAAAGAGGGAGACGCTGCCTACATGTCAGGAGACCGGCTGGCCAACGTCAATGCCTGGAGAAAGCTGAAAAAAGGCCAAGGAGAGATACCAACAGCGCATCGAGAGCCACTTCAAAAACAATAACCCTCGTGAAATGTGGAGCGGTATTAAGACCATACAGACTACAGGAGATGTGCCCTGCTGATGAACCATGACTCACTTCCCGATGAAAAAGATCAGACAGGGTACCAGGCCGGACACTGAAGACATATGCTGACCAGTTAACAGGGGTGCTAACAAATATCTTTAATGTGTCTCTGCAAGAGGCTGCAGAGGTTGAGGCCTGACTCCCAACCAGCTCCTCGTTCATTTATACAGGAGCACCATAGAGAGCGTCCTGTGCTATGGTGCAACAGTGTGGTACTCAGCAGAGAACTGGAGAGACGTAGAAAGAAAAATAGCAGCTGCACAGAAGATTGTAGGAACCACGCTTCTGGACTGAAAAACCCTCCACGCTAGACGGCTGCACAAGAAGGGAAGCAGCATTATTAAAGACCCCATTCACCTAGGCCACAAGCTGTTTGTCCCCCTCCCACCTGGCAAACAATTCAGGATTATCAGATTGTAAAACAGCAGACTAAGGAACAGCTTTTCCTTTCCTTCCTTTTCCGAGAGGTGTGGCCTCCATCACACCACCTCCTACCACACAGCACTGGCTGAATAATCACCATCCACTAAGCTGGACTTCTCTGTATGTTATATATATATATATATATATATATATATATATATAAACCCATTTGTATAAATTATGTACAATGTACAAAACATAATTTTGCTGGAAACAATTAAAATCCCCAAACCTGAAGAAATCAAAAATCAACACACAGTTAGATGACATGAAGGGAAATCACGGCGCTGCAGGAGATGATTGTCAAACACTGAGCTGTGGAAACACAGTGGTAAAATTCTCATTTATAGATGACTTTTAAGCCATCAACCAAATTATTCACTTGAACACAGCAATACTGACAATTAAACAGCATTGAACTGTGATCAATCAGCTGACAATCAGTCCCGCAGGGCGGGGCTGCTCATCCCGGGTCCTCGAGGGTCACTGCCCGGCACGTTTTAGACGTTTCCCTGCTTCAACACCCCGGGTCTTCAAATTAATATTTCATTATAACAGTCATGTGCAGGCCTGGATGACAAGCTGATGGTGATCCATTCATGTGAATCAGGCGTGTTGAAGCAGGTAAAGAAGAAAAACATGCAACGGGAGAGGCCCTCTGGGTCCAGCATGGGGCCGTACTTTTAAAAGCAGAAACTCGACTATAGATTAAACACATTTGTGACATCAGGTGAGGTAAAGAGGGACTAATTGTAGAGTGTGATTGCAATTTTTGGATTAAACACGTGTGAAGATGATGAGGTGGAGCATTCTGAGCAGAAAATGAAGAGCACAAAAATCATTCACAGGCAATCAGCGCTGATTTGAATTACCGAGTCAGAACAGTTGCATGCATTCACAGATAGTTGGCAAAAGAGAAAAGAGTCAGTATTTCCACCATTCACCATTATCATTCCATTCCATCATGATCCTCATCATTACAATAATAATTATGATTGTTATTGAGAGTGCATTTATTTACCATCTGTGTTTTGTCGAGCTCTCCATCCTTCACCATACAGACAATGAGCGGAGAATGGAGGAGAGAGAGAAAAACAAAAATGACATAACTTTCTCAGTGCTACTGTAAGAAAATGAAACCTACACTTGAGTAATGTAGTTTTAACACTTTTATTTTAGGTTTTCAAACCCATCCACAGGACAAATCTAAAATAAAAGACTCCAATATCCTACGATCACTCAAGACATGATTAGTTCAGACTCTGAGACATGTTTATGGGGTATAACTGCAGAAACCAAGCGTGAGCTATCAGACGCTCTATACGTGTGTGAGGATGAGGAAGCGGGAAATACATCGCAAAGCATTTACCATTTATAATTCAGACCACAATGCTCATAAAATGTTGCTGCCGTCGTCACATTTGACTGCGGAGATAGTATTAATAAAGTGGTGCCAAGCATGTGGCTTTTCTACACACGTTGGCTTAAAACGTTACATTTTTATTAATCAAATAAGAGGATTTGCTTGTTGTGGTCAGACAGTGGCTTTAAGAAATCCCAGCAGGCAGTCATGTGCTGTTTAGTGTTTAAGGGTCCCTGTGAGGCTCTTACTCAGTTTAAAAGGGGGATCGCCGAAGTCTAACCCTCTTTTATTATCGAATGATGTGGTCTGATGCTCATTTAGGCGTCCTGGACGCTGCTGAAATTTTAATTTATTATTCCTAAGCAGCCATGCTTTGACACGATGTTTTCTTGCAGGATTGTGGAAAACTCTCTTGACTTTTCTTAATTTCACTCCGACTTACGCCATCATCTGTGAGACGTTATAAAATACCGTATACAAATTCTAAACAACCTGAAGAAAGGCTGTGAATACTTGTGTCACAGGGATATTTAAGTCCTGCCTTTAATGCACCATCAAACAATCCCAGCTGATATTTTTACGTTTTGTGAGTCGACGATAAATCCGAAACAGAGTCAAGTCAGACACAGCCGTTTTACAGTTCATCTGAATCACGCTGAAACCGTGTTTGAACCGTGTTCAACTTTAGGAACAATGGGTTTCTAACAGCAGGTCGGGTCACCAACAGTTACAGCACAAGCAATGTTAGTTGCAGATCCAGAAGAAGCAGAGTTAACAAATGCAGAAACAGGGCGAATGAAGGGTTACTGGTCCTTTCAGCTTGGAAAAACTGCAGTTAGTGTGGGTCACCTCTTTGCATTAGGTATACAATGGTGATACGTGCAAGCAACGGTCAAACAACAGTAGGAAAACACTTCAGAAAGTTATAACACATCTGCAGAGAAGAAGCTTTTAGAGAGACGAGACAGAAAAGGACAAGCGCACAGCTGAAAAGACAGGAATGCATGACAAAACGCCTTAAACACAAAACAATTTTTCCTTTTTTTTTGTGTGTCCAATGCATTTCTGTCCCTCCCATAATGATCAACAATGTCAAGATTCAAAACAAGCACTTATTTATAATTCAAATTCACTTGTGAGGAATCTTTGCTTTGACACAGGACAAAAGAAGAAGAAGAGGTGGTCATAAGAGTTCGGGACTAATATTCAAAACCACAAGAATGCAAGTAAATTACCACAAGAATCAGCCTGAACTTAGATGTAGAGAGATAATCTAGTTTTCTGCAACAGTTGTTACAGCGAAGATGTTCAAATGGGTCAGCAGCTGAAATGATGCAATTCAACTAAATGAGAACCTCTGGTACAAAACGTATCAAGTTAATAGGCGCCGATTAGATGTACATGTGGACAGTTACTGCCGCTTGATTATAGTTTGCTGTAAAAGTCGACACAGTTTATCGCGTATTACTTAAAGCTGTAATTCAAGTTTGTTTTCCCTGATGAAACTGCTTATGTGAAGTCCACTGGTCCGATCTAAACCAAAAGGACAGGGACCAGTAAAGGTAAAGCCGAGGACGTGAGTGCAGACTGGTAGGTGTGTGGAACCAACCTTCAACGGCCCTCTTGAAGAACACCTTGCAGCTGCCGCATGTGACCACCCCATAGTGGCATCCTGAGGCTTCATCTGAGCAAACCAAACAAATCTTATGGGTCTGCCCACTGGACTTGGACTGGTTTGGCAACGCAGGACTGCTGGTCTCTCCTGTTCTGGGTGACGAGCTGGAATATGCAGAAAACATGGTGGGGGTGGGGGATGGGAATAAAATAAAAGAAGAAGAAGAAAAAGATATATTAAGATGTGTGATTTGCGTGGAAATATGCAGGGACTTGGCCTGCAGAGCTTTGGTTTACGGATATGACCAACTGAAGCAAACCCCGGATCATGACTGAAGCATCACTTCATCTCCTCTTTTCTTACTTTAATGCACATATTTTTACAGTCAGGGAAAATTACGTCATCGGTTCCAAAATTATCTAAAAGAAAACGAAGAATAAATATCTATGTTAAGCCATTCCTCAAGTCGTTTTGTAGGTACTAGTTTCGGTGTAACGTAAGATGCTGCCCTCAAGGGAGAAAAACTCAACTGTCTCCATGGTTTATTAATTTTTATGAAACTCACTGGTTCTCCTTCATTGATACAAAAAGCAAATATGCCTGACGCAACAAAGCCTATGACTTCCTTGTGCAGTAGCTAAGCTCTAAATCTCAAACCGATGCCTGCAGTTATGTTGTAAGAGATATAAAGCCTGGCTAAACCCTTTCTTTTATAGTTGTCATTTTCATATCTTTGAGTCAAAGTTATTGAAAGCCCTGCACTGCAGCGGGAGGCTTAACTAGTCACCGACACAGATTTGAAGCTTTTTTGGGGGGTGAAATGATAACATGTGGCGCAGGAGCGATCCACTGACAGTTATGCAATTCATGACAGGAATTTGACTGCACAGAACAGGATTTATCTTCCCTCTTTTGTTTGTTTTGGTGTCACACTGATTAGAATGACAGGCGGATTATGCAACAGAGCTATTTTGCAAACCTAGATAATAAATTGTAGGCATATATATATATATATATATATATATACAGCCTTAATAAAATAATTTATAATAAAAGCTGCAATCATATTTGTACATAATCTCGTGCTCCTGCTGCCGAAACTCTTCTCCAGCTCATCGT
Organism: Xenentodon cancila; assembly: GCA_014839995.1. NCBI lineage: Eukaryota > Metazoa > Chordata > Actinopteri > Beloniformes > Belonidae > Xenentodon > Xenentodon cancila. The sequence continues at coordinate 10,781,625 of CM026213.1, forward strand.
AAAGACTTTCAGCGAGGTTAAGGTCTGGATTCTGTGGTCGTCCAGTGTGAAAACCGTGTCTTGTGCGCGCTGAAACCCTCTTTCATAGTTTGAGCCCATTTAATTCCAACATTTTCATCTTGGAACATCACACCCTCAGGGAACAAAAGAAAGGAAAGCCACCCCAGATCATAATACTGCCTCTACAGGCCTGCATGGAAGGATGGATGCATCACTTCATCCAGCACTCCTCTAAGCCTTACGCACCCATCAATCTGGGAGAGGGTAAATCTGGACCCATCATGTGGTCTGATTACTGAAGTTATGTTTTTTAAAGCCTCACTAGTATGGTAGAGGGTTCTCCTGAAGCAGTGTAGTCTTAATGTGTTGCAAAATACAATGGAAATGCTGTGTGATTGTGATTTAAATAAATAAATAAATAAATAAAAGGCGTTCTGTCTGTGCTGCTACTCAGTGGCCAACCCCACTCCTATTTTCAAACAGGCATGACCTAACTTGAGAGCGGCTGCTGCCCCATGGTCACTGGAAAGACGACACCTGCTTATGTAAACTGAACTCGAACCAAGCAGAGTAGGAGCGGCGGGCCCAGCTAACACGTTTGTCCATATCTAAACAGCGAGACGGGCAGCGTCACTCCCAGCACATGCGTACATGCCGCTGTCTTATGCCGAAATAAGAATGCTTCACATGGAAACACCTTCTGAGCCTTTGGCAGTTTGACAAAATATACAAATCACACTGTTTTTGCAGATGGCAGACATATTGAGGAAAAGAGAGCGGGGAGCTCGATCGCACAGTCCGGATACGTGTGGCCGTTGCTCGTGACATGTAAAAAGCAGGGAGATGCTGAAACGCTTAAACAACTTGAACGAGAAAAGTGCTTCTTGTGAGCTCAGCTACAATCTTTATGCCGTGTCCATCTTTGACTTTCGTTTGCCGACTTCGACCACCGTGGGCGTTTCCCTGAGCTACAAACAACATAACCGGCGATCCCGCTGCCTTTAATGTCCATCCATGTCACAATTTTAGCAACTCCCCTCTCTGTCCTCTCCATAATATGGACTAACTATTTTCAACGATGTTAAGTATGGTTGAGTCATGTCATTTATGAGCTACTGTATTGTAGATATTTATTTTTCATCAATGGGGTGCACTGTGACAAAAACAAAAAAGTTTCAAACCACAGAGTAACAATTATTAGGAAGAGTCCTCCCGCTCGCAGATGAAGCAGGAAGCACTCTCCCATCCGTTGCCACAGCAACAGGAGACTTGTCTACCTCATGGATCCTCGCCTGCACCTCGTTGTCTATCTGCAGCACAACTCGACGACCACCACAAAATAGGTGTCTTGCCTACGTAGTGAAACCCCAGCTGCTGCGAGGCTGCAGGTCTGAACACCGGAGACAAACGAGACGGGATCACGAGGAGCGTCGTCCAGGACTCAAGTCGGTCCATCTACCAGCGTCTCTGTGCATTTTTCTTGCATTCTGCATACGTGTTAATTTATTAAACGATAATGCTGTTAGTGTGTAAGGGAATGCCTCAGACCGTAGGTTGTAAATTTACAGGATTCAGTTAAATCATTTGCAATATAGTCCCACATGGAAATCGAGGGCCTGACCACGTAAAAAAAAGATTACAAATACACCAGAACATTGCACACCATATTCACCGTAACCGCTCACCTTGGCAGTTATATGATGAACAGTCACACTATTACAACCACCTGTCTAATGTTGTGTAAACCCCCCTCCAGGCCTCCAAGGCGGCTTGTCCTTATGGACAAAAGCAGCAGGCAGGACCGCGGGTTTGCGGCGAGGCGCCTTTGTGAAAAGTCGACATGTTAAATGAGTGCTAACTATCCAGATCGTGCTGGTTCTGATGAGGTTGGAGGCTGGGTCACAAAAGAGCCGTTCCTCGTGCGTCATTGAGCTGTGGCAGGAACATTAGATGCCTGCTGTCATTTCCTTGGTTTCACAGAGGTTTCAGTCTTGTGGCTAATCGGTGTGTTCGACACATCAACAACTCTATATTGAAAGATGGTTATAAGTCCGTCAGTAAAGTCAACATGATTGCCTCTGACTGTAGCTTGGCCTCGCAAGGGGGGGGGGGGGGGGGGGGGGGGGGGGCTTTAATCAGTCAAACCTTTTAATAGTTAGACTTGACCTGCAACATGACCACGGTCCAAATGTCGGCAGTCTGTTTCGCAACTGCGCTGGCAGTATTTACACTAAATATACCCTTTTCACCTCTGTTATAAAAGGTATAATAAAGTGCTAGGTGTTCACCTTTATGACTGCTTCATTATTAGACTGCTCAGACACAATAAAAAGAAAAAGAGATGGGCGGTCAAGTGGCTGATCACGAGATAGTACTACCAGCAATCAAGTTACTTCAAATGCATTAGAGGGCTAAAATGACACAAAATTACACGAATCTCCGTTTGGCATTGACTCAAATGCTGGTGCAATAAAAAGAGAACAAGGTGGTGTGTGCATGAAACATTTGCACACAACCCTCTCTACTTTTGCACCAATTCTCATGCTCCTCTCATTGCTGCAACACAGCGTGGAGGCCTGAGCCAAGTAGCACAGATTCGAGACTCGTTAGGAATGTCTCCATACTGGGCCAGAGCACGGCGGACTGTCACATATGCAGACGGACACGATGAAAAAAGGCTCAGGTGCACAGATAACATACTATTCCTTTAATGTTAATAATCAAATCAAACTTTCAACCGTTATTTTTTTTTTATGAAGATGTGCCGGAAAAAGGATCATCAGCGTCAACGGAATCATGAAAAGCCCGTCTGGACTGGGCTGACCTGCCATCTCACTGGGGAACCACACGGCCGTTACTGGAGCGGGAACCCATGCGAGCCAAGTTTTTCCAATATGATCAAAGCTTTTTTTAGGCTGACGTGTGGGAGCAGAAAGTATGAGGTGGCCGTGGGAGAGCGGTTCTTTCAGAAGGGATATGAGTAAGACCATGTTTACAAATGCAAATATGGAAACTAAATGACTGTCTTTTATCACTCTACACGACACCTACTGCTTAGAAACCCTCTTTAAAACGTATACTGAGTATTTGAGAGTTGTTGGGGGGAGGGGTTTTGTTTTGTTTTTTAGTTTTACCATTTCTTCTCAGCATTTGTTGTACAGGTCAAACTGCCAGAGACACTTTGAACAGCTTCCTTGTAAAGTTGCTGGAGTTTTGACCTCCTCAGAATTCTTTAGGCATGTGAAAAATTAAATATATTATTATTTAAAAAAGAAAATCAAGTTTAAATTAAAAGAAAAAAAAAAAACTTTGTAAATCTCATGGCCTCCAGTTTCAAATTGTATTCTTAACTGATGCCAACATGTATTTACTTTTAGTTAAAATAAATGAATACATGCATATTAGAGGCAATTGTTTAAGTTTAGAAAAATGTTTCTGGCAATGGCAGGTAATCTATGAAAAGCATTTATTCAGCGAGGGAAGAGGGGAAAAAAAGTCCTCCTGCCCTTTTGACTTTAGTCTGGTTGTGTAATTCCCGGTTTTACTGTACATCTTCCTCCATGCACTTTCCCAACTCTCACTTCCTCTGTCTCCATCACATCCGTTTCTCTCAATAAATCTCCCTCTACTCCTTTCTTAATGCTCCTTCCCCCCTGCTTTTTCCTTCCTCTTCCTCTTATCCCGCCTCATCTGCGAGGGTTATATAATACGTATATTCCTGCTGTCGGGGAAGGCGCCTCCCACCCCCACTCAGCTTCTCTGGGCCAATCCCGTGTCCGTGCTGGCAGGGAGTATGGAGGAGGTCAGGCGAGTCATGAGATTATCCGACTCACCTACCCAGAGACAAGCGTGAGTGAGAGACACTAATAGGAAGCTTGCGTGTTTGCGCGAACATGTTTGTATTTGGATTTACTGAGTGGAGACGTTGGCTGCTGAAGACGAGCGCGGTTATACAACGGCCTTCATGATGGCTCCCTCTTGTTCTTCTCTTTTGCGCTCCCTAGTCACACCACTCACCCGTCCTCACATGCGAGCGTCTACGACTCCTACACACATTGATGTGAATTCAAACGTCAATAGTTTCAGCTGCTCGCAAAAGCAAAGGCAACAGAATGAATCAAGAAATAGCGCAACAGTGGAAAAGACGGAGGAGTTTTGGACTATGTCACAGATTTCCAAGACCGGTACAAAAGTGAACTTATATAATATGAAAGAGAAGCAAACGAGGTCCCTTTTATAGAGTCTGGCTCGTTCCTGTGCAGAAAACTGTCCACATGCCGTCTTTTTAAGCCTGTGTGGTAAATAAAGACCGGGGGGTGGAGTGATCGAGCAAAACAAAGAAAGGAAAGAAAAACAAGTAATTCAACAAAGCGCTTGACTTCCTCTTTGACTCGGTGACGGTTGATGTTTGTGCCATCCCACTTCTCCTTGTCCCTCTGCCTTTCTGTCCTCTAAAACTCAAAGAATCATTAGCCAAGCGAAGATGACAACTCACAGGCCCTGCTTTCCACAGCGGCCTGGCACGCGAACGGGGAAAGCTGTCATTCACTATCTGACATAAATCAGCCGCTCTTTCTTGCATTCTTGACATTAGGCCTGAATGCAATTTTCCCCTCCACTACAAGCACACAGCTCAATGAACTAAAAATATGCACTGCATGGCAACCTGCTGCACACGTGACAAAGACGAGAGCGTTTATTACGCATTACAATACAAACCGAAGCGCAAGCTGCTCCAAGGGTTCATTATGAGCCTTTTTCTTGAACAAAAAACAAAAAAAAAAACCAGAAAAGCTTCAAGAGTGTGAGTGATCTGGCCTCAGAGCTGCAACAACAACAACAGACTGAGATTTAGATGTGTGTTGTTTGTGAGGATTACATGATGCTGTGGATACATATGAAACGTGTGGTGCAACTTTCCTTTTAGAATAGATGATAACAAGTACGCTGCATTAAAAAAAATAAAATAAAAATCAACAGCGATGGAAACAGATGCAAACAGACGTAACTGAACAGACGCTCGAGCCTTCTTCTACCGCTTGGATGTGCAAAAAAAAAAAAAAAAAAAAAAAAGTGCAGAAAGAGAGGAAAGCAGTTCAAAAGTAGCTCAACAAAACTTCGACTGTTCCCCTCTCAGAAGGGTATCGTGGCGGTCAGATGAGGTCACATCTTAAATCCCTGGAGTGAAGTTCAGAAAGGCTGGAATGTGGAGCTTTAGAGAAAACTGGGCCAACGGTGCAGACTACAGGGAGCAGAACGAGGGGAAAGTTTACGTCGGTTTCAGCAAATACGAGGTCTAGGAAGGATAAATGGTCCACTCGGTCAAAAGGATTTTAGGAAAGATGTTGTTTCTTCAAATGTACGAGATCACAAAAACACGTCATTTAGTCAAGCAGAATACAACAACCACAATTAAACACCGCTTTTACCATAGTTTTTTTTTTTTTTTTTTATAGTAACTTACAACTGCCCCACATTTTTATCTTGCAAAGTGCTGTACTATGCAAACATAATAAAAAAAGAGAGACAAAAATAACTCATGGATGGTAATTTTCTCCAAAAACATACATTTCTAAGGTGGGATAGCTACTTTTTTTTCTCACCCGTCTTTTAAATCAATTGAATGCATTTATCTTTCAAGAATGTTGAACAAACAAAAATCTCTGGTGATCATTTTGCATTCTTTTGGTTAGAAACATACACTTGAATTAAACAAAAACCAGATAATCCTCAGCTCCCAGAATTGTGTCCAGTTCATCTCTGAACAAAGTCTGATAAATAAAACTAAGAGAATGACAAATGCTGAAATAAAGCCTGTGTGATGTTCACCTTATCACAGCACGAGGAAGTGCGTGTGTGTGTGTGTGTGTGTGCGTGTGTGTGTGTGTGTATTTCTACGCATGTGTGGAGCAGAGAACCTTCAATTGCTCCCTGCAGATTCGATTTGCTGCTGGCACATTGTGTGTCTTAAATCAGATAGATGGCCAGGTCCCAGAGGGTGCACAGCACCCATTTCCCCTGGTCCTCTTATGTAATTAGCTTTCAGTTAGGAGTTTAATGCGTTAACCTGCACAAATTACCCCAAAGAAAGACCTCTCTCCCCTTTTCACACACTTTTTCTCTCCATCTTCCTCTTTCTCCATCTCAGTAATATGATAGAAAAAAAAACAAAAAAAAAAAACACTTTTTCCTCTCACCATGTTATGATTAATAACCATAAATGTCACCATTACCATTATTGCAAAAATCTAAATTATAGCCTTCGAAAGGTAAACTGCAGCAGCTTACCACAGCAACAAATGTTCATCAAGACCGTAAACACGTAAATCCTGATGATGCAAACGTCCTTCTGTTGGAGAAAAGCGTTATAACGGTGACAGTCACGTTCTAAAAGGAGCAAACTGCGATAAAAGTGAAAAGACTAGACGTGTTGCTGAAGAAAAGTGATCCACGGTAGAGAAAAAAGAAAAACACACACCCATGTAAACCTGTAGATGAATGTATAAGTTAAAGTACTTGGATTTCAACCATGTGGACTAAAAAAAAAACAAAAAAAAAAAAAACAAACAGAAGAAAGAAGGATTGTATGGTGTCGTGGGTTTCAGAGATTCAGTCTTTTTTTTTCCTTTTTTTTGCTAAAATGAAAGCTTAAAACTGAAATGAAAACAGAGGAATGAAGGAGTTGAGGTTGACCAAGTGTTGAACGTTGACCCACCACACATAAATGCAATAAACACTGGTAACCTGATACGCGAGCGCAGGATAATCACAAGGTCTGGGCCGCAGCATATGAGAAGCGTTTTCGTGTCTGAGGCTGCAGCCATCGATTTATGAAGTAAAACTGGAATCAGTTTAATGTCTATTTTATAAGCTTGGACATTTAATTCATTATTTAAGCCACTTCGTATATTTACACCCATTTTATTTAACCCCTGTGATCTGAGAAAATGCTCCAAACAAGCCGAGAAAGGAGGGGAAAACTGCACGGAAACGGCGCAAGAAGCCTGCAGAGCAACGAGGCAAGAGGTCTGTCGGCAGCTGTAGCAGCAAAGTTAGCAGAGAATAGCTGTTGAGGCTTTGGCCAACTAATAGAGGGTTTCAATTAGTTCATTTGCATACACCCACCTCCTCTGTCTGCTAAAAGATCAATGGTTTAAAGATGCAAACCTAATTCTGCTGGCACACAGCGTGATAATCATGCAAAGCCAGCAGACGAGCTGTGGGTTTTTAGGCTTCTGTACGGATAAATAAGGCCATGATATGTCATAAAAATAATTGGAAAGGGTGTTGTATCGCAACAGGAAGGCAGTGGCCTACAATTAATTTCAGATACTTTACGTCGATGATCATTTCTGGCCTAGAAAAGGCACCAAATTTACAAGAATCCACCAATATTTCTTCAGAAACTACAGCAAAGCAGCTTCTACTAAAGAGGCCTAATTTCTTGAAGAAATATAGACCACAATGTAGTTTTATTTTGCTTTGTTTTCTTGTATTCCCTCCAGTGACGTTTATCGCAGCACAGTAGCACTATTTTGCACGGTAGCACATAAATGTGCTGGTGTGAAATGTGATCACTCTGTCAAACTAGTTTCGTTAAGTTATGAAGCAGCAAACTACGACACACCCTTCACAGAGAAAATGAGACTGCTTTTAATGAGACACTGGAAAGGAAAAGAATCTAATCACAACTTAAGAAACCCGAATAAAAGCGTCACAATACAATAGTACAGGGTTCCTTACCATCATCGACAACATCAGTTGTAATTCTTAGAGATAAAAAAAAAAAAAAAAAAAAAAAGCTCATCAGTGAAAAGTAATCTTCACTTGGTGGTAGTGTTTATTTAAAGGAAAAATGGGTTTAGTAAAGAAATGTCTGCAACGTGCTTTGGTTAAAATAACACATAAATACAGCGCAAACACACTCCTTTCAGCTACGCCTTTCCATCTCTGTTCCAAGCATCCAGTTTAAAAAAAGGTGGAGTCGGTTGCTCGACCGGCTTTTTTAGTTGGAAATTATTTCAGACACCCGAACATAAAGTGTCGAGCACAAAGAGGATGAAAAACGTAAAAGGTGTAATGGGCAATTGAATTTCTACTTTCAAGTATTAAATGTTCGGAATCACAAAAACAGACATATTTGTCACGATCGCAACGCTAAATAACGACAGGAGTAACGTCTGTGTGCAGCATCTAGAGCTGACACAGGGTAGAGTGCATGAATAAGAGCTGCAAACCACCGCAGAAATGTGGTAAAGAACAGCTGCGGTCAGCCCTTAAAACACACACACACACAAACACACACACACGCGCACGCACGCACACACACACACGCGCACACACACACACACACACACTGTTTGTCATCTCTTAAAATTAAATAACCTGTCCTGGACAAGAAGGCATGCAATTTAATGCACACGTGCACTTGATTTGATTCATCTCCGCTCCGACGCATAAAGCAAACAATGCAGTCTGGTGCGTTACGACCAAGCTCAGTTAAATATTTATCAGCAATTAGAAATCTGAACCAGTGCCTGTTTGGCCATCGCAGACCCTGTGATGGCGATGGAGTGATTTTTGTTTAGGCCTGAATTAAACTGGGCAAGATACAGTTTATCATATACGACATGACAAGGTTGAAAAACACTTGCCCACCTGTGTACACAAATCCGTGATACGTTTCCCAAAACGTATTGATTGATTTGTTGAAAGAAATCTGTAAGCGGGCAAATACTGTTTCACAGCCCTGTATCTAAATGCCAACTTCCAGAAAGGCAAAAAAAGAAAAAAGGTATAAAAGCGGAGACGGTGTGTGCTTGTGAGAAACATCAGACCACATTGTGTAACCAAGTGCCACGTCATTTCCGATCACGTCTTACCTGCACGACCCCATGACAGCCACGTAGAGAGAAAACACATTTATCTGACTGTATTCTTCTTTGCTCTCATAAATGACTGATTGTCAAATTGAGGAGATTCAGAAATAAGAAAAAGATCCGGACCCATCAGGAGCTGCATCACCGTGTGATTTCAGAAGGCCTGACGAAACGGTCGACTGGACAAGGTGACGCTGGCGCCGATTCACATCACGTATTTACAGTATTTACGTTACAGGCAAATGAAAAGTTTATTTTGTTTATTTTGTTTTTCTCTGTCAAAAGGACACAATCCAAAAGGTACGGAAGAGTATCGGGGCCACTGACGAGGAAAAAAAAAATACAGTTCTGAGAAAAAAGTCTGACTTTTTTCCCAAAATTTTCAAACATTACAATTAAAATCATGACATAAGTAGACATTATGTTAAAGAAGTGCTGAGTGGAAAACTGGTGCACGAAACCGGCGGGATGAGGTGAGGTGAAGGAAATATTGATTCAACAGAGGCCAATGCAACAAGCAGTGAAGGGGGGCATGTTGTGTTGATCCTGAAGGCAGGACGTAAGGAAAGGACGGGTGTTCTTCACTAAGGCCGGGAAATATGATCCTGGGCGCTGATCTGGGACCCCGGTCGAGGGAGGAAAGAATCGTCTGGATATTAGCTTTCACTCAGGTGAAGTGGCAGATAGAAAAAGAGCAGTTAGGGCTTGATAAGAGCCTTGGAGTGGTGACTCAGACAGACCTGCTCCTCTCTTTGTGATCTAAACAAGCAAAGATATGGCACAGACAAGTTCACAGCATGGAGGACGGAAATTACCTCTGCCTCTGTCAACAGTGTGGGGAATGGAGCATGTTTGCTGGCGCGGGATAAAACACCGCTGATCTCATATTAGATTGCCAAAGACTGGTGTTTGAAATTAGAGGAAAATTTAGAGGAAAAAATAATACATCTGGACATGCAGATTCTAATTTGAACAGAGGTATACTGAGTTGACAGGTAGTTTAAGAGAATAAAAAGTCATGTAAATATGAGAAGTGAAGGGTTTTTTTTTTTTATTACAGTTTAGATAAAAAAATAAAAACATATAGCATCTGGTGCACTGATTTAATGTAGGTAAACAAAACCATTAGTGGAGAAAGTAGCAGGTTTCACAACAGGTCAGTATTAATGGAGCAACCCCAGCAAAGCTTTGGTCCCCACATAAAAGCTTTCCCGATATGCTCCGAGAGGATGTGTGTAATTCCCAAACATGCAGACGAACTTAAGGACGTTTACTTTACATGCTCCTGCCTGCTGAAACGTAAAATCTTTACAGTTTTTTTGTTTGTTTGTTTGTTTGTTTTTTTCTGCCCTCCCGGTCAGTATACCTCAGCCAAGCCAACTCTCTGAAAATCAGATCGCCCGCTCCTGATTCCACCGCTTCATCCTATTTGCAAAATTATTTGAGTGAAGACGAGCACCACGTCAAGGCTTTTCATTTGGCAAACAACAGCTGGTTTGGTTTGCATTTTATTCTGGACGGACATCAAAACCACAGCACCGAATTCACCTTTAACCAACCTCACGAGAACAACTTAGACAAGAATAACTTAAATAAAACAACAACTCAGAAGTCCCTAATGTGCCTAAGATGCGCCAATTCTGAAAAACACCTCCTGATGATTTGATACTGACTCAGAAATCAGCTATTTTCAAATGGTGTATTTACAATTAAAGCACAACAAACAGCAGAAATTTAATTTTAAAGAAATCTAAATTAACAGAAGGTTTTTCACCCAGCAATGCGTTGATCGTTCCGATAGTCCGCCAGTAAATCACGTCAGTTTGAACCCCTCATATGACCGATGGGTCAGATCGGCTCCATTTGAAATAATTACGTTTTATTTTTCTTTATTAAATATACTTTGAAGTCTTATATTTCTGTTAGCAGCGAATACTGAGGGAGCTAAGCCGAGATTATGTGGCAAATGACAACTGGAAGCACATGAATCCCATTTCAGTCCGACAATAAAAGCATAAACATCAGACAAATCTAAAACCTACTTCAATAAAATCTTCAAAGTCAACCATTTTCACCGGGAAGCTTCTTCTAATTCTCAGAATATTAAAAACACACTTTTCTTCACATGTCGCTGGTTAAAATAGATGAAAAGAGACAGGCTGTAATGTTAGGGCTAATGTACTCTGACAAACACCATTTACCATTTCAGTGTAAGAGGGGGGCAGACGGAGAGGGAAGAGCGATGAATCAGCGAGAGATGGAACAAATACAGAGAAGAGAGGAGCGAGTACAGCGGAGAGCAGATTGAGGAAAACGGAGAGAATGTCAGCCGTAATTAATTTCTGAAAAGCTGATGTGCTGTGCAGCGAGGAGCAAAATGTGCCAGAGAGGGAATTGCAGACATTAGAACAAAGCCCCAGACCGTCAAAGTAGGAGTTAAACTCACGACCGTACAGAGGCAAGTGTGCGGCTGCTGCAGCTGCATCATGGAAGACCCGGAACAGCCAAGCGTATGAAATTAAAACTGTCTTTTTTTCTTGAATAATACACCACTTCAGTCGCAGACTTTATAATGACTTCTTGTATATGTTTAAAGTTTTTTTTAGTTTTTTTGGGGTTTTTTTCTGTCCTTGGTGCATTTAGTTCAACTGCTGCATATCCTGGTGCAGGAAGTGGAAATCCCTGATACTGAGGTCATCGCTCTGCTTTTTCTTTTACAACATAGTATAATCACTGGGAAGATGTTGCTTGGTTTACACCCACAAAAAAATGCTTCCTCTAACGTAAGACAAAGCACAGCGTTATATGATTCAGGGAAAAATATCAACAGGAAGCGAACGCTGCAATTCCTTGAAGCCAGCAATAAAACCTAATAATTGTGTTTACTGCTGTCATGATAGTCATTTAATTATCATCCCCAAAATGTAATTGTGCATAAGACTTCTTTTTAAAATACTTATTCAAAATGACATTAATTCAACTGTATTATGTACATTTAGGAGGAAACACAACAGTTTACTGTTTCTTTATCTTTTTCCCATTGAAAAAGTCTATCAAATATATAGAAAATGTGACATGAATTGCAAGAAAAGACTTGATTTTACTGGTGTAAACCTTTTTAAAAGTTTACATTGGCTCTGCAAAATCAAAGTTAGGCTGTCCATGTAAAATAATGACCTTATTGACATACTTGTGCTGGTATAATCGGGTTACTTAGCAAAACAGGACCAATTCACCAGAGTATTGACGGCACTGAAACATAAACATTAGTCCTGTGAGCCGTCGCTTAGAGCAGCAAAACGACCAAAAACCTGCCACAGCATAACTTTTTAGTCCGTTCTTAAAAACTTTAGACCCCCAAATGTTTTCTCTTGCCCCTTGTTTTGTTTCAGCTATCGTTATTTCTCTTTGCAATAATGACAGAAGAAATAGGTGACCTCAATGTGGCCAACAGGAAGCTGGTCAGGAATTCCAGACCGAGCAGGCCGGCTACGCCGCTTGAGAACAATGGCAAGTTTAAAGAAGCTTCTCAGGCAGCATGAAAGCCCAACAGAGACCTTTTCTACTCTAAGAACACAAACGAAAAGTGGGATAAAAGGGTTACTGTAGTTCAGGGAAAGTTAACACGAGCTTCAAATTGAAAAGAGAAAAAAAAAAAAAAAAATCAGAGCAGAAGCAGAGAAGAAGGGAGTCAAAGAGCCAAAAGAGCCGAAGAGATGAAGGAAGAATGTGAACCAGGAGAGAAAGCTGCAGTCAGAGGCAGTCTTTGGACCAGCTGGGTTTGGCCCCATTTACAGTAGAGCTCCTCCTCCCTGTCCTCCCCCTCTTCCTCTTCCTCCTCCTCCTCCTCCTCCTCCTCCTCCTCCTCCTCCTCCTCGGCCTCGCCCCAGCTCACAGACTGACAGTCACAGGAGGAACAAGCAAGAGTTGTATGTGTAGCCAGAAATAAACAGGATGCAAATAAATAAATGAATATGATACTCACAGAAGTTTGTTTCCAGGGCTCCTGCTTTCACACTGGAACCAGACAAACGATTAGGAGCCTAAAGCTGTGCTGGATTTGGTGACATGCAGCTCTAAGCCCTGAGAGGATTCATTTAAAGCAGCCATTCTTGTTACATCTCTTAAGAGCTTACCCGCGTTTTTAATAGACTGAAATGGGATTACTACCAGCGGTTGCAGTTATGGCTGCAGTCTTGAATAATGTGCAGTCTGAAGCAATTAGGCTTCTACAATAACCGACAGAACTTTCGTTTCCTTTTAGCAACATGTGCGAAGTCTAAACAGAACTGAAAGTTCCTGAAAACTATGGATTTCCCACACGGTTCTGATGATTAACTAGGGTGCATTTGTAGTCACAAGCGCCGAATACAAATGGGATTCCTGCAAGTTGCTGATTCATTTTCATCAATTCGTTTTTTTTCCATTTAGAATGATAAAATCGAATACATAGCACAGTATCACAGAGTCCAGGCTCTAAAGTCTTGTTTCAGTATTAGTGGAGGCGGAGCTATGAGAAGGCTGATGCATTTTGTTGTTCTTTCTGGAAAAAGGTAAGAAAATGAGCAGCTTTCTTAGTAACAACATGAAACGGGCCGACTGCAAGCAGCCGTGCAGGAAGCAGCTCAGGCACACAACCGGCTGTAGGCGCTCTCGCATCAACTTATCACCTGCCACAAGCAAGTCGTTTGATTTGATTCCAATAAATAAAGGAAGTTCAAAGCGTATTTGTCACAGTAACATCCATCACAGTGGTACACAGGTACAACTCCGGCACAGTTTCAACTGAACCTTTAGACCCAAAGAACCTCGGAAATACTTTAAAATCCGAGGCACATCCCTGGATCCATAGAATCCCCGTTAATCCCATTTACCAGTTCATCATGTTCTATTAGAGGTATTATATAAATAATTTCATATGGATAGGTGTTTTTGAGCACAACATCTTTCAGACTGTGGTACCATTAATGTTAGTCTTCTGTCTGAAGCGCTGTTTAGCTCCCATCCCGACTCCAGAGTTTAAAACACTCCTCGGTCTGTTTTTAGATGGAAAGGACGGTAATCTTTCCCTAAAGACGGAATCAAAGCATTTTTGACTTGGAATATAACGGAAGTTTGCAGACAGATGGACATTAAAGTTTGTCCAGAGGGCAATCTGCTATGCTTCCAGAGACTGGACTGGTACTTATATATTTATGATAAAATAGGCAAGTGGCTACAAACTCTCCTCTTTTTGTCAATTATTTACAGAACTTTCTATGTTATCAGTAGTCAATTTGTAAAGACTTATGTCGACGCAACAGCGAACAGAAGGACATTCCTGTGCAAACACATCCAAAATTAAAACGACCTCGGTTTCTGTGCACAATCCCTTCCCAAACTACAAGTTAAGTGGAATGACTTTTTCGAGTTGGAAAACGTATATTCTCCTCTAAATCAAACTGCTTTCATTCATGCCGCTTTGGACCCTGACAAACCTTTTTTTATTCGTTACCAGGCTGCAACAGAACCAGGATTGTTTAAACTTTCGGAGGCCCGCTCTGAGTGCAGCGCAAATGCTCTTTGCTTTTCTGTTGTTTGTCAATTTGACCTCTAAACAGGCATTTTGAAATGTGTTTCATGGTGACGCTGACAAGTGAGAGGAGGAAAAAGAAAAAAAGAAAAAAAAAAAAAAGGCCAGAGGAGGGAAACTAACTTTCAGAGTTTTGGTTTCCATCGTTCTTTTCAGTGGGTGCAGGTGATATCACAGGCTGCAAGTCACGGCGCCTTGTGATGCACATGACTGCCAAAAGAGAGCAGTGGAATCATGTCATTTTTGTTGTCAAATTAAAATGAAGCTTCAAAATTTTCACATGATCATTTAGCTATGTCACTGACCCTATATGGCGTGCTTATTTCCAGGAGTCTATAAATGTAAACGAGCTCAGATGCCAGAGTAATTCTTGTTACATAAAAGGATCTGGCTGGCTTCCAAATCGAACATGAAAAGCCAGAAATATACATATCCCCAGCACACACACCGAAACAATTACTAAGTCAGGCTCCTACTAGTGTCTGGGACAAAAGATACCCGGGTCAACTTATAAATGCGTTTTAGTCAGGACATTAGGCTGTTACAAGAAACTTAAATGTAGTTCTTTTGCTATATATGTGCGTACGAGTTTATAGTAGTAATACACGTTGGAACAGTTTCAAAATTCCCCAACGGAAAGTGTTTTGATCCCTTTGGAATCATAACTATGAGTTGAAATAGTTAAGAGAATAGCTGTGGGCCTAAGTGGATAAAGTGAGGTTGTTTAGTGTCAGCAGCTGCAGGCTCTTCAGGTGAGCGGCGTCAGACGAGTTTCTGGATGCCCCCAGCAGAGCTGCGCTGCCGTCCAGTCGGGTTCACCATCTCAAAACAGACAAAGCAAATGATGCATTTGAGAAATGCTTTGCTGCAACGGAATAGTTTAAACCACTGTGCCTGGAAAAACCAAGGCCACTCCTCCGAGGTTCCCAACGATGACCTGTGGAGACGAGTGACGGCCGCAGCGATGCACGGCTCCTCCTGCTGCAGTGGCCTGGCACCGCTTCAAAGACAAACACTTTGTAATCCAACGGTGATCTTTTAGGGTGCATTATTAGAAATAACTAGAAGATAATTTAAAACGTGTGTGTCCAAAAAAAATAAACAGGTCAACATATTGATACTGGATTGTACCTGCAGCACAATTCAGTCAGTATCTGACTCCAAACTCTGATTTATACCCTACTTCACTAAAGTGCAACTTTCTCCTAAACAAGCGAGGCGTCTTCTCTTTATTACATGAAATTAACAGATGAAAACAAAAAGGGCAGGGAGTGCATACCTTAGAGATGTAATAAATGTCAAGTAGACGATTTATCGCAGGTCATAAATAAACCTGCTCGGCATGTTTAAAATAAGGTGTAGCAGATGAAATGGTCCCTGTTGCTCGGAAAACTGTCTTCCCAGCTTTATTTTCTCCTCTTTCCAAATGTAGTGATCAAATTTTGGGTTTACCACCGCATCGCTGAAGATAAGGAGCGAAGCGAGGGAAACCGGTCAAAGTTTCTCATGCTGCCGCCAGCCAACGATGACTCATGGTGTAATGCAAAATTTGGGCCAAGCACACAGATGGTACGAACGCAGGGAATGAACATGACAGCTGTGACGTAGTGAGATGCTTGAAGTGGTGAAGGAGACCTTTAGACAGTGGAGACATCAAAGAATGAAGAGAACTGGGAGGAAAAGGAAGATGTGTGTGTGGGTGTTGTACAGCACCAAACAAGTCTACTCATCTTTTAGTTTTCAGCACGCACAGAACAAAGAAATGCACTGCACTTGTGCATTTTTGGGTAGGAGAGGAAGATGTGGCAGCGACAATAACCTTACAAAAATAATATATGTGACTTTTTTAAACAATGATGATAGACTTCAACAGCAATGTGACTTTAAATTAAATGTTGTGTCTGTAACCAGTGAACCAGACAAACATCACATGCTCACAATTACAGCATTAACCAGCTGATCTACACCTACCTACTACAGTTAGTGATGTACAAAATCTTATCCTAATTTATTCAATACAATGTTTAGGTTTAGGCGTTTTCTGCCCAAGTTAGGAAAAGTATACCGTGTGGAAATCACTGTAAAAGATGATGAAATTCACTTCTGTGAAATACTTTGTTGGTTTTAAAACAGCAACTTTCTCTTTATTCACTCCAATCAGTATTAACATCCACGAAAACGCTGTCAAACAGGAGCAAACCAGGAGCAAGAACATGGATAACTGGCACGCGTCATAAAAGCCATTTTCCGACCGCGATGATCAGCTTCAAGTGACAAACGACTTTTAAAAAAAACCATTCGCTTTTCTTAAGTTGGCTGCATGATCGAGAGTGTTGTGTGCGTTTGTTTTATTCTCGTCACTGTCTGTTTTTATTACAAAAACTCTCCTCTGTGTTTGAACTCAAGAGCTGAGGGGCACCGATTGATAGGCGATCAGACGGTTCGGAGCCGATCTGTTCCGACTGGGATTGGATGGGAACCATGTCTTCCCAGGGAGGGAAAAACATCCAAATAATAGTAATTTGCTCAACTTTTAAAGTTGGAGAAACAACTAAAATAATTAGGACTACAAACTCGATCCAATAAAAGAGCAAACCAGCTCTTTCACTGGCTGATTATTTTATAAAAATAAAATGAGAACATCTCCACAATCAAACACAGAGCCACTGCAACTCTTAACCTTTACTACTTCTTATAACTTTCATAAATGGCAACCCAACTACGCCACCCATAAGAAACTGTTCATCACCAGCCGTTAGCAGCAGTAGAGACAACTTTCACCTCAAGAACATTTTTAGGAAAAATATGCAAGATTTTCCACGGCAGCAGAGTTATCCTTAAATGTAAATTACCACTAAGTCGTAGCAGCAAATACAGGCAAAATGACAAAGGGTGCCTGCTTTTTCCATCACACAATTACGTTTACATTAAAAAAACAACACACCCACACACACACACAGACACCCACACACACACTCACAATTGCCGGACTTGCAGCAATGCGCGCTTGCATGTGTCTAAAAATAGTAACCTGGCCTTAGACTTACTGAGGTGAAAATCGCAGCTTCAGACGCGCAGGGGGCTTCTGTTTTAGAAGGATGACTCAGCGGTGGTCGACAGGCTGGTCAGCGTTCGCAGCCAAATAATTGGATCTTAATGCCAAGAAAGGCTCTGGCCAATTCAACCAATTCAGTCAAAGTGGGAAAAAAAAATCTTAAATGAAAAGAAAAGCTTTCTGATCACGTCAATTATTCAACAGCCCCCAATAAGGGGTCTCTTGTTGTTTGCATGAATAGTGGGGTATGTTTTTGTTACGCTACTGGTTCAAACTCTGGTAGGATGGAGAATGAGTTCAAACAAATGGTAGGCCAAAGACAAACAGGTCAAAATAACAGCAGCTACCGTGCGTCATCGGTGCTTGGAACCCCGCGCTTCCTGAACAGGCACTAGTCGGTGATAAACTCGGAGACCAACCAGCTGTTTAAGCAGCTGTTTGCTCAGTCAAGATAACGTCAACTTTACGCCCGTTCTGCTTCGAAACGTGCCGATACCGGCCCATGCTGCACAGCTCCAGCCATTCAGACAAACTAATTATTTTCCTTTTCTCATAACATAAAAGGAGAAACAAACAGTCTGTCGAACCAGGGTTCAAAGTTACTATTAATTGTGTAACATTTAGTTTTCACAACCACATGCCAGTAACTTTGACCATGCTGTGGGTCAGGTCGTTTATTTCAGGTTCAGAAGTTTGATATGAGTGAGGGCTGATAATCAGTTAACAAACATTAAAAAAAATAAAAGCAAATAATCTACCTGGCCGGAAAGCAAAACCAAAAAAAAAAAAAAAAACATAAAAAAAAAAAACATTAGACCTCAGCTGAAGCTAATGGTTCTTTGAGAAGGGCAAAATTACGCCATTATCACATTTTCCTGCAAACCAGCTTTCAAATATCCTAATAATAAACAGGAACGAGGCAGAAAACAGCTTAAGGTAGTGAATGTTTGCCTCCATATGTACAGTAACTTTGCTCTGGTAAATCATTGATGAGACTACGGTCGACTGTGTTGTCTAGTGACGACCTACAATATAACCAGCTGCAGCCTTGGATCCAAGCTGGCCGTCTGTATGCTTCAATGCTTTTCTACTCGCTTTCACATCAAAAAAAAAAGAAAAAAGATGTTTATTCAAAGCTCAAATACAACAAAACCTTTGCATTATCTTGTTCAGGAAAACAAAAACGTAATTAATTCGAGCACTTGAGCATGTTTTGCCTCATTGAAAAGGCAGATTAACAGTACACTTATACACTTTCAAGCCATTTGCATTTACAGCTCAAACTGCCCACAGTCCAACTCTTTAAGGGTCAAATGTCATTTTATGCCAACTGATAAAAAGCTTTTAAGCGCTGCATTTCATGTAAGCCGCCAATCATCAGATAAAAAAAAACAAAAAAAAACACTGAAAGAAAAACAGTTTTGTAGTATTTCCTAAGAACCATGTCCATGAACCATGAAAATTAACCCTCAGTCAAAGAAGAAGAAACAAAACCTTATAAAAAATAAATAAAAATAATAAATTGTCGTTTGTAAATGAGGGCAACAATCATTCCTCAAGGTCTGAAGGGTTTATACACACACAGGCTTCAGCCGGTCTGAACAGGCGGCGCGGCAAGTCAAACATTTGCTCCTGGGTGGATATGCATTTTGGAGACGTTAAACAAGAAGGTAAATGCTAAACTTAAAACCGAGTTCTCGTGATCTCCAACTCATCCCTGCGCAGAGCAGCAGGAAAACGACGACAAAAAAAAAAGCTCTCAACCGCTCCAACTTTAAAAGCGTCTAGAAGATGGTTACTGGTAAACTAACGTGCAACTCAAAACTCTGCTCTCACCTACGCAGGTGAGGTGCTGGCGTTGTCCAGCCAAGGGTGTACGGTGACATGTCAACACTTAACCGCAGAGGAGCCACGACAAAGAGAAAAGAATCAAGTCCAGATAACATCTTTATTTGATGAGACCGCCATCATCAGAGATCCTGAATCACCACATGTTCATGCACTCAAGCTTTACTCGGCCAGCGATTTTCAGCATGAGCCACCTTCCAACCCTTTATTAGTTTGGTCTAGAAAACTAAACTAAACTAAACTAAAACTAATCTCCCTCCAAAAGCTGTCCCACTTCTGGTGTGGAAAACAAACAGATGAACTAACGGTGATCCCTGAAACTTGGCCGTCAAACCCTTACACACCCAGATTAGTTCCCCCGTCCAATCAGAAAACCCGTAACGTGCGCAGAGAAGACATTTGTACTCTGGCAGATTAGCAGCCTTCTTGCTGAGTCGAGGAGGGATGGATTAAAGGGGATCGCAGAAGCTACGCTGACCCACATTCGGGCAAACACACACGGTTGAAAACAAAACAGCAGCACAATGTGACAGTTTAGAAGGTTTGGGGTGAAGACACGGCGTCCTGCTTTGGTGTACTTTTACCCAGAAAAACCAGCAGTGGAAAGAAAGAAGGAAATTCCTCATCTTGTCTCACGATCAGAAAACATATCAAGACATGCCGGAGAATTTATGGCGCTTGCAATGGAGCACAGCAATTATAAAAGCATTCTGTGATGTTTGTCTTAGATAGCAACATTAAAAAGGATGGAACTCCTGGCAGTTTTTATGCTCGTTTCTGACCTGCAAACAATGCGGAAAATATTATTTGAGAAAGCAAAAGTTTTAAAGACGCAGGCGTGTTCATTAAGGAATCCGTATCGGTGAACCACAAACTTACAGTCCTAAAGAAAAAACGTCTCACCGTTCAACTTAAAATCACAAAATAAAGAAGCTGTAATTAAACAAAAATGTACTTTAAATGTTTTATGTCTGTGTTCCATGAAAGAGTGGAAAAATGGCCCCATTTTTCGAATGTTCCTGTTGACTTTCCACATGTGTCGCGCAGCTTGCACGAGGAGAAAATACAGTTCTGTGGCAGAAAAAAAAAACATTTTTTAAAAAAGACGGAGATGCAACAACACTACACCCCGTTATGGGCTCAATAAGTAAGTGAGAAAATTGTGCGTGGTGCGATCTTGAAATGGATCTGATCCCGGGACGCGCACCGTGACGGAGCCGTCTGTTTCGGTCCCACATGCCAACAGTTGAACTCGATCTTGTTCAGACAGCAGACAAATGAAATGAATCGGCTGAACAATTCAGTTGGGAAACATGACAAAGGTGTATGCATGCTTCCGAGGCTGAATCACAACATCCACATTCAACACCTGAACAGCTGTAACTGCTCTCCTGATCGCTACGGCAGAACAACGGCCCGGGTTTGTTTTTATTTCAGCTCGTCACCCAAATACATGCTAACAAGCTCGGGGACTTTTTCTTTTGCACGAAGGCTGCAAGGGCAGAGGATGACTTTGTTTTCTAACACCTCCCCTAATCAATTTCCTGTTGAAAACCTTAAGATGTTTTTTGTTTTTTTTTTTGGTTTTTTTAAATTAGCACAAGCACATTTCCACCATCTGTAGATGGAATATTGCATCTTGTGCTTTTGAGAAGATGTGGTCAGAAGTCTATCTTATCAGAGTTTTCTTTTCCTAGATTTCAAGATAGGCTTTTGTTTCATTTGTGGTTTTTTTTGGGGGGGAATCCGGTTCAATCCTAATTCGCTTCAAAGTTTTGGAAAAGACAGAAAGCCAACGCAACCGCCTGAGCGGTCACTGTAGCTGCCGTGCGCTGCTCTGACGTACCCGTAACTGCTCTCAGGATATCAAAGAGGGCAGAAGGGCAAAGGGCTGAGCCACGACAGGCTTTAGACTCACAAATGCCTGCCATCATCATCGCCCCGCATCCAGTTGTCAGAAGCTGACGTACGTCACAATGGAAAGTAAGTCATCCAAGTTATAAAGATGGGGGAGTTGAAAAGCAGGCAACGTTAGAGCAGAGGACAGATAGCAATCGCATCATTCAGGAGCCGTTTGCTCATAGTCCATTTTGAGGACCGGCAGCCGCCGCGGTTTAGTGTCTCAGTTTACACGAGTGAGGATACAGAGCATGTGTGTGATACGACCACATTCGACTGTGGATTAGAGTTTGTTTTTAAGTCTTAAAATGTATTTATTTACAGCACAAGTGCAACCCAAAGTGCCTCGCAGAGAAAAAGAAGTCAAAACAATTGAATTACGAATAATGTGAAAGGGTTTAAGCATTTAAAATAATCACAAATAAGAACACTGAATTCGACTTCTTTTAAAGTTGTGTTTTGTGCTTTTCCTCAAAAGAAAACTTATTTGCACCAGATGTCGAGGCTTTGCGTTTTTAATAAACGTTTACCTTTTATTTAAAAGGTTAAATTAAAGTTAAATTTCAGTGATGACGCGAGTGACAAATTTGGAAAATGCTTATCAGTCAACAATGAAGTTAAAAGCAAAAATAACCGGAGTTTTCATTGAAGTCTGAAGATCTTGTGCTGTCAGAGACTTTGAGCTTCATGAAAGATAAAAAGGTTTCTTACTGGGTAATGCAGCCACACGTCTCATCATCCCACTGTGGCTCTTCTGCTGATCTGGTCTTCTTTTTCCAAAAGTCTCTGTGTGAAGCTTAATGTTGATTCATTTCTGTATGATTACCATCTAAAAGTATCCGCTCGCTATACGAGCACTATATGAGGTGTATGTAGGCTGAAGTTGTATTATAATATCACACTATGCACGGAAATTACCAAAATGATGGCGGAAAGGAGGTAGAAAAGGCGAGGAGATGAGTTTTATTCATAAAAAAAAAAAAAAAAAAAATTCCGTCCAGCACATCACTGAAGTACTGACGTGTGCATTTGGACGGGATTAAAACACAGACCTCCTCTGTGATTATTACAAATTACCGCAGGTTCCACATATAAGTTTAATCCTGTCGAATGGGCCATAAATTTCCAGATCTCATATCCAAATTGACAGCTGGTTCCTGAAGGTTATAGCGCCCAGTCTAGACCTGGAAAGCACAACTAAACTGGCATTCTGGAGAGAAGAGAAGTCTTGTGTGTTGATAAGGAACAATGAGATCTTTGTGCTTATAAGAGCTTCAGATGTCATTTACTGCCGACTCCAGTTTTCTTTTGGAAAACTATAATCAACTAACAAGATTTTGTGACTTTGTATTTATAAAATTCAACTGTAAAAACTATAAATAGCATCTGCACTCACTCTAATACTGAAGCAGGTGGCGGAGCCGTCTCTCACCATCACTGGAAATCCCAAAAATAAACTCAATTAAAAAGAAATGTAATTAGAGTACATCTTTTTTGCACCAGATTCCTCTTTTTTTTTTTTTTTTTACTTGTCTCAGAATACAATAAAAAGTGTTTCAGGTCGCTATAACTTTTTTTTTTTCCTACCCCACAAACCTTGAACGCAAAATAAAAGTGCTGAAACAAATGTAAACAAGTACAGGTAATAAACACAGAACATTTAATATCCAATGTCCAAATGCGAGTTGTAAAAGTGATTGGGAGTGGTTTTCAGCAGGTTGCATGTGTGGCGTCAGATTATCATCTATTTTGAGCTTAGGTAAAGTTCAAATTCCAAAAACGTGTATCCTGGACTACATAGAAATAAATTAAAAAAATTAAAATAGCTGTTTATCAAATGGAAGGAACGACATGTGTTCAGTCGCATGTTCTTTTCCAGAGCTTCTTTTATTTTTACACTTCGTACAAACTGCTAGGTTTGGTAAATGTTCTCAGTGAAACGCTACACCAAAGACAGTCGCCGGCGAGCATGTGACCCAGTTGTCCTTCTCTGCTCTGATGCTTTCACGCACAAGAAGAAAAATAGGATTTCTCGGCGTCTGAGCTGATAATAGGTGGTCGAGCTGAAACCTGGCACATTCTGCTCTCCAGCTACGAAATGGGCGCATCCTTATTATGGAGCAGTTATACATTGTTGACCATTTTCATAGCACCTGCACCATTTCCATGGCAACTGAGCAAATCAATCTGCCAGTAAGGGGCCAAAGGCCTCGCTGAAGGAGGGAACAAGTAAGTAGATATTTTGTTGATGTTGCTGTCATTTCGCCAACTTACTTGAGTTTTGGAGATTTGGCTCACTCCTGATACCCAAATACAAGTATGTGCTTTCCAAGCATGTGAAATGCTTTCATGTTGTCCATACTGTGACCTGTTTAAATCCATCATGTGGCCTATTAGACAGGCTTTGATATGTGCTCAAGACCGACCACCAGCGTAAACAGCAGCCACCTTAACAGCCTTAAAAAAGAAACAGCTTGGCGGCTAAGAAGCCTCGACCTTCTTTGGATCCCCGCACTCCCGTGACCCCGGCCAAAGCTTACTTCAAGTGACTCTGTACAGGATGCACCAAAGGTGGGGAAGACCCGAGACTTATGGAGGAGATGAAAAAGAACGAGATGGAGTGAATAAATAGCTGATGATACGTTTCCGCTGTACGCTGCATTTATGAAGCCTCTTTTATTTCCTCGGTGCATTCGTGAGGACAAATTTAAAGACGCTGCTCTCGAAATTGAGAGCTCGCACAGATTTCTAAGGAACAATCAATACATTCAGATGATGCTTCAAAAAGAAGAAAATGAAAACTCCTAACACTTCAATTCAATTTCGATGATTCAAAACAAGAACATGCAGTCACAGCAATCAATCAGTGATCAACAGCTGCACACAGCCCAGATGTTCCCGGGATTTGGGATGTAATCCCAATATCGGCAAATGATGATGGAGTGGAGAAGTTAAAACATTGAAGCAATGAAGAAAGAAATAAGTTGAACAAAACAGTAAAACATACAAAGAGGAAACTTGTAAAGTAACCCGCGTACATCAAGGGGTATCAGCAAAAACAATCAAGCAACAGGAACTCGCACAATGCAACATGGACTGTGGTTGGCATAATGTTATAGATTACAATCCAGGAAGCAAAGCCAAGAGACATGAAAGTGACCTAGTTTTTGTCTCAGTTTGATTTATCCCCATTCAGCTCGATACACCTGTGGTGAAGTGACTGCACAGTTACAGTAGGAAACAGTGTACAAAATGCTCATGCAATGCAAAAAAAAAAAAAAAACGAAAAGCCAAAAGCGTTTCGATCATCTTCAAATATTCAGCCAATGAACAGAGAACGCACGTAAATGATTCACGCTTTTCTTCTGATTAGCTGGTTCCTTTTGTTATTGATCAACCTATGTCATCAATCTGTTTGACAGTTGAAGGAAAAGTTGATAGAATTATTAATTAAAATAGCACAATTCAATAGTCAGAACAGCGTGCAACTGAAAGACAAATTAACCAGAAAGATCATCATAACCCAGCCTGAGTACACTGGCTTTCATCCTGGAAAACCCTGCTCTCCCAAATGCCAGTTTAAGTGACAAGACTCCATTTACTTTTTTTTAATTTTTATTTTTAAACTCTAGCAAACTGAAACCACAGTAAGAAACAAAACCCTCCGAACACAGCCTGGACTCCCAAAAACAAGATGATATCTCTGTTCTTCTACCGTTTCTACCGCTGCGCATGCAGCAACATGTAAAAATATGCAGCTGGGATGCGTGACACCAGACACACAGCTACAACTGAACTAAAGAGAAGCTCTGGCTGACGCTCAGAAGACACTGTAACGGTGATCATCAAACTCAAATCAAATGCATCTACATCTCAAATGCTGAAATGAAACCTGCGTTTGACTTTTTGTCACATTAGGACTTTTTTCTTATGCGATCACTTTGGCAAAAACAGAAAAAACACCATGTTCCTCTTGACATTTTTCCCTCAAAATTAGTAGCTTTTTCGAGGGTAAAATTTTGCATCGTGAAGTAGATTTTGACAGTAAAATGATAGGAATGTTCCATCTTTGTTAGGTTACATAATGAGTGAAAAGCTGTTCATCAGGCATCAGAAAGCCGGGCTCAGCACCTGGAACTACACAGTGGCCACTGGACCCCCCATGATCGGGACTTAGGGGGCTTTCATTATTCTCTGGTTTACCCCTTGTATAGAGCATTTACTTTGGTAATAATTAATCTAAACATCTGTGTGGGCCGCTGCAACTGTAAATGTGTGCTGCCTGCCCCCGTCACCATGTGCAAATGGCTTTGTGACATGGCGGTAATTTGAAAGTAAATTGCCCGAGTCCTGCATGTGATAAGTTACCAACACCTGTTGCTGCAACTGCAATAGACGCTGCAACTGGAGGCGACCCTTATCAGACGTCGTTGAACTCCGTAGCCAGTGCTCTGTGAGAGCAAAGATAACGAAATTGTTCGATTTAGGGCCCTCGAGTTCGCTGGCTTCGTGCATCTTACAACCAAACCAGTCCAAATCTTACAGAAAGAAACCACGATCCACATCAAATGCAAAACTCTTTGATGTGAATATATATATATATATATGCTCTGGTACTGTTAACCAATGCACATTTTGATAGGCTACAATGCAAGTTATTAACACAAATAAAAGGTATAATCAGCTGGGAATATACCACTCACTTTTTCGCTGCTCACAATGCAAATCAGGAAGAAGAAACTGCTCGCCGATGTTTTGTCAAAGGTCACAAAAAGCAGCATCAGCCTAACCAGAGCTGCGAGCAAACGTAGCTCTGTAAGTGTTGGTTTCCAATACTAAGGCAAGATACTCCAAAAACTAGAGAGTTAAAGTTAATTTCTCAGCCTACACCGAAGATGAAGTCATTTCCCAGTGAAAATGTAGACCTGATAAGGCTGTGTGTTATAATACGCAGCGTTGAGCCTTGGTGGGTCTTAACTTGTTACCAACGCCGCTGTAAACAGGAACAGAGAACGATGATGTCATCTTGAACCGGCCAGGTCCTTATTTCTACTTCTGAGACACTGAACATGGCGAACAGCCTTTAAATAACAACATTTCTGAAACCCGGGCCCAGCTGGACCCCTTAACGGCCGATTATGAAAAATTAGATCACATCTGCCCAGACGCATTCCACAGCTGCATCCAGCTTCCCAAAACAGCTAACAGCCACATTACCCACAATGCCGCCTTCTTGAAAAGGAAAACAAAAATGCACAGCTGGTACTAAAATAGCACATTTCTGTCGAGCATTTAGTCACTTGAAAAAAATGATATAAATAAAACTTTAATTGGAAACATGTTTAACGCATTGAATTTCAATCAAAATGGTGAATAAATTGAGATTGATTGTGATCGGCTACGCAGACTCGTGCGATCAAACGTTTTGACCACCTGACAGCAGCAGTCTGTTAAACAACAGCGAGTGTGCGAGTGTGCGAGTGTGTGTTTGTATGGCATCTTTGTGCAAACCACTTCTGCATGCCTCTGTGAAATGGAGAGAGCTCCAAGGGGCTCGTAAGGGGTGAGAAGGTGACTGACAGTCTACAGAGAAAAGGGCAGCAGCACACCAGTGCAGATCTGTACACGTGGCCTGCCAGCACACACGCGCACGCACACACACACACACACACACACACACACATGCACACATTTTTACTATTGCAGCACAGTAAAAGTTATCAATTTTCAAGGATTAAAAGTTTGCAATATACATAAAACAGTGGACTGTGGAGTTAATTATTATCGGAGTTGCATTAAAAGAAAAAAAGATGTGGTGCAATATTTACAAGAAAAAAACAAACAAAAAAAACAACAGAAAATTAAGTTATAAGGAAAACAGATGAACATTGGCTGGATGAAAGGTCGAACATATTGTTTTGATCATTTTTAATTCACTTTTAAAAACGTCCTCATGTCACAATGAACACGAAGCATGAATGTTTGTCTATTTACTTATCGGTTATGTAACAAGAACTTTCAGCCAAGCGGTGGGATTTGGACTTGAATGAACATTTTCAAAACTTCTGCAGAGAGGCCTTCATATTATATGCAGTGTTAGACTACAAGAGCCCGTCACGTTTCTGTTTCCGTCCCCTCGTTGACATACTGTCGACTTCTTATTTGCATTATGTCTAATCTGAAATGCTCTACTGCCAACTCTACCAGGTTATGATGCAACATGGAATATCTTTAGTTTTTGATGATCCCAAATCCTACATTTTTCTTACATTCCTGTGCGCCTTCATTGAGAAATTAACAACATTAGAAAAGGTAAATTATATTATCAAATAATAATTGCAGGTCTTGTAAAACTGATTATTGAAATAAGAGCAACTGAAACCTAATATAAATAAATATTCAAGGCAAAACTCCAAATAATTAGTATCAAATGGAGCAGAAGTTACATTTTTAAATAAATTATCTACCTAATAAAATTGTATTTAAATTTACAGCATGGTGATATAAAGTTGTATGTATACCGCCCAAACACTCAGGTATGCAATAGTGAACAGAATGCTCCTCCCCTTTTCTCTGTCTTCTTTATGCCTATTAACACCTTATTGTCCTGTGAGCACCTTTATTCTTTAAACGACACATTACCCCTCTCTTTTTTCTTTTCGTCGGCCGCAACAGCGCAGTTGTTGTGTTTAGGACTAAAACCTGGTCTAAGTCTACAGGAAACTTCAGACGTGAACATGAAAGAGAGACACGATGATCGGCGTGACCACAAAGCGCCGCCACTAGCTGCTTCAGAAGGACTGCTGACACTCGTGTTAATTAAACACCATCTTGTGATCTGCCCTTTCAACCCACGGTCGCACCGAGGTTAAAATCTAAAAAAGAAATAAATAAAAGTCTTTCTTTCGACGCTTCACTTCAGAGCTCCCTCAGTCATCAGATGTTACTGATGTTATGAGGCGCGTCCACCACACGCAGCTTTTTCGAAGGACTCATTTCCCTCATGTTTAACTCAACCGCCCTGCATTAATGAGGAAATGCATAATTCACCATGGAATTACTTCCTTTTCAGATTACCCTATGGCCCAACTGTGAAATTAGAGAAAGGAGGGATTTTTGACACATTCTGAATAAATGAGTTAAAACTTGTTCAAGAAACTGTTCAAGAAAATAAAACCAAAAAAAAAAAAAAAAAAAAAAAAAAGCCAGCCGAAGTCAGAAAAACCCCTCCCTCAGGGAGTGGCGCCACAACCTCGGCTCGACACATCTCACGTCATTTTTTTAACCTCGATTTTCAAATAATCCAACACTCGCTCGTAAGTCCATCCCCCATCACAACAACCAACTAAAAGGAAAAAATAACCCCTGGAGTTTATCCATGACATTCCTAAAAGCTGATACAACGTGGATAAAATGAAGGAATGTGAGTCCTACTGTGTGTCTTCTGGAGGCGATGAACAGCAGATGCCTTCCAACCCAGGGGTGTTCAAACATCTCTCACAAAAGAATGTCGCAGGAAAAATGACACAACCTGAGCACCTATTTTTGACACGAGCGGTAGAATCCTTCTCCGAGAGTCGGGCTTAAGTGGTACATCTGCGCTTCCAAACCCCACAGTCCAATACAACCCCAAAACCATGCTTGAAAAAGAAAAGAAAAACTACTATACTGAGAATATCAAGTGACATCACAAACAGCAGTGAGCGACAGTGTGTACGGTGGAATAATTATCCCAGCGAAAAACTGCAGCACGGCGTCAATTATCCACTTCTCCTTTACTTGTTTTAAAAATGCAGGAAATACGCCCTCTGAGCTCATCAATGCAAAGTCAATCATACCAAGAATGAGCGCAAGTGTCAAATTCTACCACAAAGACAAAAGTCAACAAAGAGGGACGACGTAACCCCTCAAGGCCTACCTGGAGTAGCTGACAGGAAAATTTGGCAAAGCCGAGGCTGATGGGAGGCCGTCGTTGCCGCTTGGTAACCCAGACGACTCTCCATACCTTTTCCCTCCCATCCACCGCTCCCCAACTTGAGGCAGGTTTGAGCACATGCCAAAAGGCTTCTGGTCTTGCAGCCCCAGTGTGGCGGGTGTGTTGGCTCTGTAGTGGTAGCTAGGTCCCGAACCAACACATAAAGGAGAGGGCATGGAGCCTGCTCCTCCGTGGAAGGAGCTCATGCCACTCTGGAGACACTGCGTCTGGCAGTAACTGCCACTGTCCTGCTTTTCCTGTTTCACCACACCAGGAGTACAGATCTGGATGAAGTCCGGATCCTTCTCCTCCTTGATGATGACGCTAGAGAGCATCGATAAAGCCTGCTGGTGCTGAAGCTGAGGTTGCTGGTGCTGTGCCAGATGGTGGTGAGGCAGCTGCTGCTGCTGCTGCAGGTGTACCGGATGGTGTTGCTGCCCGGTGCCATTCACACTGGAACAGTTTTCTCCATTACCCACAAGAGTGTTTGTTTCCTTCGGGAAGGCTCCAACAGGACCAACACCGATCCCACTGCTGCTCTTTTGTAGGATGTTATCCAAATGTGCCACCTCTGAATCCAACTCAAAAGCACTAATTTCTGGCAGCGAGTTTGAAAGGTCCAGGTCTCGCCAAATCTCTGTGTCATCAATCAGGTTTCTGCTGTTATCCTCCAGATCACATGGAACACCGCCCGTTTGTCCACTGTAAGTTCCCATGTCTTTGTCCAGGGAGAAAATCCCCTCCTGCTTGATGTTTTGAGGAAAAAGGTCGGGCAAAGGGAGGTTGCCCAAGACGGAGGTGTCTGAGGTGTTGATGATGGAGCTGGACGTTTGGTCGAGAATGGAAATACTCTGGTTCAACAATGACAAGTTATCCCCTAAGGTGAGCATGTCAATATCCTCTTTTTGTTTCTGAATTCTGATCATTTTACCCTCTTTAGAGTCAGACCCCTCGCGTGGCACATGTCGTTTAGGGGACTCAAAGAGGCCTCCAAGCTCCCCCGGGGCTTTGGCTCCGCCGCCTGCATTCGGAGCCATGGAACTCTGGGACAGAGACCCAGGACCGGGCAGATGCATTGCAGATGGGAGCAGTAAAACAGGTGCGTCACCTGTATCTCGGCACACTTCAGGTCCTATTTCCCCAAATTGTAGGGTGTCTTCTTGATTACCATTGAGCTTCAGTCCACTTGGATCCATCTCCTCATCCTGAGAGTCGACGACAAGGAGAGAGACAGAGAGAGAGAGAGACTCAAAGGAAGCACGACACTACGATGTAAAATTAAAGATGACACTCAATAAGATGGCAAACAAGTAGTGGCCAGAATGAAAAAAGAAAAAAGCTTACTGAAATATAAATCAAGTACACAAACAGATGTCAAAATTTGCATTAAAATGTGTCACGTGCAGTTCAAAAGGAAGACAAATTGCTTGCATCAGACACACATCACCCTCGCATCACGTCTGCCATACCGTTTCACCGTGCCTAAACGGTATGGCAGAGGTACAAATATGAAACGGTTAAAGCAAAAAATGGGACCACAGCATTACATAAAAGCAACGACTGATACGCTGGTGTCATTTCATTTGAACCGTGGCCTCTTCTCAGTTGAATTATCAAGGCATGCCCAGGCATAACTTGAGTTGCAAGTGGCCCTGCTAACAGTCTACTCACACAGTAACCATGTGTGCAACAGCATGCCACTGTGGAAAGAGATTATCCCGATCTGAGGCCCCTGGGCATTTGCTGCAGGCCACCACAACCGTCTAGCTCCAAGAAAATGATCATGTTAAAAAAAAAAAAAAAAAAAATCTGCCAACAATGATATAGACGTAAGGCAGTAAATATTGCAAATGCTTATATGAACAAGAAGCCTAAAGTCCAACACGACTCAAAGTAAATCCTGTAATAACGCATTTACAAGCAGTTTGAGGAGGGTGGTTACTCCTTACAGCAACCCCGCACCGCTCAAGTGCTGCTGTAGAAAAAAGCCATTTGCAACACACTTAATAAAATTCACAGCTGCACTGCGGTGCTTAGGAATGATCCTCTGAATTTATATATAAATACTAGTTGAACATAATCGCAATCCCAGATGGGAAATAGAGTCAGTGTCGCCAGACATGTCAGCACAGAATGTCACTGGCCGCTGCAGCGTGCAGTCTCGATTTATTACATTTTTAAAATGCATTTTTGAGAAGACAGCAACGCCTATTGGAATATTTAGGTTTAAATTAAAACGAAACAAACAAAACAAAAAAAGTTTGAGGTTTCCTGACTTCCCGCACTGTACTTTTCCACCGAGCAGGACAAACGCGACAGAATTACTGCCACCTGTTGGTGAGATGGCGAACTGCACTGTAGGTCACACGCCTACAACACTAGAAGCGATAAATCGCGGAGAAGTTGTTTTTGTTGTCGTTTTGTTTTGTTTTTAATCCCGATTTGCTGAAAACTTAAACATCAAGCAGCTCGTGGGGGTTTTCCTCCCCCTTTTTTTCTGAGCGCGTCACGCGGAGCACAGCTGTCAGAGCGCTTCTTGCACACCTCGGAGGACGCTGTTCATCGGCCTACTTGACTGAACCACTTTCTTTCCCTTCTTTTTTTTTTAACTCCCACTATATCTCTGCAGCGGTGTGTAATAAATAAATAAATAAATAAAAAACGACAAGTGGCTTCACCTCAGAGTAGTCCGTACCTGTAGTGGGAGGTGCGGGGAAGAATGCCCTCCGACGGTTAGGTCATCTCCCTTAAGTCCAAGTTGCGAAAAAAAAAAAATTAAATATGACAAACGGCGCAATCTCCACACAATCAAACCGTCACACCAAGCCCACTCCCAGCAATGAAATTAACGCCTTGCCTCTCCATTCAGGGCAGGAAAATATTCTCCGCGGTATAATAGGAGCTAAAAACACCAACGACGTCGCCGCTGGCGCTCCCGAGTTCCACCGTGTGTGCGCCTTTCCGTGGGTCCGTCGACAACTTTTCATGCGCGTCACCGACAGGAGGAGTAGGTGGAGGGGAGGGGGTGAGGGGGGGAGAGAGAGAAAAGTAATCGATCGGTCAGCTGTTACCGATCTTCAGAATGAATCCGCCGTTAACTCTCAAGTCGGAGGCGCAACGTTCGCCTCTCGCACCATTAAAGCCGCGCGTATGTTAAAGTTATATAATAAAGACGCGGCGCTCTCGAGCAGAAAACTCCGACAGGGCGAACAGTTTGTGAAGTGCTCTCGACCCGAACGAAATGACAGCGACGCATCCGCTTAGGGCTTTTCAAAATAAAGGTTAAACGCACAAAATGTAGAGTTCAAGTAAGGTTTAACGTTTGGACTACATAAGAAAAATTCTACGACAAATATCTGATATTTTTAAATGACTCTTGACTTAAAATCCCATCAAAAGAATTAGTTTTGTTCCTCAAATTAATCGCTGTAGCTTTTATTGTGAAATAAAAAGTAATATTTTTTCTTGTCTTTATCGGTCTAAAGCAACTTAACACCGCCGTTTGACACTTTACGGTGAACGCCCCTTTGCTCGCTGAAACTGCTGCTGGGGAATCTGTCAAAGTGGTTCACCTCTAACCTCCAAACTCAAGATCGCGGATACGTAAATACTCAATTGTCCAACCACCATGCAAGGCCTCACATTTGACTGCTGCAAACCCCTGGCAATGGTTAGACCCATTACGTCGCGCGTGAATACGCTTTTCACGACGTTTTATGATATACAGTACTTACATGGTCATTCACAGATTTCAAAGTGTTCGTCTTACTTCGCAGGAATGAGTGCCTGCAGCTACTGATTAATACTCTGTGATTTCGAGCCAAAACAACAAAAAAAAAAACAGAAAGCCAGACTTGTCAGACAGCTGGTGACAAGTTAGACCACTCCCCTTTATGCAACTCAGAAGATTATCTCCTAACACAGATGGCCTCAGCACTTTCAGTATCATCAATCAATCCACAGGCGTGAGCTCTCTCTTTATTTTCAGCAAAGAGATGTTATACACTGAAGAGCTGACTGTACTGTTCCACTCACCGTTGTGAGTGTAAAAAAGTGACGGGAAGAAGGGCAGTTTGACAGCCAGGACCACTGGGGAAACTTGGAATCTCAATTTGACAGCTAAATGGGAGGTCCCTGCATTGATAAGCAGCTGATTGATAGTATTCCTGCTTGAGGCCCTTTCTCTGGTTAGTTCAACAACAAGGATAGCAGTCGGATTATGATTATTGAATGTTTATGTTGGTTTCCACGCACCATATATACACTATATATAAGTATTCACTCACATGCCTTGAACCACGTATGAACTTAAGTGACATCCCATTACTAATCCAGAGGGTTCAATATAATGTCGGTCCACCCTTTGCAGCTATAACAGCTTCAACTCTTCAGGGAAGGCTGTCCGCAAGATTTAGGAGTGTGTTTATGGGAATTTTTTGTGCAGGCTGTGTAGGCTGGTCAAGTTCATCTACACCAGACTCTGTCATCCAGGTCTTTATGGACCTGCTTTGTGAACTGGTGCACAGTCATGTTGGAAGAGGAAGGGTCCAGCTCTAAACTGTTCCCACAAAGTTGGGAGCATGGAATTGTCCAAAATGTCTTTATTATGCTGGAGCATTTAGAGTTCCTTTCACTGGAACTAAGGGTCCAAGCCCAGCTCCTGAAAACAACCCCACACCATAATCCCCCTTCCACCAAACTTTACACTTGGAACAATACAGTCAGATAAGTACTGTTGTCCTGGCAACCCCCAAACCCAGACTCGGCCACCAGATTCCCAGATGGAGAAGCGCCATTCGTCACTCCAGAGAACTGGAGTACACCGCTGCATCTAACGCTTTGCATTGCACTTGGTGCTGTGTCTTGGATGCAGCTGCTTGGCCATGGAAACCCCTTCCAGGAAGTTCTCTGCACACTGTTCTTGAGCTGATCTGAAGGCCACATGAAGTTTGGAGGTCTGTAGCGACTGACTCTGCAGAAAGTTGGCGACCTCTTTGCACTATGTGTCTCAGCATTCACTGACCCCGCTCCGTTAATTTACGTGGTCTACCACTCTGTGGCGAAGTTGCTGTCATTCCCAAACACTTCCATGTTCTTATAATACAGCTGACAGTTGACTGTGGAACATTTAGTAGCGAGGAAATTTCACGACAGGATTTGTTGCACAGGTGGCATCTGATCACAGTTCCACGCTGGAATTCACTGAGCTCCTGAGAGCGACACATTCTTTCACAAATAGTTGTAAAAACAGTTTGCATGCCGACGTGCTTGATTTTCTACTCCTGTGGCCATGGAAGTGATTGGAACACCTTATTCCAATGGGTGAGCGAATACTTCTGGCAATATAGTGTATGTATATATATATATATATATATATATATATATATATATATATTTATATTTATATTTATATTTATATTTATATTTATATTTATATTTATATTTATATTTATATTTATATTTATATTTATATTTATATTTATATTTATATTTATATGTATAGTCAGTGGAAACCAAAATAATCATTCAATAATTATAATCCGACTGTCCTTGTTGGTTAACTGACCAGATGTATGTATTGGCTGACCGACTGGCTGACTCGTACCAGTAGCCAGAAGAAGAAAGGTAAAGGGGACGGGAGGAATATGGGAAGGGGTGGCAGGTGTGGCTCTCCATCCAAGTCATCCGATTAGAAGGAGCGGAATCTGTCCTGAGCATGCAGATGTCTCATTAATACCCAGTGTGGCTGGATAGAGGCAGGAGGCCCCCAGGGCCGGAGAAAACCACACTGTTCTCAAAACATCACAGGGAACACTGTGAGTTTTTATTGCTGGGTAACAATGGGTGATCCTGTTTTGAAATAAATAATAAAAACCTTGGATGTGCCATGTTCCGTGTGCATGTATGTACAACTGGAAGTTTGTGGAGAAGTATGTTATATCGTTAATGCTCACTGTATGGGGTGTAGATTTCCCTTGAGTCAGTAAACATGCTGCTGCAGAGACAACTACTAGTGAATATTCATAAAGTACACTCACATGTGCTGGTGCCAGATGAAGGCTAAAGTCTGGGTTCCAAATGTTCTTTATATATCCAGTCCTCGTCTGATGATGTTACCAGTTTTAAGGATCAGTCTGGTGTCTCTGACTCTGATGTTGCCTCAGCAGTCAAGAACAAGTAACAAACAAACAAACAAACGAACAAACAAACAAACAAACAAACAAACAAACAAACAAACAAACAAACAAACAAACAAACAAACAAACAGCACAGTGAAAATTTCTAATTTCAGCAACTGCTATTGACATGTGGAGGTTGCAGCTCTTTGTTGTTTTTTTTTAATCTCCTGAGATTCTCAGATATTGGTCTTAAAAGCATGCAGGGAATGTTGTTTGTCATGTTCATAGAGTTTAAAGGAAGTCTTTTCAAGCGAAGCACTCCAGAGACATCATTCTGTTAGGGCTTGATAATTATCACATCTCCTACATGTTAACAATTTGAATTGAGAACTTGAGCGGAGAATTCATCGGCAGATTTTTTAAAGCTGCGGCCAATAAGTTAAATATTTACATTGCAAAAGACTGCTTTGAGCGAATACTTTTAGGAATATAGTGCATATATATATATATATATATATATATACATATATATATATATATATATATATATATGTATATATATATATATATATATATATATTTTTTTAATATATATTTTTTTATTAATTTTTTTTTTAATTATTTTGTTTGATTGGTGAACACATTGCTCAAAATTACCTAAATATGTGGAGTATTAAGAAATGTCAGAATTTAGTTACTTACTTACTTATTTATTTATTTTTACTTTTTCTTTTTCCTCGTTCTACCTAGGGATCAATAAAAAAATAGTTAGACTGCCATTAGGGCCGGTGAAGGGTACACATCTGCACACACCTGTACACACATACGCACACACACTAAAAAAAAAAAAAGAAGAAAAAAAAACAAACCCTGATTACAGATTAAAATGCATATATATATCTTTTGGGTCCTACTAATTTGGTATCAACCATTAATATATGTGCAAACAAGAGGAAAAAAAAAAAGGATTTATTAGTTTAGAAACACATGGCTGACCATTTGAAGTTAAAAACCGGTTTCAAATTAGACGGCACAACAGAGGCCAGAGTAAATAGGGCATCTAGTGCTTATATAATCCGAGTTGGCATATTTCCAAACTGATTAATTGGTGTTGATCCCAGTGATGGTAAACTAAGTGTGAGGGTGCAGACAAGTCCACCATAGAGGCTGGAACCAGATCTGCGTTTGTATCTCCCATTTTTAAATATCCCAAACTCTGCCAGAGTCCGGTCAAGCCACTGGTGAGTTCACACTCATTCGTCTAAAGTCCTGATTTGTAACTGCAGCAGGAAAATGCAGTTTCCCATTCTTATAAACCAGTATTACAGATGCTGTTCTTACTAATGTTACAGTTATTTCCAAGAGGAAAACCTGCTGGGCCACTGTTTAATGACCTTAAATGTCATCCTCCTTATCCAAGTTAATGTCATTTTGTGGCTGAGTTAAGTTTCTTTCTCTCCGCAGATTTTTACTTTTATCTTTGAGTGCAAATGAATGCGTAGTTAATCATTTATAGGTAGCGCTTACTATTCATTTGCTTGTTTTTTGTTTGTCTTTAAAAACTTTAGACGTGCCTTAGTTTCTAAGAATAGCTGTTCTCTCAGCCGTTAGTCACCGGATACCTTCCACATCAAAGTTCACACCGAAAGTGTCAAAAATATTTAAAAAAAATGTCTAACTGAAAAACATAATGTTTGGGGCTGCGATGCCTTCTCCACCTCTGTGATCACACTGATATGATTAGACCTGTTCTTTTGTGAAAAAGCTCATTGTTTGGGCTGGCTCAGGTGTGTCATCCATGTGCTGCTATACACCCAGAAACACTTCTCAGCAGACTTGTAATACTTGAGTCCAGGAATTGTACTCAAGTCCAACTTGTGACTTGTGACCTGATTCAGACTTGAACACGGATCATTTGGACTTGTTTGGTATTTGCGTTGTAAATCAGAGACCAAGGAAAATACGTCCAAACGTTTGGTTAGTAGTGTATATTGATTTCAATACTAATTTCATGCACAAGTATGTTCCCACATGTCATCAGTCCATGTCATATATGTGTCATGTTTGAGAACAAACTTTTGCCATGAGAGAAAATGCCACTAGGACTGATCCCCCATGCAGTGTTGAAAAGTGCACCACCAAGTCTCCATCTGTAAAAGAACCAGTGATGGTGACTTTATTGTTGGCCAGTCCTCAAACCAGAAGCCCAGCCAGCATTAGTCTGGTTCTGCTGAAGGTTTTATCCTCTAACGTTTTTCCTTCCTGTCCACTCTCTCACTGTCAGGCTGGGAAATTGAATAGTGAAAACTCAATATTTTTGGTCTCTTAACTGTTTTGTGTGTGTGTGTGTGTGTGTGTGTGTGTGTGTGTGTGTGTGTGTGTGTGTGTGTGTGTGTGTGTGTGTGTGTGTGTGTGTGTGTGTGTGTGTGTGTGTGTGATGATTCATTATATTAATATGAAGTGGTATGTGCTAGAATGAATTTGGTTATAAATGGACTATAACAAACTGGATTCTGTTGACATATAACTGGATTATAACTGGACTGAATTGCACTGCATTTTATTGGATGACATTTAACTTGTTTAGTTTCTCTGTAAAAAGGTTTGAGCTGGTTTATGCCATGAAATGGCATTGCAGAAGTAAACTGACATGATTTCTTAAAGTTTGAGCTTCTTAAGATTACAGAACTTTTTGGTTACACCTAAATTAGCCCATTAGGACTTAATTAGGGATTCCTCTGGATTTCAATTTTAGGGAATAACATTCTTTTAAAATCTTTAAACGTTAAAGTAACTCTCAGTAATCATCCGACCCGTGAAGAATAATGCATTAAAGGGGGAAGTGCATCCATTCTCTCATTTACTGTATAAATTGCCGTTGATAATCGGTTGTTTTTGGGAATTGAAGAGGGGAAAAAAAAGATCTGCAAGCTCAAGTAAACAGCTTGGATACATGCAATATTCTACTTTTAGCTTAATCACTGGCACATGAAACATTTAACAGACAAATAGAAGAATAAATTCCAACAAACGTCAACACGTTTTAGATGAAATGTGATGTAGACTGTGATATTCACGAGTCAGAAAGCGCACAATATGTCAAACAGTGCAAACATTCTAAAAGTGACTTAATTTGATCTCCTTTCTGTACAAGCGCCAAATAAAAATACATTAGTGAACTAAATTACCACTAAACTGCAATGAATTCATCTTTAAATGGATTCCTGTTTCACTGTAGTTTCCTTTAAAGCCTCATAGTGACATTTATACTACAGGACTCACCTATAAAATTATGTCAGATAGAAAACACTGTAAGGAAGGAGGTTTTTTTTTTTTTCAGGCAGAAAAACAGAAAGGAAACACTGGTGGCTTATTTAAAAAGGTCAACATGTAGTTCACCAACCCCCCTAACTTTTGTCTTCTTCATCATATCTGAGACAACAACTTTTTGTCAGACAATGAGTCGCAAATATCGAAAGGAGGAAGGATGAAAGTGACACAACAAGGAAGGGTTTCTAAAAAGACTACAAATCTGTCATTTCTTAGTGTCGCAACTGTGTTTTGCGGAGGAAGGGCGTGGCATAACAGATAGCGTCACGTGGTTTGAGCAATCAAAAGAGAAGTATTTCAAAGCTAGTTTAAGTCATTGTGGTGGTTTCCTCAAGCACTGCCTTTGAGTTTTAGTGTTTTACATGTGCTTCTGTCTCACAATAATATGATAATTTACACTGTGCTGTATTTATTTTGCAAAACATAGTTATCCAGATTATAAGTTAGTAAATCTACCCTAGAGAGACAGATGACAACTATACAATATATATATAATATATACTTAACACTATAGTTTCGACAGTACTGTACATTTAATTACCTTTTAAAGTAAAGAAAAGCACTTCTAAATCAGTTGTTAGGGTCCAGGACATAGGCGAGGCCATACGTTGTAAACCAGGTCACAAGAAATACAAGTCTGCAACTGTACTGAGGATGTTGTAAAGAGGCTGTGGTCTCTGGTTTTGGTTTACTGTATTCTTTGTGTGTGTATGTGACTTCCTCTCCCTTTTTGTTGAGATAGGGGTTATATATGTGTGTGTGTGTGTGTGAGGGAGGGTTCTCCCCCTCAGATATTGTTATAACTCAGAAGGGCGATGCGCCGTGGTTGGAGCACATCAGACAGATACTGTACCAGACTGTGTGCATGAACTGCTCTCCTTGCAGGTAAAATAAATGTCTTTCTTTAGCTAATATTTAACCGGAGTCAGTTTAATTTCATATTATGTTTTACCACAACATCACGAAGGGGGCCGGAACTGATTGTCCAAGATTGACAGCAGTTTGTTCAATGACCTCCTGTTCCTCAGTGAATCAAATATATCCAGTCCTCGTCTGATGATGTTACCAGTTTTAAGGATCAGTCTGGTGTCTGACACTGATGTTGCCTCAGCAGTCAAGAACAAGTAACAAGTAGATGGCACTTGCAATCACAGACTGGTAGAAGATCTCCGACATCTGCGGTAAGATGTCGAAGGATCTTAGCTTCCTAAGGAAATACAACCTACTCAAACCCCTCTTACCGCATCGGTGTTGGTGCTCCAGTCCAGACTGTCGTTGAAGTACACCCTCAGGTAGCTGTTCATCACATCCACATCCATGAACTTGATGAATACCAGTCGTCTTCCACCTGAAGTTGACTACCGTCTCCTTTGTCTCGCTGACGTTCAGGAGGAGGTTATTTCTGTCAGACAACTACACAAAGATACCCACTAGGGTCCTGTACTCCGAACCACAAAGAGTTAGTACTCGGCATAGAAAAACATTACAAAAAATTAAAATAAAAAAAAAAAAAATCACACTGATATGAGTTTACAAGAATCACATTTGCTTTTTATTTCACACTTATGTGTAGTATACACATTTAGTGAAGATTTATATGACAGTAGTGCGCAATGAAGCATCGGTTTTACATTGTTGCAGGACATTTTTACTAATCAGTGATTATTAATGAAAGGCTTGCTTCCATCACACTAACATAAAATAAACAAAGTAGTATCATATGACACCATCATATGAAATATGAGGAGGTGGTGGGAAAAGTCCACAAATTTAAAAGAAAACAAAAAATACCAAAGTTTACCAGGTACCACCCAGATACGAGGAAGGACTGATAACTGAAAATAAGTGATTCACTATTACGTCATTACCTACACGGGTTTATCTTATCTGATGCTATATTGTTTAAGGCCCGTTCTTCCTTTTGGAGTTATGTTTTCTTATTTTGTTTTATAAATGTCATGATTTGATAGTTATTCTCTCTATGATGAAGTCGTAACATGTTCTTATTCGTGGCATGCAAGTGAGAATGTTTAATCTCAAGATCAATCTGCAGAGGATTCAGACTAGAAAAATTAGAGAGAAGAAAAACTAGATTATGATCAGTTAGAACTGTTAGACTAACAAGCTGATG
This sequence comes from Xenentodon cancila, assembly GCA_014839995.1. NCBI lineage: Eukaryota > Metazoa > Chordata > Actinopteri > Beloniformes > Belonidae > Xenentodon > Xenentodon cancila. The sequence continues at coordinate 10,822,433 of CM026213.1, forward strand.
ACTGATATTTTTTCAAGTCATTTGTATTTACAGAATACAGCAAAATACTGCAGACTAAACTTTTATTTCAAAGTGTTCGTGTGTCAAATGATCCCACTTTAAATTTCTTTAAAAACACAAACATTCAGTTTCAAAATGTAATGACAAAATGAGGATGCAAAACATTTTGAGCTCAGAGTCTAAGTTGGCTTTGCAATATGTACAGATGTTAAACATCTGCTTTTATGTATTTTATTAATACCAATGTATAGTTCCTTAACATTACAGATGATTTACGTGATTTTTCAGTCAAACCTCATCTGTGATGACATTTTTATACTACATAGCATGAATAAGAAATATTCATTTACTGCTGTCTGTATTCTGACAAAGTAAGCTCAATTGCAGCTTTCATAGAGGCGTGTTTTTGTTTTGTTGAGCTTTTGGAATGCTTTGATCCCATTTAACCTGGGATACAACACCATTTTCCCACCTCACACTTGTTTTCATAGGCTTTTGGGATATGTCGGCGGGCCTGCCCGTGGAATGTTATGATTAGGTTGTTAAGCCACATTTCTACGTAGTGGCGACAAACCCAAAAATAACGTCTACAAAGTTATTTTTGGGTTGAAACCATCCGAGTTGGAACGGAACCCTGACCTGGCTTGCGTTTCGACTTCCAGGTGTGTAGGCAGGATGGCCACAGCTGAATCATCTCTGTGGTGGGGAAAGATCATACTTGTGCAACACGTCTTTTTGTCATTAAAATAGTCGCTCCACCAAGAACAAGCCCATTGAGCTAAAAGCAGAAGCCACAAAGAGCCACAAGTTACGCTCGGTCACCAATACTTCAGCACAAAAACTGCTTCCCCTTTTTCCAAACTCTCTATTCTGTGTCCATAAACGTCCCCCAAATAAAACCCCTTGCAACTTTTTTTTCTCACTCTGGCTGTAAACATCTTTAATCTTTCTGCATATTTATTTAAACTCTGTTCAACCATCCACATGACCTTCTTCGCTGCCATCCTTTGCATTGCATCAATACTTTGTTTCTCACTGTGCCAGCAAATTTCTTTTCCACCTTTTTACTCTGATATCAAGCAGGACTGAACGCCCCCTGTGTTGCACATTTCCATTGCTGTATGGCCATTTGAGTCCTCATTAATCAACAGTGCATTTGTTCCTTTGTCAGCCAGCCAACAGATCCCTGCATTTCTGGCCACACAGAGTAACAAGTATCACTTGTTTTGGTACTCCTACAGAAGGAAGAAAATATGCAAGACAGTACAGATCAAGACATTTTTTCTTTGCCTTACTTTTATATCGTTTCAGTTTCTTTAGGACCTTTTTAAAACCTTTGTCCTCACAGTGCAATTGCAAGGCTGGACAACTGTGTTACATACCTGCTTGTATGCAGAGGTTGCAACAGTGGCAAATTTATCTCCCAACTCTTCACTAAATCCATTTGGTGTGCGTGTGAATTTCCAAAGCGGAACAGTTTCCGTTTAATGAGGACGGCTTCTTCGCGCCCATATGACGCGACTGCTGTATGTCAGCTGCTAAGGACAAACACGAGAAAAAAAGAAAGTAAAGAGGCCGTATCTCTTTAGGATTCAGATTATGGTCCAAAACCTCAACGATGAAACAAGGGGAGGTTCTTTTACAGCTGACAGCCCAGCAGAGGAAAGTGTGAAAAGAGTGAAAAAGAAAAGAAAACACATAATTATGGCATTTATTTTATAAGATATATTTGCTTTTTTTAATTTGTGTATTATAAAAAGCAACTAAAGTCTTAAAAAACACCAAAAAAAACAAACATAAAATGACCTTTAAATTATTTAGCAAGGAACAAAGCTGATTTGTTCAATTCAACCTGGGAATGACATTAACTGAAGGAAAAGTTGTCGTTTACAAACCACAGATTTCCCTACGGGCAGAGAAACAAACAGATGGCTCAAAAGGGACAAAGACTCAATGTCGTGGGTAAGAAGAAAAACAGGTTTTGCATGTTATATCTTCACAGCATCAGTAACAGCCTAAAACATAAAAAGATACCTTTTGTTGCTGGTATTCCCTGTCACAACGGAGTATGTAGGACCCAGATGCAGGAGACAGAAATGGCATGAGTTCCAACAAATGGGATTTATTTTAACAAAAGTTGCTGAACAGGATTAAGCAAAACCCAAACAAAACAAAGGGCCGATAGACAGAGTTCAGGGGGCCAGCCTCTGGGCCGGTTTACCGGCGAGACAGTTCAGGGGGCCAGCCTCTGGGCCGGTTTACCGGCGAGACAGTTCAGGGGGGCCAGCCTCTGGGCCGGTTTACCGGCGAGACAGTTCAGGGGGACACCCTGGTGCGGGCAGTCCTCAGCAGTGGCACAGACATGGTGAGGTGCATCCAGGACGGGATCTCTGAACATGAACGTGGGGTGCGTCCGGGACCACCCCCAGAACGTGGGGTGCGTCCGGGACCACCCGCAGAACGTGGGGTGCGTCCGGGACCACCCCCTGAACAGAGACATGGTGGAGAGGTGGGCGATGACAACGGCAGCAGCGTTTTTGCTCTGCCTGGAGGCTTTTGTGTCTGCTAAAAGCTAAGCGAGTTCCCCAGAAGAGACTCCTCCTCTGGCCAACACCTCGTTGTTGTTGCCGCCTCCTGGCAGAAATACTTAAAAAGAGTACTATATTCTCCATCTCGGTAGATGCTGGCTGGTTCATTCTGTCACAAGTGTAGTATGTAGGACCCAGACGCAGGAGACAGAGGCGACAGGGCTAAAAAAAAAAAAAAAAAAAAAAGAAAGGTAATTTATTTGAACAAAAAACACTACTGACCAGGATTACACAAAACCAAAACAAAAGCCCCAAAATGACAAATCCAGAAAAAACAGAAACAGGAACATGGCAGTCAAAACAGTGCGCACCAGCAGGGAGCAACGCAGAGACAAGACCAGATATACACATAGGACTTGACGAGACACAGGTGCAAACAATCAGGGCAGGAACAGGGGAAGTCAAGAAGTCTCGCCTGTCTCGCCTGTAGTGAGTCGGGATAGGCTCCAGCACACCCCCGTCACCCTGCAAAGGATAAAACAGGTGAAGAAAATGGGATGATGGAACTAAAATTATGATTGTTTTCTGTTGATAGTGTTATGCAAAAAAAAAAAAAAAAAGTACACTTTATTTCAAAACATTTCAAAACAAATCGATAATTGACAAGTGTAAACACCTTTATAAAAAACGATGGTATTTATTTAATGCTGATGGTGTTAACACAATATAAACATTTTTGCAAATACATCAGTAATTATAGAAAAGCCGCTCATTAATCTGGAAATGGTTATAAGGTCATTTCCAAATAATTCACAGTCAGATATTCTACAGTGAGAAAGATTATTTAATCTAAACAAAGACCTCTGAAACAATATCCTTTGGTCAGGAGAGAACAAAGTGGAGAGGTTTGGCCATCTGCTCGACAGCTGAATCTGGGCTGAAATTACGTCAGGCAACGGGACAATGATCTCCAGCACTTAAGCACATCCATATCAAAATTATATTAAAAGAAAACTTAAAATAATGATCCAGACCACAACCTAACTGAAATGGAAATGCCCTTAAACCTCAATAAAACCAAGCATTATCATTCAAAAAAAGGGGCTAAAAATTCCCCCAAAAAGGATGTGAGAGACTGATAATATCATTTAAAACTGGTTGCTTTAGGTTTTTCCTGCTAAAGGTGGTGTGCTCTTTGTTTTTATCCTCTATTATTGCATTTTCGCTTAGTTTTTGTTTAATAAAACAGAAAAAAACATCAAGACTGTCCAAGAAAGTGCTTTTTTTCACTTCACTGTAGGACAAAAGCTATCATTTCAAAAAAAATAACTCAGTTACTGGATATCCGATGACAGAAAGGAAATTGTATATGCAAGTGTAAATACTGGAAGTGTTCATGTTTTATGTGGCGAATTCAGTTGGAGGTATCCTGTCTACTCTTGCATTTTCCTCAGTTCTCACCTGCATCACTAAACACACACATACAAAAATGACACATTGCTTACTCACTGACACCCACATGAGGATGTGACAAGGAAATATGCAATGACATAAACATAAGAATGAATCTTGCATGATCACTGAACCGTTACAGGCATCCGGAGGAGAACAACAGTCACTCGCCCTTTCTGCTGTTCACTCAAAACAGTTGAGACAGTTGACTAAAACACTGTTGCTGTTTCCCCAAAGGGTCATGTTGTCTGATTTTATATTCATATACAACTGCCAAGAAGCAAAAAAAAAAAAAAAAAAAAGAAAGAAATAAAAGAAAAAATACCTTGTTACATAAAAATAGTCTTGAAAGTTAACAAAAAAAGAAAAGGAGAATTGATCATTACTGAACTATGCTCTCTGATAGATGTAAATAATAATGTAACACAGACCTTTTTTTTTTTTTTTTTTAAATAAAGCAAAGAAAAGGTTTTCCTACACTCGCTCCAACACAAACAAGCAAGCCAAACCTTGACATCCTTAAATTACAGCGCCACATTAACAATCCAAGAGCCTTTACTGCTCTGAATATCCTTAAGTCCGCTGACCAGTCCCAGTGAACACATGAAGAGTCTAGGAGCGGTCCTAGACTGGATTAAACCCACACAGGCCAGGCACCCCTCCTACGGGAGTCTGAGGGCGAGCCAGGTCGGAAATACTCCAGTCAGGAACCAACTTCAGATCCAATGAATTTGGAACCTTCAAAGGTTAAAGCCACATGATCTTCAGTGAATGAAACAATAACATCTGATAGCACTAAGCCTTTTTGAATGTTCCGCTCCCTGAAAACTTTATACTGAATTGTTTTTTATTTAAATGAACTACTTAGATAAGGTTGTCTAAGAAAAAGAAAACTTAGATATTTTTTTTTTTTTTTTTTTACATGTATGGAAGATTCGAGCTTGAACTGCTTCCCTGGCACAGCATTTATATTTAATTTCACTTATGTTTCAGCTGGTACACATTTAGTTTGTCCCAAATCCCTTGAGCCATGTGGGAAGATGGAAATTTACAGAGACTGTGCAGTTTTGTTTGAAATCTTAAAGGAACCCCAGCAAGTGATCTTATAAAGGTTTCATGATGAAATACAACAGTGATGCCTTTAAAGAAAAATAATTAATCTCAAACAAACAAAAAAGGGAAACAAGATGATACATTTATGCGGTAATTCTGTCTGAATTGGATTATGTGTTTTTGCTTGCTACACCTACACACTTAATGTACTGTTGTGCAACTCTTGTCTGAACAAAGTCAACCTTTGATACCAGCTATGTTTTACAGTGTCTGTTTTACTGCAACAGCATGAAAATGAAACTCCTTTAGTGCAGAAAAAGGCAAACCAGCCAACATAACCTAAAGCAAATTGCACGATTGATGTGTCAATAGTGTAGTCTGCACATTAGGGCAGTTTCTGCTATCTCTAAAGCCACATAGTCGTAGAGGATGGCTTTCATGTGAAACTAACAAACTAGAAGTAAATAATTAGGAACTCTAAAACTGGAGGTTTCATTTTTCTAAACCTGGACGTGATTATAAATATTTCTAGAGGTCTAACACACACAAAAAACCCCCACTTACTTTTAATAAGCAAAATGTAGTACTTACACAGTAGATTTTATTAATAATAGTTAAACAATGCTGATAGTTGTGAGAATTCCAACTGTGTTTATTGTATTGCGAAACATCCATCCATTATCTATATCAGCTTCCTATTCAGGGTCACAGGGTCTGCTGGAGTTTATCCTGGCTGTTTCTGGACAAAAGGCAGAACAGGTTGTCTGTCCATTGCTCACATTCACTCCTATGATCAGTTTATATTAATCATTTTGGGCTGTGGGAGGAAACTGGAGAAAACCCATATAAGCATGGGGAGAACACACAAACTCCATACGGAAAGGCCCCAGCTGGGATTCGAGCAAGTAACCAGGAAATGCACTGTGGTGGCAAAAAAAGCACTGTTATGTTAAGAGCTGATACAATGCACAATAGTGGACACAGTTGATTGAGTATGTGTGTGCTTTTACTGGAAAAAAACAACTGAAAATGAGATGACAAAACTATGGTTGAAAGAAAGAGTTAAAACCCAAGTTACAATGCCAAGCAGAGATAATGACGACTGTAGGCTTCCTTAACCCCAAATCGTTTTTTCAGGCTTTTTTTTTTGAGCATCAAAAGGGGCTGTTTGTAATGTCATTTGACTCTTCCTCTGCACATGCCACCTACACTATTCAGGAAGAAGACAGGGGGCTATTGTGAAGCAGAATTAAAATAGGTTAGTGAGGTACGTTCAGCCTGATGTCCTCAATGTTGCTGCCTTTTAAGGCTTGATCACCATGGTTACTGAACACATAGGAGGTTGTACTCAGTTAAATTAAGTTTTAATTTTTCATAAATGATGCTGCCTAGATGGCAAAATTGCACAAGGACAAGGACATTGTCACGACTTAATAATATCCAAAGGTTTGAACATCTGTGAGGTTATAGTGACAGATGTTGCTCTGTCTGGCCGTTCCTGTTTTTTTCTTTGAGAGTTTCATAAATGTCAACAGAAGGTTCCAGGCAGAGATCATCAAGAAACGGTACATAGGTAAAAATACCTGTGAAATGTTTATTCAGATCTACTCCTCCTCACCCCTCCTCCATTCATCTTCAGTTATTGAGCATATAGATAAAAGCAGTGGCAAAATTATTTACATTATTGACACCATTGATACCAAAAAAAAGCTGAACGCAGTTGGCGGAAAACTAAATTACAGGTTTATTATGACATTTATAAAGACAGACTGAGTATATCTAATACGGAGCTGAGGAATGCAAGTCAATCATATCTTTCTGACACCGTTTTCAAAATCAACAATATTGCATGTATGTTGTTAGCTACTGTTGACAGGTTACAATGCCCCCTGAGTCAGTGGACCCTGAACTTCTATTCATGTGCCGCCTCTGTGACCACTGTGAGAAGTAGTTAATGTCCTTAATGACATACGCTCCAATACGGGTAGTGGCAGCATGTCAGTCTTGGTCTCATTGGATCTTAGTGCTGCATTCGACACGGTTGACCATAACATCTTGATAGATGGGTGGGACTTTCTGGCACAGCACTTGTCTGGTTGGAGTCCTATCCAAAAGACAGGGATCTTTTTGTGTCTTCAATTCTGTGGCCTTTGTTGTTTAACATCTAAATGCTCCCACTCACTCAAATTATGTAAAAAAACAAAACCCAAAACAAAAATATGTTACCATAATTATGCAGATGACACACACATTTATATAACTGTCTCACAAGGAGACTATTATCCAATTCAAACACTGGTCTAATGCATTGATCAAATTAAAGAGTGGATGTGCCAGAATTTTCTTCTGTTAAATGGAACCAATGAAAAAAGTTTAAACATCAGCAGTCAGCTTCAAGCAGTGACGCTAAAAACCAATATCCAAGCCAGAAATCTGGGAGTGGTTCTGGACTCAGACCTGAATTCTAACATCCACATTAAGACAGTGGTGAAGTCAGCCTGTTATCACCTAAAGAACCTATCGAGGATTAAAGGACTGATGTCTCAGCAGAACTTGTTCATGCTTTTATCTTCTGTAGACTGGACGGCTGTAACGCTGTTCTCACGGGTCTCCCCGTGCAGTTTGTTCAAAATGCTGCTCCCAGAGTTCTCACCAAGACCAAGAAACTGAACCATATAACTGCAGTTCTTAGATCTTTACACTGGCTTCCTGTCTGTCCCAGAATAGATTTTAAAATCCTGCTGTTGGTTTATTAAACTCTGAATGGTCTCAGACCAAAATACATCTCTGATATCCTGGTCTATTATAAACCAACCAGAACCCTCAGATCGTCAGGGTCACGCCTACTTTCTGTACCCAGAGTTAGAAGCAAACACGGTGAGACGGCTCCTCACCTGTGGAACAAACTCCCAGACTCAGACTCCAATCAGGGCTGCTGAAACTCTCAATGGCTTTAAGTGAAGATTGAAAACCTTTTTATTTACTGCAGCATTTCAGCAATCTAACAATGCACGGCAACATTTATTTCTTGCATCTCATTTATTTTATTCTTTTTAACTTATGTCTGTCTTTAATTTATGCTTTTAAACTCTTTTTCTTGTTAATGCATTTTTAAGCTATTTTTATGTAAAGCACTTTGAATTGTCTTGTACATGAGATGTTCTATACAAATAAACTTGCCTTACCTTTGGACATCATTGTCAGCTGAGGGAGCGTGTTTCATATGCAAACTTGTTGAGCCTACCTTATGCTACGGAGAAAAGTGTCATGTTGCTACAACAACATTGGTAATGCCTAGATATGCTTTTGAACTTTCTGCCAAATCTTCCTTCATTGATGGTATCACTGCCGACACAAAACAAAATAAAATGATTATTGATCTAGAATATTCAGTCAGTAAAACTAACAGCAATTATAAAAACTGCCACACCTGTTTACTGTTTACTGTTTTACGACCGGCGCTGGGTAACACAACAATGAGTTGACATATTAATAATAAATCATTCATTTTGTCTCACAACTACATAGAGGTGGACCAAATGCATTAATGAGCCAATTGTTTAAAAATCCCAGCAGCATTAGTTAGTAAGAACATAATATAAACATATTGTATGTGAATATTGGCCGGACAGCCAGCTCTTTAAATGTTATGATCCTTTTGTTTTTTTATTTTATTTTTCCAAGGATTTAGCCAGCTGTTGTTTTCACAGCTGATATGTGGCAAGCAGATGTTCTATTTAACAGCATGATTCACTCACCTGGTAATCAGAGAGACGGATCCAGCTCTGTGGGTCTTTTATGGAAGAGTGAAAGAGAATGAATCAGGATCAGGTAACAAATCCTCTGGTTTATGTAAATGGATTATAGAGGTTTCACAGCCACAGCACATCTACCCTTTTAAAACAGACAGCCAATAAAAAAAAAAAGGAAACATTTGTCAGACAACTGTTCAGATGAGCCATTTCACGTTTCTATGAAAACATACAGTTGAATAAAATCATATTGTGTGACTCTCTGTCTAACCTGCTCATAGTCATAAATGTGCACGTGTCTGAAAAACTGTTTACAGATGTCAACAGCATTTTACACTTGAGGCTTCTTGTGTGAGGCTGTACACATACAAACAATTGCCATATGAATTCATATTATTTCTATTATGAATATGGTATTAACAGAGATAGCATCCTTAAAGACAAACAATATGGCCAAAAGTGTTGGCTCACCTGCGTCGACTAGTACATGAACTTAAGTGACATCCCATACCTAATCCTTGGGTTTAATATGACGTCTGTCCACCCTTTGCAGCTATAACAGCTTAAACTCTTCTGGGAAGGTTGTCCACAAGGTTTAGGAGTGTGTTCATGGGAATTTTAGACCATTCTTCCATAAGCGCATTTGTGAGGTTACACACTGATGTTGGACTAGGAAGGTCTGGCTCTCAGTCTCCGCTCTAATTCATCCCAAAGACGTTCTATCGGGTTGAGGTCAGGACTCTGTGCAGGCCAGTTAAGTTCAACCACACCAGACTCTGTCATCCAGGTCTTTATGGACCTGCTTTGTGCACTGGTGCGCAGTCATGTTGGAAGAGGAAGAGGCCAGCTCCAAACTGTTCCCACAAAGTTGGGAGCATGGAATCGTCCAAAAAGTCTTGGTATGCTGGAGCATTCAGAGTTCCTTTCACTGGATCTAAAGAGCCAAGCCCAGCTCCTCTCGTTACCATAACCCCACACCATAATCCCCCCTCCACCAAACTCTACACTTGACAGTTGACTGTGGAATATGTGGAATTCCACGCTGGACTTCACTGAGCTCCTGAGAGCGAATACTTTTGGCGATACAGTTTATATTAAGGGAGCCCTGGATACCTCCCTGGGTTGTGTGGGTGCCATTTACAGAAGCGATTGCCCTCGTGCAGCCAGCGCATGTTCAGGTCCGGCCTGTTGCTCTTTGTGTGTTCCCTCTCTCTCTACCCACTCCTTGTCCACCTACTTTCAATAAAGGTCACTAGCAGCAGAAAATCTTTAAAAAAAAAAAAAAATACATTGAAGGATGTTTTTCCTTAACTCTTTTTGTCATAAAGGAGGGAAATTCACTGGAAAATTCTTAGGAAGTGAAAATATTTCATTTTAATTCAACTGAATTTCAATTCAATGTATTTGTATACTGACAGTTTACATTGAAAACAATGTAAACAATTTAATTCAGTTTGATTTATCTATAACCCAGTTATATAATCTATGATCTATACATCTTTAATTGAAGGCGGAAGGCAAGGATAGGAAGTGAATCAGTGGAGCAGCAGGAGCAGTGGTTCAGGGAACAGAGTCGAGGAGGGAGCAGCTGTTTCCTGAACCTCTGCTCCACATCGGTCCCTACAGCTGAGTAGTAACAACACCTCATCCAGCAACATGACATTTTTACTTCAGATCTAGTGGTTGTGATACACGGTGAGTGGTATATCCATAATTATAGCACTACATGACTACGAGGTCTTCTATCAGCTATCTAGCAGAAGATCTGAGGTTATGAAGATAAGACACTGCTAGCTACCCAACACTCGACCTACGTTTATAACTTTGTGTTTTGTGTTTGGTATCTCCATTATCTGAGGTAAACGTGCGATGCTAATGACAATTAACTTCACCTAACATTAGTCTGAGCTAGTTAACTCATGCAAAGCAAAGGCTGCGGTCTTTCCAGTGGTTTTCCAAGGAGCTGAAAAGTTCAGAGGTCCCAGTTCTGGTCCCTGTTTTTGATACTCTGATACTCAACTATTGGCTCATCTGTGTTTTGAAGGGCAGGTTACGTAAGAATGACAATGATGATTTTAAGATTTAATAATGGAAAGTTATCACTTTGGATCACTACTTTATGACGAAGGAGGGGTTTGCTTGTCCACATGATTTGAGGTTAATCTTATCAGGTAGGGTCTCTCAAGGAAAGATGGTCCTGGGGGATGTTCTGGAGCAATTCAAGAGTGCACATATGAGCAAGAAAAATCACAATGATAAGGGTCACCCTGGGAAGTCGGGAAGTCGGGAAGTCGCAAGTTGACAAGCCCTAGTCAAGCCCAGCGTGCCTCAGTGTGACCGAACAACATCACTGCCCTCTTTCCACCACTTGCAGGAGGGTCTGTACCGGTCAGATGTTATGTGATGTGCATTGTAGCCAAGGATGTGGGCATCAGCGGTCTGAGCCTTGGTTGCCAAAACTGGCTCTTGGGACATAGAATGTCTTCAACCTGGTGGAGAAGGAACCCAAATTGTGGTCAAGAGGTACCAGCTGGATATAATAAGGCTCACCTCAGTGCAGAATGTGGGCTCCAGAATCAATGTTCTGGAGAGGGACTGAACCTTAGGGTTTTCTCTTCAAGAGTTACCCAGGATACTAGGCATTGGGCTGAAGTAGGCTTACTCACAGCCCCTTGGCTTGGAGCCTGTACATTGGTATTGTCCCTGATAGACAAGTAGGTAGCCTCTTTCCTAGTCAGGGTAGAGTGCTTTTACTGTTGTCGGCGCTTGTGGAAGATGGTTCAATGATACCGCTTGACTCAATTACATCAACAGGCGTCGTCACGAGATTATATCTCTGATGTTGGTGTCATCGAGTAGCGATCTCCAGCTCTAACAGGAGCAGTTTGCAGCCAAGTGTGACATTCTAGGCAATGGTTGTCAGTCGGAAAAAGGTTCCCTCTTAGAATTGAGAACAAGATGCTGCCTTAAGTGGAGGAGTTCAAATATCTTGGGATATTGTAGTCAAGTGATGGGAAAACATGGAGCTGTAGATCAACAAGGACGTCTGAATGTCTTTGCTTAAGCTGTTGCCCTCATAAGCCAAACGTTTATCAGCAAATGTTAATGGATGGATGAAAGATCTCAGCATGGTCTTAACTTAAAATGCATCTTTGCTCACCCTCTTCCATCTTCCTCATTTAAATATATTGTTTCTTTGGCCTCTGTATCCGTGATTATTTGGTTTTCCCACAAAGGGTTTTTCTTTTGTTCTCCAATAATTTAGCAGCTCTTATCTCAGCTTACTTTTCTACTGGCAAAGCTGTCACCATGGATACTTAGTGTGGTATGACCTTTTAGGTCAACCTATGATGTGCTAAGTGGCTGGTGTACACTAAGGACTGAGGATGCGGCTTAGCGCATGGCTGTGTTCACACAACAGGAGCACACCCGTGAGTACACGCCTCCTCACACATTTGAAAAGCTGAACACACACACACACACACACACACACACACACACACACACACACACACACACACACACACACACACACACACACACACACACACACACACACACACACACACACACCTACAAAAACAGGCCAGATTTAAGCATTTATTTTAGCTGTTCTTACAAATCAGTGTCATCATTATTGTGCAGTAAAATGCTTACAGTTAAATCAGCTTAACATGAAAAGGAAATGTTAAGCAAGCTTGAAGAGGCTGCATGAGAAAAAAAAAAAAAAAAAAAAAGCACCATGCTGAGGTTACAGAAATTTCACACCACTATAACACAATATTTTCTGACCAACAAGACCACTTCTCGACAGAAGTGCTCGTCTCTTGTCTTTGTACCTTATGTACCTCTGTGTGCCAAATGCAGCCACGAATTTCACTGGAACCAAAGGGAAGGGAACGTCAACAACAAAATCAGAAATTCAGAGACAGGGAGAGGGATGTCTCTGCATGAAAGGAAGCTGACTTGCTGTTAGAAAACGCTGAAAGAAACAGAAGTCAATACTTTTTTTCCTAAAGCAGTTTTGAATCGATTCGAGCTCAGCATCTGCTGATTTGGGTCAGAAACATGCAGAAGGGACTGTCCTTTACCCACGGCGACCACCATTCTCTTTAACACAGATGCACTGTATGATATAAGGTAGGTAGTATCAGACTAGTGCACACAAAGCTGCTCTAATATTTAAAAAAGCAGAATTGACTACCAAGAGTTTGTGAGCTCTTGGATTTTTCTGTTTATGTAACTGTAAAAGGTGCATCTTTAAAACTATAGAAATCAATACGCTTTTTAATCAATAATAGACCAGATTAGTTTGTGTGTTGTGGAACAGACAAATCCATAGTAAATCATTACTTACCCATTTCCACAAGTTGGTGGAGACCAAACATCCCGGCATGGTGGTCTTAAGTTTACAGGTTTCATGTTTTATTTCTCACAACTCATCACGGCCTTGTGATTATACCTGGAAGACGAGGCAGTAGAAAGAATTCAGAGGAACTGAAGAATCCATTAAGAAGTGAGGATGATGTCAGTACAACTGTAATTTATTGCTTCATAAGTCACAAAGAAATTGTCCATTAATGCCTCTACCATGAGCAGCTTAAACACTAGAAAAACCTTGAGGATTTAAAATGTTTTTGTCTGATAAAAAAAACATTATATTTTCAGATTACATTTCAAAAATGCTTCTTCATATAAAGTTCCAACGATAAAGTGCAGCTAAAGATTTCTCAAATGAAAAATGACGTTGAGGCTGCAAGGAAAATTTACAATAGACATTTCAGATTATGATTATGTACCTCTTCTTTTTGTAACGTTGCAGTATACATGTGCATCTCATAAAACAGTCACTAATGAAGATTCATGCGGAAGGAAGAGGTTGGTGGTGGCCACAGAATCGACAGACACACATGGGAAAGTAGTGCTGTGGGATAACGGCGATGTGGTGACTCACTCTGCAGCAGCTGAAACTCATGGGACAAAAAACTTTTAAACTCGCTCAACTGCACCAGTTCATAGCACATTCTCACATTCTTGGCTGGTGCAATGGATTAAAAGGACATAACCACATGAGTTTTCACTATGACTTTGTCACACTTTAAAACGCCGTCTTCGTTCCTCTTGCGTAGTTCTCTTAGTTTGATTGTTATTATTGTGTTTGTTTGTTGTTTTTTTTTTGCAATTTGATAGTTTTATTTGATAATCTATCTCTTGAATATAAGTTTTGTTACTGAACTTACAAGGAGTGGAAGTTTTTAATGAACTTAAGTAGATATAGTTAACAGTTACTCAGATGGATTAGAATAAAAAAAAGAATGATATCTGGACTGTATTTAAATAATACTTCGTTATTCTTTAAGCACTCAAAGTGCTTTAGCACTGCAAGCCACACATACATTCATACTGCACTTAAAGTGTGCAGAGATCTATAAAGGTGTTTATTTTTCTCTCTGTTTAGTCTATGTAGTGCTTTTTTTTCCCTTCTATACACACAACCACACACCGATGAAAACATCTGGGGAACAGTGAGGCAAAGTGTCTTACCCAAGACGACTTAAGAGACTATGAAGCCAGCAATCGGACCGCCAACTTTCCAGCTGACAGAAAACTTCTCTTTCTCCTGAGTCAAATTTTTTTTATACATTTCTTTTTATACTTAAGCTATTCTTTCAGAATTTACTACAGGCGATGGGGGAGTGCTAGTGTTGGAAATCAGATTTATCTCCATTATATTAATGCAAGTTTTGACCTCCTAAGTATGGCATCAAAATAAAGAGTGAAAAGGCATAATGTCCCCAGTATCATATCAGTCAAAACAAGGAAAGAGATTTTATTTGCAAATTAGTAGATTGTGTTTTCTCTTCCCTTTTCTCACAGGCTCTGTGAGTGGAAGTTCATGCATGTTTGATCCAAATACACCTTTAAAGTAGGCTGTTTGCTCACTGTTTGCTTTCTTTCTTAAACTATGATTCTTCCAATCTCATTAAATGTGTAAGTTTGTGTTTTTGTCCACATTTGCAGTCCAGAAAACTTATATCAGAAACTTTACTTACAAAACCCAGATGACAAAGACATCTGTATCCAAGCAAACGAACCCACATTTTCAAAATAAAAGTATTTTGCAGCATGACGACACTATTCCCTTTATTGACAAATGTCCTCTTTTCACTAAACAATTTCTCTTGATCTGTTCGTTCACGTCCCATCGTGTGTGTCATTGAGAAAACATCCCAAAACGGAGGCTTCATTACCTGGCTAATTTTTTTTTCACTAATGAGAGGCTTGTTTATCTAGCAGGAGTAATTAGATGTGTCATTTAGCATCAATTAGGCCTGTGGTGTTTTAATGCAGCATTAGGATGCAGACAAAGAGAATGTTCCCATGCCTACTCCAGGCTGGGCACAGCTATTATGAAGGATCTGTTACACAATTTCTTTTAACCGCGACAGAGGGATGAGTGCTTCTAGTGTGAGACCTAAAAGGACAAACTATATACTGTCGAGCGCATTATCTGATGAATATACAAACATGTTTCATATAGAGGTCAGCCATATAATCTGATGTTAAGTGCAGTCTAAAAAATTGGTCCAGTGGAACTAGCCCTGATCCTACCAGACTGGTAATCAGTTGATTTAATAGCAAAAGGAGGCTCTTCTGTCTGTAGGAACATTTCCTCAGTTTCCTGAAAGACAAGAGATAATTACTGCTAATATTCAAAGTCCATTCATATTTGTTTACGTCAAAGAGGTCATAATCTGCTTTTACTCATATATCATGTAGTTGTATGATTGCATGGTACTTTTAAAGGTCCATAGTGTCACATTTAGGGACATTAGCCAGGGGTACGTTTGTGCATTCTGTGCTATTTTAGAAACATTGTGGACTTATTAGAAGAAGGTCAAACTTTTTCTAAGGCAATAAAAGCACTCTACCCAGTCACTTTGCAGCAATTCTGCAAACCGAACCAATCCCAACAGGGTAGGGGTGGACTTTACCTGATGACTCATGACAGATAAGTCTCAGAGCCTTTATTTATGACAATCAAGACCGCTGCTGTCACATGCTTTGGTTCTCTGACTGGTTGTATGCCCATTCAGCTTCTTCTGCGTCGTTGGTACTGCCTCCTGGAAATCAAAGTCAAATCCAGAGGAAAAGAATTAGCGTGGCAATGCCAGTCTGGAGTCTGTGACAACTTTACAAATAATGAATTCTTTGTCAAAGTTCTCACAGCAGGGCAAGAAAACTGATATAAAGGAGCACAGGAGACTAACAACTGACATGACAAACAAAGCTGCGTAATGCTTTTTGGAATTAGACTCCAAAATAATCATCAGACAGTTTTCTGAGAATGCAACAGTTTACTACTATTTTTATTTTTTTTACAAAACATCTTATATATATATATATATATATATATATATATATGTTTATATAAAAGCATTATATAAAAAACAGAACATTTTAATGCAACTGCAGCCCCTCATTTAAGTGTTAAATTAAACGTGTGTCACTTATCAAAATTGGTGATGCAGTGGGAATACTCGAGTCAGCCTCCGGTTCATTCCCTAGTACCGTTACACCCACAACAACCTCCTTAGTGTCCCAGCCATCAGAGCACAATGATCGGGTTTGCCGTTATGCTGTGTATCATGCGTGCAAGGATGAACATAGAGAGACTCATTTGTGTAAAGTTCTGTGAAAAGAGTGTAAGAAGTTCGACAGGATTAAGATATAGACGTAGATCACTCAAACACACATGTGTGTTACATCTTTCATCTCCTTTTTATTACTTTCTGTCTGTATTGACTATGTGAACATCAATAACAAACTCCTGTGTTGTTACTGGGATGTGCATAATTGATACAGTTATATTCATGTTATAAGTGAATATCTAATATTTATAATATCTAATATTTACAGCAACAATAGCAAAATCAATTTTTATTATCGATTAAATACTAATGCTGCAGTAGTTTGTAGTTGACTGTACAACAGATAAAAAAAAGATACACGTATAGTAGGCACTTCACTCAGAATGTAGTGATTTGCTTTTAAATGAAGTCCTTATTTGTCTATAATATTCATAAATGTCATCATTGTCGTTTAGTGTGTACACCAATAAAACAGAAAACTCAAGTGACTACTGAGCTGAGAGCATTTGTGTCTCAGAATAGAGGAGTCCATATAGAGCAATGAGCCGTTTCTGAAGTCAGGAATCTCTACATGCTCTGGGGACCGACGCTGACGGGCGCGTAGTACTCTATTGTATCTACAGTGTTTATGGTTCTTTCCTTAGCAAAAATAAAGCTTCTGTGTGGTGGCTTTTCCATGCTTGAACATTTAGGAAAATATGTACGTACTACCTCTGCCTCAACAACCCCAACCCCCAAAGGAATGTATACATTCACATGTACTATGTCCTGTGCAAGGGTGGGGGCAGAAGAGCTCAATACCACCTCCTATTGAATGGAGCTGTGTGTGTGTATATGTATATATATTATATATTACACACACACACACACACACACACACACACACACACACACACACACACACACACATATACATATACATATACATATATATACATACACACATGCACACACTATATAGCCATTAGTATTTGCTCACCTGCCATCCCAAGTGACATCCTATTCCTAATCCAAAGGGTTCCGCCCTTTCGATCCAACTTTTGCAGCTATAACAGCTTCAACTCTTCTGGGAAGGCTGTCCACAAGGTTTAGAAGTTGCATAGACGTTGTTCTTCCAGAAACGCATCTGTGAGGTCACACACTGATGTTGGACAAGAAGGTCTGGCTCTCAGTCTCCGCTCTAATTCATCCCAAAGGTGTTCTGTCAGGTTGAGGTCCGGACTCTGTGCAGACCAGTCAAGTTAATCCACACCAGACTCTGTCATCCAGGTCTTTATGGACCTTCTTTGTGCACTGGTGCACAGTCATGTTGGAAGAGGAAGGAGCCAGCTCCAAACTGTTCCCACAAAGTTGGGAACATGGACTAGTCCAGGATGTCTTGGTCTGCTGAAGCATTCAGAGTTCCTTTCACTGGAACTAAGGGGCCAAGTCCAGCTCCTGAAAAACAACCCCACACCATAATCCCCCCTCCACCAAACTTTACACTTGGAACAATGTTGTCAGACAAGTACCGTTCTCCTGGCAACTGCCAAGCCGAGACTCGTCCATCAGATTATCAGATGGAGAAGTGTGATTTGTCAATCCGGAGGAAGCGTTTGACTCTGAAGAAAGTTGGCAACCTCTTCGTACTATACGCCTCAGCATCAACTGACCCCGCTCCGTCAGTTTACGTGGCTTACCACTTTGCAGCTGAGTTGCTGTAGTTCCCAAACACTTCCATATTCTTTTAATACAGCTGACAGTTGACTGTGGAATATTTAGAATTCACTGAGCTCCTGAGAGCGACCCATTCTTTCACAAATAGTTGTAAAAACAGTCTGCATGCTGAGGTGCTTGATTTTATACACCTGTGGCCATGGAAGTGATTGGAACACCTGATTCTGACTATTTGGATGGGTGAGCGAATACCTTTGTAAACATGAGACACATGTATCAGTCAAAAAAAAAACAAAACAAAAAAAAAACTCAGTTGACTTCACCCACCACATTGATGCAAACTTTCCATGTTACTTCTTAACATGGGAGGTTGTTTTAAGTTATGCAAGCATGATCAACTCAGGCCGACGCTTCTCATGCAGAGAAAGAGTCCTGACTTGAACATATCTGGATGCATATATTCATTTAAACTAACACCCTGACATAGTGGTACCGGGAAGTAGCAGTTTTGATACAGGATGATCGTAATTTGTTGATCGTAGGAAACTGACATGAGTCACTTTAAACATGATCAATTGATGCTTAATGCCTGGATGATGGCTCATATCAAATATTCTAATTTTTTCTGACTGTTCACCATGTAGCAGAACATCTTTAAGGGTTAAAGGATGCTTGAAAACATACATAATTATGTGCAGAAGAGTCCTTACTGTTTGACATGGTTTAGGCATGAGGTCTGAACAGATTTATATGCAACATGCTCAGCAAGTCAGTTTTTATACTAGAATAATACATGACCTGTTGCTCCAAGGAGGTTGAAGCTACCTTAAACTTGGTCAGTAAATCCATGACTGCTGACCACAGCACTCACCAGCATGGCTGCAGGCGCCAGGGCCTGCGATTGGTGGATTAGGCATCAAGTGTGCATTGTCTCTTGTGCTGCAGATTGCATGCATTATTGGATTATCATACTTGAGTGTCTGAATTTGAATCCTGTCATATAAATAGTTACATAAACGATCGCACTGAGATTTCCTGGAACTTTTAAAAGAGGAAATGCTATTCTAGATTCAAATCAGGTTATTATGCTAGTGATGTAGTCATACAGGTTTAGTTTTCCCCTAACTTACCAGACTATTGACTTTCTGTAAAACAGTAGCTATATGAGAACATGATGTTGTCTGAAGCATTACAAGGTAACAGACCAGAAATGTTTTCTTGGAACTTGTTGATAATCATCAGTGGTGGAACTTTGCAAAGCTGCACTCTGCAGTGACAGTTTATTTCAAATGATTCGCACACACAAAATATGCTGGTTTGTTTGTTTTTAGGTTTTGATTTCCATCTGTCCATCTGCCTCACTCATTGGGCCTTTTCTCCCTCCAGTGATACATCTTGTTTATATTGTTACTCCTTCTCTTAAACCAGCATATCAAACTCAACATCATGGTAGCTGGCACGTTTTATGAATAATTAAGGCCACAAGGTTGTACAAGGCCCTGTCAGAACCTTTGCTTCTGCTTGACTTCTTCTCTTTGAGTTAGAAAAAGGTGCATAGATCCCTCTGCAGCTCACCAACATGTTACCAATTACTTTCATGTTCCTGGAGGTGGGAAGAAGTGGTTGAAAAGGCTGCTGCTGCCATAGCATGTCCAGCTTTTGACAGCTGAGCTTATGAATCCTGAAGTGGTGTCCCAGATGACCGCGATGCCCCTCTCCACACCTGTGGAAAACATATAAGTGGTATACAACAACAAGGGTGTAGAGAATTTAGTTGAATGCCTCACAGTGCAGCTATAGCTGTGTGCTACTGGAAGTGTAGTTGCACCTTCTCCTAATCTCCTGTTTGCTCATCTATACATGTCTTGTACTGAGTCTTTTAGTGACTTTCTTGGTTTGTGTCCTCGTTCATTCCCTGGACTTACTGAATGAAGATAAAATGCCAGAAATCTTGGAGTGGTTCTGGACTCAGACCTGATGCAGATGACACACACATTTATATAACCGTCTCACCAGGAGACTATTATCCAGTTCAAACACTGATCAAATGCATTGATCAAATTAAAGAGTGGATGTGCCAGAATTTTCTTCAGTTAAATGAAGACAAAACAGAAATAATAATCTTTGCGGCCAAGGAAGAAAGATTAAATGTCAGCAGTCAGCTTCAACGAGTGAAGCTAAAAACCAATATCCAAGCCAGAAATCTGGGAGTGGTTCTGGACTCAGACCGGATGCAGATGACACACAAATTTATACAACCGTCTCACCAGGAGACTATCATCCAATTCAAACACTGATGTTTATAACTCACATTGATGACTTGTGCATTTAGTTTTGTGATTTTATATATTATTAATATATTCTCATCATTATTTACAGCTCTGTTGTTGCAGGCCTACAAGTGAATATTTTGTGTATATCATTACAAAGATGTTGGTGTGGTTCTCTTTTGGGACCCTGTTATCATAATCTGTCAAAATTAGGATCCCGATAAATTAATGCGTCAATGAGAATAATGGACACTTTATGGTAACTTTTATGACGCAGAGTGTGTTGAAATTTAACAGGAAATCCAATGATTAGTCACCAGAGATTATAGACCATGTAGTTATTTATTTATTTAGCCTTTTCATTAATCTTATTATAGATGTTTGCATCTCTGTAGTGGTATGCTGTTAAAAGAACCATTGACAAAAAGAAACATTGTCCTCTAAAGGCTTTCATCAACACATAAAAGGGCAAGGTGATCAAAAACAGGTATTTTTCATTAAGTTTGGTACTATTTTTTTCAAAGGCAAGACTATTCGTCACAGAATACACTGAGGTGGGAAGGTTTTTAATTTAATGCATTTACCTCCTGCGTTTGATGTACGCTGCATGATTTCTGTCTTACCTCCAAGCAGAAATTCCTTGGGGGGGGGGGGGGGGGGGGGGGGGGGCAAAAAGGAAGACAAGACTGGAATACAGCTGATGAGTCACAACTCCATTAATAAAATCATGCATGGCATCAGCCGAGTTCCAGCTTGAAATGTTAAGGTGATGTTCTGAAATATTATGTCATGCATGTTGAATTTAAACACACCCAGCAAGATTAGATGGGGTCTCAGTCTTTGCAGCAACTCTGCTCATAAGCTAGAAACACTATTCCACCGAAGTGAACACTAAAAACAACATGTTTGTCAGAGCTTTTATCAACATAAAACAAGTTATGTGTCCACATGTTACATAATCATACAGAAATGTTATGCAATTCTATGTACTTTACTTTTCAGTCCTTCATTATAAGGTTGTTTTTTTTTTAATTACATTTAGAAAATGTGACACATAAGTCTTTCATTTTCTGTTCCAAACTTTCATTCGCACAGTTACAAAATGTCCAAAAAGACACCTTCTTCTCCTTGACATTAAAGTTCAAAGAGGAAATGCTTTCTTCACAGCATAGCTGACATTCAGGGAAATCCACCGCTGTCTTCAGCAAATATTTTTGCATTCATTTTGTTTTTCTGAGGCTAAAAACTGGCTCCTGTTTTCAGCAAACGTACGCATTATCACCCAATCAATCAAGAGAAATCACTCTAAATCAAGAAAGGAAAGCTTTCCATCCATCCATTTTTAAACCCGTTTTTATCCTTTCCAGGGTCACGGGGGCCTGCCGGAGCCTATCCCAGCTCACTACTGGCAAGAGGCAGGGGTCCACCCTGGACAGGTCGCCAGTCTTTGACAGGGCCACATAGAGGCACAAACATCCATTCACACGCTCACACTCAGACCTACGGGCAATTTAGAATAACCAATCAACCTGCATGCATGTTTTTGGATGGTGGAAGGAAGCCGGAAAACCCGGAGGGAACCCATGCATGCACGGGGAGAACATGCAAACTCCACGCAGAAAGGACCGCCGTCCCGGAATCAAACAAGTAACCTCTATGCTGTGAAGCAACAGAGCTGACCACCAAACCACCGTGCTGCCAGAGGTCACAAATGAACAGGCATGAAAGCATTCCTGAAAAAACACGGATAATCTGGATGTTTTGATCCGTTTGATGTGATTGTGGTTCAATGCAACGGTGTCACCGACACCGACACGGAACAGGCAAAAAAAAAACCAAACAAACAGCATCACTTTTAAAAAGTTGGAAGCGTATTTGGGGGTTTTCTCTTACATTTTCACATGTAGCTTGTTTGGTAAATAAAACATATATTTTATCAGTGTGAGGCGGCCGACACAAAAGTGATCTTAATCCGACCACGCACGAGTGGTCTGAATCAGTCAATGCAGCTTGATAGACGTTCTCAAGCCTATCCGGTTCCTTCCGTGGTTCTGCTCATGCTTGCCTACATTCGCTGTCTGCTTACGTTCACATAGAAAACCACAAACTTTATGTAAGATGTATTAGTGCGCCTGTGTATTCTACGATGTTGGGCTTAAGCTTGTACGCGTTGTTGCGATGAGAGTCAGGACTTCCTGTGTGATAGTCCCTAAGAAACATACAAATATGCTTCATATACACAGAAATACACACAAGCGATGCTTACGCAGCAGCGCTTACTCATGAGTGCATTCACATCCACCGATGGATACACGATGTACATGCACACGAAGGCTTCACTTTGCTCCAGCCAGACTCTGCAGTGTTTGCATTAGTTCATTGAGTTCTGAATTCACTGTTAGACTCCACAGTGCAATGAAGGTTGACAATTAGCCTAATGAAGTGCAGGAGAAAATCACACTCAGTGCTGTGTTAACAGTTGCTCAGTGAATATTCATGCGCTGTTGGTTTTGCAGATGTACTAAAAGGCGTCGCAGTGTTGCTGAATACCAATCATTGCATTTCCACCCGTTGCTCGTCTGGTCCCTCACCGAAGGCGACGTCCTAATCAGCCTCAGTGCTGTGGGGCTTTTGGAGTGCGTGTTTTAGTGCACACAAACCACATGTGTTATCATGTCCAGCTCCGTCTACTCCTGTCCAACATTTTAAAACCAGAAACAGGGGTTTTCGAGCTTTAAGACGATGACAGATTTCTTAGGAATTTAAGCACAAAATATTGTCAGTACTATTTGAAATGGCTGGATTTGGGAGTTATTGGAACTATTTGATCATATACACAAATGTTTCAATCGGTTATTGTTTGAACTCTTTCACCAAATAACACAAAACTGCACTTGTTCACTTCTAATTTTGAGAAATTTAAAAAACATCTTTTCTAAGAAATTCCCGCTGCTAATAACAACTAAGATCTATTTGGAAAAAAGGAAACCACTGTTACGTCCAGCAAATGCTGAACAAATCATTTCCTCAGGGTGGTTTTCTTTCCCCAAACAAGAAATGTCACATCCCAGCCAATATTTGTAGCTGGGATTAGCCCGGCCAGCCGTCCCAAGCCTCTTCCTCTTTGATAGAAATGAGTACTCTGGTTCCTCTGGATTCAGCTTTGAAGGTGCAGAAGAAACTGCTGCTTGATGCCGAAAACAAAGCATGTGAGCGAGGCAGAGCAACAACCATGCAGCGAAGAAGGAACTCCAGCTGGTTTGGCCGTTGATCCGAGGTATTATTTGCAGTTCTGAAGCCATCTTGGTTGCCTTGAGGGCAACTCTTAGGCGCTGCTCAATGAATCAAATAAAGCCATTCCTGCTGCGATTCGTTTGGTACCATTTGTATTGGTAAAAATGACTGTGAAAGGGAGGTCACTAGGCCCATTTCACAGGACACACTGTTCACTAACTGAATGGGTCTGCCTGGCCAGGCTTTTTCTGAGATATAAATGGCTTGAAAAATGAGAGCCTGATATGGGATTGTCCATAGGTCCTGTCTTTGCTCCATGTAAACTGCACACAGTGGTGATCCACATGCACACAGGTCCTAACTGGGTGTGTTATCTTGGTCCTACTTGGGCCATCCACGTTACTGGTCACGAGTGGTTAATTCACCCGGAGCCAACATGGAACGAGCCGACAAACCCATATCAAGCCTCGTTTCTCATCCCATTCATTTCTCAGATCTGCCCCTACATACGAATGCTGGCTGGGATATGTCACGTGAAAATATAATAAAATAAGTTTGCTGAATTTCTGAATAATTGGACAACCTTGTAAATAACTGACTCGTTAAATCCATTTTTCTTCTAAAGTATTTTTAAAAAATAAAATACCACATTCACATAAATATGACAAAAATGAAATATTCTTTCCACAGGGTTGCATTTGTGAGTTTCTAGGACACGATGCATATGGGATGATGATATATTGTGATTAATCTGGATTTACAGCCCTTTTATCGGCACGCCAGATCCATGATCGCGCATAGGAATTGTTTTCTAACACACAGGTATTGTGTAAATCACATTACATGCTGCTGATAAGTAATAGTTTTAGTTAAATATTTCCTGCTTGTACTACTTCTCTATGTTTTCTTCTCCTTTCGTCAGTAGCTGGGATCTGTAGTCAGCCTGGCCTGTGTGCTGGGCAGCACAGACTGTAGGCCAGGCCAGCCAGATGGAGGCGAGATTAGGCTCCATTAGATGACATAATGGCATGTTGTCCGTTATTTCCCAGACACAAACAGAACAGCCAGCTGGATGTAAAATGTTGCGTAGGTGTGGATCACTGTGATCAGATGAATC
Source organism: Xenentodon cancila (assembly GCA_014839995.1). NCBI lineage: Eukaryota > Metazoa > Chordata > Actinopteri > Beloniformes > Belonidae > Xenentodon > Xenentodon cancila. The sequence goes on from CM026213.1 coordinate 10,847,147, forward strand.
AGGAGTAGTGACACAGGACAGTAGTAACATAGGTATCAGCATCGTCACATATCAACTCGTTTGAACACTGTTAAAATGACTTTCATTACCCATCTCATTCATTTATAATTTAGTTTTTTTTTCAATTGCAAAGGTTTTCCTATCAAAACAAACAGCTAAAAAAAAATCTAACCCTCACCAGGTCTTGAACGCAGACACAACTTTAGATGAACAACACATGGAATATTGCAGAGTAATTCTTTATTTAACAAAAACTAAGCCAAAATACAGAAGCGGTGAGTTAAAAACCCCAAATCACATTTGGCTGCAATGACTTCAAGTAATATTTTGCATGATGTTATCAGTCCGTCACATCAGTCTGGAGGAATTTTAACCTACTTGTCTTTCAACATGACTTCACTTCGTCAGGGTTTGCAGGCTTTCTCTGGGTCTTCAGGTTCCTCCACACCCTTAAAATCAAGTTGGGGTCTAGGCATGGACTTTATCATTGCACTTCTTATATTATTTTCCATTTCCAGCCATTCTGTCAGTTTTGCTGGAAAGCTTAGGATCACTGTCCTGACCCTTTTTCAGCAAAGCTCTAACTGTTGCGCAGAATGCCTTCATATACAGACCAGTTCTCGTAGGTAGGGTATCCTCTCTTTGGAAAGACTAAAACTGTCTTAAATGTTTTTTTGTTTGTAAAAAATCTTAAAAGGATGGACTGCAAATTGTTGAAATTGAAATGACCTCATAACCCTTCCCAGACTTAAGGACTCCAAAATTTGTTCTCTAAGATTATTGATGTTTTTCATTCTTGGAATTGTGTTCCCGCTCACCTGAATCCTCTAGTTTTTTGCATTTAGGCCTACTTTGTCCTGATATGTAAAACCTTAGAACTGAAAGTGAGTGTGCATTTTAAATTTCATGACCGCGGTTGCAGTATCTTGTAATGGTCTTGTGCTGTGCAATAAATTTAAAGGAGGAAGCAGTCTTAAGATTTTGCAGGGCCCACCCATGACTGGAGGTTTATGCACGCCACTCTGCACCCATTCGATTGTGACAGCAAAACTGGGCTTTCCGTGACTTAATGAGAAAAATAAACACTTAATAAATTATTATCTTTGTTACAACACGTAATGCTGGATAAACATGTTGATCACAAACCAAGCAACCAAAACAAGAGCCTAGAAAACAAACAAGCAACCGTTAAAAGCTCGGTTGCTCGTGATTACTTGGTGGATGAGTTTGGCATGATCTTCCTTTAACATGCTGATCTGGTTCTTTGTGAGCCGTAACTTTCCCCATAATTAGTAAATGTGAGAAGAAGAGAGCATGCAGTCATTGCCCTAGGGAAAATGTCAGGCATATGCCAGCAAAGGCAGTGGTTAGCACAAAATTCAGACAGTAAAGTCAACACTTCCACCTAGTGGCACCAGAGTGTAAATGTCTGAGCAGGCGCCTTAACAGGACTGCAGCTCCAAAACAGACATTTACAGCTGGACAAAAGCATTGTTCTACTGTATCACTAAAATCTAGTGTTCAACATCTACTGTAGAAAGTGGCTTTCTGAAAGGCACCCAAAATATAAGTCTATATTTTGTTTGAACCTTTATGCAACCGTGACAAATGAAATGATCGTCCACATCTTCACTGGGAAACACGCTTCAACTTTATGATGCATAGTGACAGAAATATTTACACAATTTGCAAGTTTCTATAAAGACTTAAACTGGCTTAAAAATTAGGGCTTTACATTCTCTTCATCTAAATAATAATAATAATAATAATAAAAAAGACCTCCCACCTTTATGGAAATAGGATTAGTAGATCAAGAAGCTGGTGTAAATGTACACCATGTCCAAAGGTCTCAGGCAGATTCTTGAAGAAATGTGATGCATTTGCATCATGCGAACATTACATTTATTTTAGCATGCCTTCAAACAGCGTCGGTTCTTCCAGGTACACTTGCAAAGCTTTTAAAACAGCTCAGCAGGTAGGTCACTCTGGAAATCTTGGCAAACTGGCCTCATATCAAATCCTCCCAGCTCTTCGTGTAATCCCAGACGGTTGGAACAATGTTAAGATCAGGGCCCTGTGGGCGCCGTGACATCACATAACACTTCCAGGACTCCGTCCATTATCCGTAGCCACCTCGACCTAGTCAGGGTCCCGCGGGGTCTGCTAGAGCCTGTTTGAAGAGAGCTGGGTCTCTTCATGTAGAGTCTGGACAGGCTGCCAGTCTGTCACAGGGCCACATATGAACAAACAAGACAGGCTCAACAGAGTGACCAGTGAGCCTAACATGGATGTTTTACGGACTGTGGAAGGAAACCAGAGTGCCCGGAGAAAAAAACAAAAAAGATAATAAGACAGACTCCACACAGAAAGGCCAGACGGGGATTCAGACCTTCTTGCAGTGAGACAGTGGTGCTAACCAACAATCTGCCCGTTTCCAGGACCCCTTTTGTTTTTAAGCTGAAGCTGGTTTCTAATGACATTGTCTGTATGTTTGAGTTGCTATCCTGCTGCAGAATAAATTTGGGACTAATTAGACACGTCCTTGATGGTGTAAGATCCCTTTTAAGTGTCTGTTTGCATATCTCGGTACTGAGGACACCTTTAAACCCGACCAAATCCCCAACTCTTCGCTGAAAATCATGAATAAACCGGTGAGGAACCTCCACCATACCGCACTGCTTCCTGCAGTGTCAGTATTTTATCACTTCCCTGTCGCTTTTGTGAGAAAAATGCTTCCTGCTACAGGCAAATATTTCAGATTTTGACAGTCCCAAGCCTCTGCTGACATAGATGGATCATTTGGCTGCGTTTGCCCATCTGATATGCATTTTCGACCACTATTCTTCCAAGAAGACCATTTGTGGCCACACTAGGCCAGATAGTAGACGGGTGAGCCTGGCTCTTTGCTTGGAAGAGACCTTGGTGCTGCAGTATTAATGCCTTGCATCTTGTTTCTGTGCTGAAACCACCTTCCTGCTTGGTAGCAGAGTTTGGCTGATCTTCACCCAGCTTTAACCCTCCTACACAGTTGTTTCTTTTACTGATTGTGTTTCAACCTTCATATGAAATTGACGGTCATTAAAACGTGTTTGGTATAATTACCTAATCATGCATGATGTGATGATCACACAATACTAAAAAAAGGTCAACGATTATTTTCAGACCATATTAGGGGAAGTTTGAGTATATTAAAAACAAACAAAGAGAAAAAGCTTTACAAAAAGGCATGTGGACATCGTTCCAAAGTATAGAATTAAAGTGATTTTAAATACTCATTTTCTAAAATGCATAAAAAAATCCAAAGTGCATACACTAAATGTTCATGTGCAAATGTCAGAAAGCAGCCTGAGCTCTTTGAAATGCAAAGTACCTCCTTCATGTTAAGTGTGCTAGAAAAGAAAAAGCTTTCCATTTTTACTTTTGAATTATTCATTTCTTTTAGGCGGTCTATCTTCCGTTTAGGGAGTGTCCCTGTGTGCTTTTTCCACGTTATTTCACAGGCAACCCAACAAGGAGAAGAAAGATGAAGCCATCCAGCAATAAAATGTTATACTTAAATGTGAAGTTATGAGGACGTTTACGCATATTAAACATTCTCCAAGTCAGCGTGCTTGTCTCGTGAACCGTCACATGTCCTTTTTCTACAAGTGAACTGGTGGGTTTTCAGTACTGGACATAAATGTCCACCAGTGCAGATTTCTTTGACTTTGTTTGAAGGCCTCAAGAAAACTAAAGCAGCAATGAAACATGGTTGCAGTGAGTGGATCAAAGCATGGAGACAGTCCTGTTTGATCCAGCCAGCAGCTGCTGCAAAGGATGCTGATAACTGTCATTGTGTGTCTAACACTTCTTTTGTAGCCTCTGGCCTTTCCTCTGACACACAATAAACCGCTATGAGTCAATCCACATGCCAAATCAAAACGGAGCCAAAGTCTGTTATCAGAGATGTTGTGCAATTTCGTTTCGACTGTTACCTTGAAGTTATACATCGGCAGTTTAATCACAAGACAGATAACCTTCAAAAAACAACTTTAATGTGCATGGGAAGATGGGAACAAGATGACACATTTAAGTAAACAAAGTGAGTCATCCCTAAAATTAATCTTAAAGAAGTGTAAGGGATTAAAAAAAAACAAAACAAAAACAAAACTACAAATGCATATGTACCCAGACATGTAAAGTATCTATCAATTATCAATACCCAATCAAATCTGAGTGGTTTTGACAATTGAATCAATTATTGTTGCATCTTACTGAAAGGCATCAAAAGTCAAAATAATCTGAACTGATCAAATAAAAAACATAAAATATAACAGAGATGCTGTCCTCCTTATGACGACAAAGATGCGGCTGATGGGGTTCCATGCTCCTCAGTCCTGGACAAAAAGATGATATCGAGGAGAGAAAATTCCATTTTTTTCTGTCCTGCTGGAAGGTCAAATAGCACGAGGTGCTCTAGTCTTGTGCAGAATTGAGTTTCCCTTAGTCTTGCCATTGTAGATGGTGTAAGCATTTGCCAAAAAAGGCTCACAACAGCTTAAGAAGAAAGAGAAAAAAAAAAAAAAAAAAAAAAAAGAAAACGCAGGCTCCTCAAAAGATAATGGAGAACCCTTTCTTCGTCTGTGTCAAATTAGGTCGTTTGCTGGGGTTTATATTAAGCAAATTTATTTCTCACTTCTCTCCCCTTCATGCTCTTCAAATCATGGGGCTGAACTGTACCACAGAAGGCTCAACGGTGTCCACAGGAGTTATCTTATTGTTGTGTCCAAATTTACTTGACAGCCCTCTCCTTTAAGATGCATGAAAGGAGCAAACTGAGTGACAGGATACACTCTAGCCTTCGGAACGTCAAACTGGAATGTAGTAAGAGGTGGAGGCTTTAAAAAAAAAAAAAAAAAAAAAAAAAAAAAAAAAAAAAAAAAAAAGTCTGTGGCGCTGCTTAGACAGAAGCTCCCATTTGAACCAACTGACGCTAATTAAACTGAAATGACAGAAACTGGGGGAACATTTATTTTAAACGGTCGCTCAATTTTTCTTTTTCCTCAGAAGACCGAGATGAGAGCAAAGACCCCATATAGAAGAGCACAGGGGTAAGCAACCAGCAACTGCTGCCCGTCCATGGCCAACGCTGAGATGAAGATCTTTGAAGCCGAGAAACTGCACCACCCTATGATTGTAGCCGTTAGGACAACTCCCACCATACCCCTAAAAACGAAAGAGAGGGAATCAGTAAGGTAGCCTTGACTAGTGTGTCATCATTTTATAAAATGTTATCAGATGAACACTATTTACATTTACATAACCGTAGCTGAGCTTATTGAGCAGTTCATTTTGGATGATTCAAAAAAAAATCAACAAGGATGGTTGTAGTATGAACAAAAAAAAAGATTTATTTGCAGTTAATTTCCTTGGCAGCTTTCACCCGACAACAGTCCTTCTAGTTCTACGTGGCTAATTAACATGGGAAAACTGACCACATACACAATAGTTAATCAATATTTGCTGTTTACACAAAGTCTGGCCTCAACATTCAGTTTAAGCATTTCTGCAGTTAGTCACTTGTCCTTCGTTGTTGTTACTTATTCTTTAAACATGTTTTGTCTATATACAAGGGCTTAATGGACGAAAAATTAACTCGGGGAACTTCTCTTGTATAATTATTACTGATTATAAGTAACATCATATGTTCCAAAATAGTTGGACGTTACAGCTCAAGTATGATCGATAAACAGATGCCACTGCTCGGCTTATGAACTATGATTCCATAGATAAATGTTCCCGTTTTCTCGTGTACTTACTGTAATGAGAAGAGGACTCCAAAGCTGGAGAGGAGGGTCATGGGGAGGAGGCAGTATCCCAACACACTGGCCACACAGCCGAAGGAGACGCCCGTCATACTCATGAGGTTGAGTAAGCAGTACATTCCTAGGCAGCCGATGGCGCTGATGCCGTACACATAACCAAATTGGATCTTACCTGACTGTGAATGTATAAAGATATATTTAAAATAAACAAATACTGACAAAGGAATGTGTAGGTTTAGGTACTTTTACAGTTACATGCACAAAGGAGAAATTGCTACTGGTGGGGCTGGAACAAACGTTACATGAAGATTTCACTGCTGCTGGAAGCACCAGGATGAGCACAGAGATCTACCAGAGATCTACCAGAACATCCTGTGTGCTCAGATTCTGCAGAAAAACATTTTTGCTCTACAGCAACAGTTGCAGCGCGTAGAAGCAAAATCCGCTCTTGCTTTAGTTCCAACTATCCTGCCTCGATGCTTTTAACGTCTGTCAGATTTCAGACATCCAACATTTCTTTTACACCATGTAAACGTTTTTTTTAACTTAAAACTTTCTATCTTAAGACCACTGAATCAAAAAGCCATACATTCCCACAGACATGTATTGATAAAAACTGTTGTTAAAATGGCCCGTTTGAAGTTTAAGTTGTTACTAATTATATTGAATGGACAGTAGCACAGGGCCAAAAGAACAATAACAAAACATTTTTTAATGTTACCATATTTGATAAAGATTTTATTGTCTTTTTTTTCTTCTTTTCATAAATCAAATGAAACCAACGACTTACCAGAAGAAGTGTTGCTCCAAAAGCCAAACAAAAAACCATCGGGCCTGCCAGGTCCGTCTCATTCATGATGCTGCCATCTGCTGCCTTCATTGGATGGAGCACCGTCAAAGTCTTCTGCCAGATGTGGTCAAAATTGATCCCTAACTCTAGAAGAAAACAGAAAAAACAACATTTTAAAATGGCGAGAGAGCACACGGCAATTTACTCAAGTGAATGCTAAACAAGGTTAAAGCAACAGAAAGTAACGTGAATCAGGGCAGTCTCACTGCACTGAACTTAACAGCTTATTGATAAGTAATACACAGCACACTTACAACTGCAAACTGCACTTGTCCTTCGAATTCACTTAAGCTGCGGAATAAATCTAAATGCTTATTTTGAGGAAAGGACAGAGTAGGTTTGCTACTGAAAGGGCAATTTAAAGGCTACAGGAGACCACAGAAAGGACCAAATTATGACCAACAATTATGGTCACCACCAAAGCAGCGGTGAGTAAAGTACCAATGAAGATGGAGGGGGACAAAACAAATGTCAAATATCACTTTCTGGAACAATAACAGCACAGAGCTGTTTGTGTTGAAATATAGTAATTACAACAAAGTGTTGCACACTCAGCTCTCATCTTTTTATTTATTTTTTTTCCTAACTTTCACCCAGTCATCAACAGGAATAAGCCACAAGACACTACAATCTCAAAAGTGAAAAATACAGGACATTTCTGGGAAATTTCCCAGCTTACAATCATTAAAATCCATCTATTCATCCAAAGTATAAAAATAAAACATTTTTTTCAAGCGTGAAACTACGTGCAGGAAAACTACTACAGTTTTTTGGAAAGTCACATCTAACTAAGCAGTCACTTTGGCAGTTAATCATATATCATAATAATTCTCATGTGGTGGCTGGAACTTTAATTTCAGTCCCAAACAAACATTTCCTTGGCTTAAGTCCTAAAAGTCATATATAGATACAGTACTAGATAGAGTAGCGGAAGTTCACTTACCTTCTAAAAGTGGTGGCTCATCATCGAAGGTGTTACTGTACATAGATTGTGATGCAGACGGGGTATAGGTCTGTGTGGGCTGAAAGATTTGTCCTGTGTATGGCTGCTGGGGCTGCATCATTCCTGGGGCGGAGTAGCCCATTGGCTGGGAGTAATCATACTGACCGTAGGGCCTAGTAATGATACAAATTTAATCAATAACAGTGCATTAAATCATTTCTAACAAAAAAAACAATTCAGTCTATATTAATATGGTACATAGCAAAGACAAACTATGTACATGCAACCTCCAATTAGTTAATGTGCCCTTTAATCATAAATAAATACACTTAAAAGTGTATAACAGAAGAAATTGTGAAAAAGAGTTTATGCAGATTTGCTATTGCCGCCTGAGAAGTTGCACTTAAAAACCAACAATATTGATCTTTGATGCATCTACAAGTGAGGATGAAACAACCAAGAACATTTCTGCATCTTACTTGTTGTAGGGGTTGTCGTTGCTGCTGTAGCCGTAGCCAGCCTGGCTTTGGTCATCTACACTGTAGCTAGACTGGTAAAAGTCTGTGTTGAAGTTGTCAAACCCCGACATGTTTCACTCTGGTGGTGACAAAAACACAAATGAAATCAATGTTTAATTCATGCCACTGACTTTGTAGATTAATATTAAATCGTACATTTATGTATAGTATTATGGCCAAAAGATGATTAGTGCAAGTCTAGTTAAAACACAGGGTATAAAATCTTTTAAATAGCCTGACAAAAAAAAAAAAAAACTTGAAAAAGAGACAATCAAAACAAAAGATTGCTCTGGTGTTTCATCAAGAAACATATTCATGTTCATTTTTGTGCAAATAGCATGACAATGCATTTAAACATCTGTGTTTTAGTTCTCCTCCTGTTCAACACAGAGGTTTACAATTACAGTTAAGCCTGATAATATTGTTGCAGCATTACAAGTGTTCTTGAGTTTACAGTTACATGCGACAATTAAATTAAAGTGCAGACTCTCAGCTTTGAGTGCATTCACACCTAAACTGCAGAAACAGCTTTTAACATGTAAACCCCTGCTCTTCTACTCACTAAAAATGATTAAGAAATTTAGTCAAAAGATACTTCAAGGACCAGTGTGGTCCATCATATAAATTAAGCAGGTAGCAGGTTTGATGTTGAGTCCAAGTTTAGTTTTTGCGTATAGTGGGGACATGACTATCCAAGACTATCGTAAAGAGAAGATTTTAATCAAGTACCAACTCTCCAGTACTGATGATGGCAACATTGATGTCAGAGAAGAACAGAAGCAGTGATTCATAAATGTATTAGACACAAACGCTATAACATATGACATGACTTAGAATAGACTGAAGCAATCCAGTTGTTTAAAAAGGAACATGGGAAAATCTGAATTTCTAAACCTGGCCCAGCTCAGTTTCCCCTCACCAAAGAGAAAACCTAATGCTAATACGCCAACAAACAACAAGGCCTGGCAACACAACATGAAACAAGAAATCTGTCCTCCTCATGGAGGTTACAGGTCCCAACTTCAGGACGTCGTTTCCTTCATGAGGACGGAAACTGTAATAAATAAATGCCCGTGTTATTGTTTATAAACACGTCTGAGCCGCTACAAAACAGGCCTTGCATGCATTAGGAAGCAGCAATTCCTAAACGTCACTTCAACTTTTACCGGGTTGCGGTTAAACTTGAGCTGTAAATGTTATAAATCTGCACACAAGTAAAACTGACGAACGTTAAAGTCTTTAAAAGTGATATTTATAGCGATGATGCGTTGCACACTAAACATTATTCATAAAAATAAAAAAAGGTCGGGACTGAAAGACGTACAAACAGGGGACGAATTAGTAGCTAAGCCAACGTAATTTGAAGGTGCATATTTATGTATTTTAACTTAAATACTCATAAATGGGCTGCTGAGCTTCACGCCGCGGATCAGGTTAGCCACCAAAAACAAACGCAGCGACTTCACAGACACAAATCGTACGTTGGTGACTCCTTATTTCAATGTTTATCACCTTTAACTGTATCGTATTACCAAATGACGCGACCAGAAAAAGAAGAAATACGCCTAGATTACTGGTTTTTGTTGTCAATCGCAGGAACGGCTTATTTTCGGGAGGCTAACGTGCCGCTAACTCCGCTTAGTTAGCCTCTGCTAAGAAAACGCTTTAAACAGATGTGTCGGAGACAGCCTCGGTTTTCCGCTGCGTTTTCTCTTACGCGGTGGTTTTTGGAAGTATTGCCGTCTACGAGGGAACAAAAACAGACTCTTACCAGTGAAGCTGGACAACCGGAGCCGGAGCTGCCAACTTTACAGCGGTCGCTACGTGTCAGGAGAAAGGTACGGCTTCCGGGGGGCGACGTCATCGGTGGGCGGGCGCTGCCGAGGACGCAGCGCCTCCCTCAGACGACGTGTAACACAGCATGCATTTTTCTAACGCGTTGATTGGCGCAGTCGCGTTTCTTTACGTCTGAAAGTCTGAAACGTAGATTCTTGTTTTTCTTTCTTTTTTTTTAAGCAACAGTCACCAAAAAGAAGAGACTTTCAAGTGTTTCAAAGTATTACAAAATAAAACTAGAAATTGTTAAGTTGCTTAATGGCTCAATGCAGAGCTGTGATAAATAATCTTGCAAACAGCTGAGGCACTGTGTAGTGTTTTTTAAACCTTGTAAGCCCACATTTTATCCACTTTAGGCCTTACAAAACATAGATGTTGACCATAAAACACTTTACCACTCCACAACAATTGTATTTCCAATTTGAATTTAGTTGCAGCAATATGCTGCAAAACCGGCAGGTTTGAAAATCAATGCTGAAAGGTATGCTGTTCAAAGCACACACACACACACACATATATATATATATATACATATCAGATCATGTTTTTTCAGGGAAACCTTTGCATCTTTCAGCAAGACAATGCTAAAGCTCATACTGCACCCATTACTAAGGTATACCTTTTTAGTGGGAGAATCTGGGTCCAGGCCTTTTCATCAACTAAAAATCATTTGGCAAGTCATGAAACAAAATATAGGGGAAAGACGATCCTTGACTGTTAAATAGCTTGAACTCTATATCGGACTAGTTAGAGAAAACCAGGGTCTAATGCCTGCAGACACAGATTACAGATCATAATGAAGTTCATGTTAAAGGACAAGCGCCAACCTTGAGGGAAGAACAATAGCAGTCTTTCATCTATGGAGTCTATGGAGAGCATTTTACAGCTGGAATATTTCCTGCCTCTCTGCTGAATCAGGAGAACCCCTGGCAGTCATATTGGGGAGAAAAGCTCCAATGAAGTTTAACAGTGTTTAAAAAAAAAACAAAATTGCAAAAACTATTATAGAATTAATGGGGGATGAAAATGTCTTAACAGAAGGACAGGTAATAAATGATACTTGCAGAAAACCTTTTTTTAATATTCACAGGACGTATAGTGAGTATCTTCCATCGTTCTGGGTCTTATGGCAAAAATACACTGAGCAACATCCTCAGAATGTGTTGCACAAAGTTGTTGCCTCATCAAGGTAGCAGGTGGGAAAGTTATTTTTTAGCCAACATTTCTGTTTTTGTCTCTTATTGGAAGTGACTTTTTAATAGATTTCCTCCTTTGTCAAATGTTCAAATCACTTGCTGAGTAGGTGAAAAACAAAAAAATAGGAACCGTCCACGGCACCAAAGCACAAGCCAGCAGAACAAAACAACATCAGCAAAAAAAAACAACCGATTCGTTTCCAACAAACTTCTCACACAAGCAGACTTGATATAGATCCTGTCAGGACTAACAGAGCTAGTTTGAATGAACTATGAATACTTGAGAACCCTTACAATCGTTTGTAAAAATGAGTTGTTTCCTCTTCATTGCTTCTTATCTTTCTTTAGACTGTTAATCATTCTCTTATTTATAAAAACATGTCTGTCTTCTTGATCCAATTAATTATAGGATATTGAATAGTGCCAGCGAGGGTAATTGAATTTAGGGCAGAGTATTTCTTTACTGTCATAATTACTTTCATATGGTCTCGGTTGTAATCCTGCTGTTACTGTTTGGGTGGATGAGTGGATTAAAAGCGAATTTCCTCTGCAGCAGCACCTCCTCATTTCCAACAACCAACTGTACTTCAATTAAGATTTCTCTCTCCGCCTCCACATCATCAGTGCCAGAGGAAAAAAATATATATATATATTTTATGTATTTTATACTCCTCTGCACAGAACATTTGCAGATGGTGGATCATTTTGATCCATCTAAATATTGAGTATATGTATGTAAATGAACTTACAATAAACCAATGACACAGATGTCTATTTTTAGATGAACTGAGTATGGACGCACTTTCAAAACATTCACACGATCAACCTCCTTTAATTCATCAAATTTCCTGTCAACCGTATATGCGTAGATGATAAGTTAGTAGTTCTGTACTTTCTCTGCAACGCCCTTCCTCATACACCCAGATACATGAGCTCAAAACTAACGACCTGCAGCTGAGGAGGTTGTAAAGGTTTTTTTTTGTTTTAAAATGAAACACATAAATCCTCTTGAGATTCAAAAATTTCCAAACACAGCAAGGTAGTCAACATTAAAACACCCATCCTGTTGGCAACAATTCTCGTAATATCAAAACATTTACCCAGGACTTTAATAGAACTTTTGAGATGAATTACAGTGAAGTTAGATTTAAAAATATGTTGGTATCAGAGACAGCAACAGTCAGCCAACAACATATTTACTTGTTAAGACAGTGAAAGAACCTTTTACAACAAGCCTTTTAAATACAGTCACCAGGTGGACCTGCTGAAGTGGCCGTCGAGTATAAACCGTAACATAGCTCTTCTCTTTCTATCCTCTCACAACAATCCTTTAATGTTTAACAGTTTTGTGAACCTCAACCAAAATATCAGGCATGTACTTCTGTTTATTTGGAGACTTCAGATGGTGAAAGTTGTTGAAAATAATGTCTCATTTCATGCTTTTGAAAATCCGAAATGTTTCCAGAACTAAAAACTCACCTGTCTTCATCCAACACCAATATGCCATTCTCCAGCTGTTTTCACTGTATTTTGTTAATATGTGGGTATTGTCTGAAAGAACAACAAAAGCAACAATATTATGTCCACTTTAAAAAGAATTATTGCTCTGGCAACTTATTTCCAGAAATTCCTCCAACCGTCTCCTCCATGTTTTACTTCATCTCTCTGAGAACGGGTAGGGTCTTGTTTTCGTCAGCTGCGTGCTTAAAGCTCAATGTCAGACACGTCTCCTTCATTTCGTGTAAAGCTCCATTACAGAGATGCACAATTAAAGCTAGAGTCAGCGGAGAAAGAAACATTCGTCCCGTAATGAAGGATTACTTCATTTTGCTGGCAAGAACAAAAAACAACAAACAACAACAAAACCATTTTTCCTCAGATGCTGAAAGAAAAAAGAAGTGTGGCACAAACCTTATAGTCTATTCAGATAGCCAACAAGAGAAATATTGATCCCGAGATCATACTCAAAATTATTTTGTTATGTTGACTTTAACTATTAACAAAAGAAAAGATAATTGAGTTTAAGTGTTTCGAATCAGCCAGCTGTCGGCTTCGCTCAACACATTGATTCCCGATTCCCTGACTGTTCAGGGAAATAAGAACATCAACTTTAATTTGCTCTTTTGCGTTATCTCACGAGCGGCTTTATTCAGCACTTTTCCCCTTTTGGTGTGAGCGGTTGAAATTCATCATCGCTATACTTTTCTGTGTAATCTAATTTTACTGCAAACTCTATTTCATGAAGGGGGAAAAAAAAAATAAAATCAAAACCTTGCAATAAACATGGTTACGCTATTTCATGTTGTAAAAAACTAAATGCTTTTTGAGAATTTGCAACTGCATTAACTTTGCAAAAAAAAACAACAAATACAATAAAATAAACAGGAGCTATTTAAGTAAAGGATATAAACCTGTAGTTTCAGGATATTATATTAACAGTGGTTGGTCCTTTAAAAGAGAAGTAGAAAAAAAGATGATCAAAGAGTAATTTGGCTCGCGACATGCACAGTGAGTAAAGTGTGTGTGTTTTTTCTAAATTCATCAGCATCTGCAAACATCTCCAAGATTTGTAATTCCTTTCGACTCCTGCTCTTTGTGTGAGGTGACTCCCTGCTGCATGCTATGCTTTCCTGAGGAAATGAATGTTGGCAGAAGTGAATACAGGCCCAGCAAATGTTCAATTATACATTTTCTACTCACCAACTGTCACCTTCACTTTCTCCGACTCCCAGATGTTACTCATTTTTAGTATGTGCGTAAAGTGAGTTATGCCATTCCAGATTGCCACTTCATTTGGGGTAAATTGTATCTCAGTTTGACAAATTAGCAGTAGATGCTCGGTATCTTTGAATACAGAAAAGATTAAGAAAAGTACAGCACAGTATATACAGATATTCATTTGAGCACTTTCATACACAGTGACTATGTTGGTGAAGTTCCACACGTTTTCCCACATGGCCTTTATGGTGGCGCAGGGAGAGCGGATGCTTAGCAACATCTCATCTTCATGCTTTGCCAAATAAACAGGGTCAGCATCATCCCTTCAGGCTGGATGATCTCTGCTTTTCCAAGCACCTTCGAGGAGTGGCCTCAGAGATGCAAGTTTGACTTGTCTGACTCTCCACATAGCAAATATGTCTCATTTTGCTTGGTTAATTTCGGCTTTCATGATTCCTCTTTATCAAAACAGAAAAACTCCATTCCATGTATTTGTTGTGCTTTGGTTTCAGAAATTGACTGATTGAGCTGTGTCCTCCGAGTGCTTTGTGATGTGACTTGGATCTGCATTCATAACGGCTCTGCAGAACCTCATCACAGCTCGTCTGTGTTTGAAGCAGCCCGAGCAGAACAATGACTCGGTACCAGTACGTGGAGAGTCTCACTCAATGCGATTTATCTATTCATTTTAAAGAAATGAACAGCAGTTTCTGTTTTTTTTTTACTGTTGAGCTGTCAGATCCTCCACCTCCTCTCCCGTCATTTTAATACTCCCACAACTCGATCCTGGCCAACTGCTCTCCGAGTGCCACATGGTGCCAGCTGACTAAAAAGCCAGAAATTGTAAAATTCTCACAAAAATCCCAAGCTTTCACACTGCATTGTTGGATTATCTCATGCAAAACTGTACCAAGAAGTAAATGAGAGCTTTAGGAGAAAGGGCCAGCAATAGAAAAAGAGTGGGCGAATAAAACAAAACAAAACAACAAAAAGTGACAACAGCAACACTGTATGTTCGATGGTTTGGCATCCTCGATGCTATCATGTTTTGCGAGAAAGTGGCAAAAGCTTTGCCGTCCCAAATGTGTTTTGGAGTGAATGAATAGATGTACATTAACAAATATATTCATCCACCGAGTCCTTTTCCAGCAGGCCTGTTCTTCTAACCACCAGGTTTCTTGAGATTTTTGGCAAATACATTTCTTTTTTTATTGCTTGTTAAATCACCTCTCAGCACATGGTGGTGCTATTTTTTTGCAATTTTTCAGTGACTGAAGCACTCTGAAATATGGGAAGCTGACCTCCCAGTTTCAGTTTTGCTGCATATAAGCATTTTGAGACAGTTCTCATTTTTCAGCATGTTTGTGGAATTCTTATAAAGCAGCTCTCGCAAAAATCAGGACGCATCACTCCGACTAAACAATAAGAACATCCTTTAGGTTAGCCTTTAAAAATATATGTACAGCATATACAGAAATCTTGCTCAGAAATTACTCACAGAATGTGGGCAAACACGTCTCTGCAAAACGTTTACTGTAAATTTCACTTTCATTGAAACTGACACCAAAAAAAAAAAAAAAAAAGATTTGCAATCTTCATCTTCCAAGAAATGGAAACCCAGTAGAGATTTCAGACAATAAGGTGCCACCTGGGTTTACCTGACTTAAATAAAACAAACAAACCACAAATGTAAAAATACTCTGCTTTATTAAGCCCTGTCTAGCAACTTGATCCTTGTGTCAACAAGAAGTAGAATACAAACATTAGAGTAAGCCTGAGTCACCTGCCTGCATCCAAAATAGCTTCAGATCCACATGCCCCAGCTCTGTTTAGACTTTGCTGTCAAAATACACCTTCTTCCTTGATGCCTTCTTCCGTACGCTGTTTAAAACACACACACACACACACACAGACACCTGCAGAGCGACTGTTAGTGTGTGGGATGACAGCTCTGCTGCTGCGTTTCTGGCCAAGAAACAAGATGAAACGCTCAAGTTCTCAGCTCTCAGCGGTGTCTTGCTGACTTCCACTCATCGTGGCCCCGGGAGTCACTTGTCTGAAACCTCATAGACACGGAACTGAACCGAGCAGAGTAATGTTTAGGGGCCTTCCCGTTAAATGGCACGGTCTCCTGGAAGAGCCTGCTTTTGTGGAGAACGCTACATTAATGCGCACACAAAACGGATGAGGGGAGGTTTGAGCAGCAACTTGACACAAAGCAAGATGGAAGTTTTTCTTTTTTGTTTCGACAAAATGGAAGTCCCAAGGTAGTGCTGTTTAACCGCTCATCTGGAAAGAGAATATCAATCTTTTACAGTATTGTGAGCTGTATCCATAGAAAATGTAGGCAGGTTTTGCAGAGACTTTAATCTTTAATTTGTTAACAAGAAACGCAGTTTAGAAGACAGGTGTCAGGTGAAGCAGTCAGGGTTGGATGCAAACAGAGCATCCACCAATAGCTTGGGATACAGTCAAATATATATAAATTGACCTTCTAGGTTTTCCAACTCTAAACATCATGGCAGGATAAATACCCAGGGACTCGTAAAGATTTTTACCGATTACCATACTGCAACAAGAAGCTGGACACGTGCTAAACTTCGATGTGTATACGCAGTAGTGAAACGACAAAAAGGGGTTTAATTCACATAAAACACATGCATAGATATAGAAATCAACCACAAAGGGCCCTTAAAAAAAAGTCAAAGAAACAAAACTGAACTCAAACCGTAACTGGAGCTCAAAGTGCCACCAAACTGCTCAACAGAAATCAAACTGACTGACACTCATCAAACGAAGGGAACTTAAATACTGATGAGACCATTTTCGACACACAGGGGACACTAATACTAACAGACAATCCAAATAAAGACAATTAGTTTTAGATTTATATTAATTCAGGTCAACAGAACACACAATTAAGTAAATAACTTTAAAATAAAAAAGCAAAAATAATTAACAAAACTAATATAACATTCCCCCCATGCCGCCCCAATCGCTTCATATGATGCAGCTGCACTAAGAGCCAGTGAACCTCAGGCAACGGTTCCCCTGGGACCAATGAACAAGAAAAGAAATTAGGACATGAGAATTTAACAAAGCTGAACATACAAAAGCTAAATAAACGTGCAACTAAATCAATTTAGTTTAATAAATGCTGAATAAATGTAAACCAAACTAATAACTAATTTAATGTGAAAGTGTTGGTGCATAGGATTATCGACTTTATAGTTGCAGAGGCTGCAGGTATGGCATCACAATTGTTTAAAAGACGATGTACAAAAAGGACATTAAGCCTGCTGTTTCACGGATGTTATGTCATATATGTCATAAAAGCATAAAGACAAAAACACGTGTCCTGTTTCTTTTTTCTGTGTTTAAATTTGTCAGTGGGAAAAAAAAGTATTCAGAGGTTTAATTACAAAATAAAAAGTACCAAAAGTACTCTGCAAAAATCTTTTGCACGTTCTGTAATAAGATTTGATTTATTTTATTCTCACGCTATTGGATTAATATCCTTATATTAAAAAATATGATGGTGTAAATATATATATATATTTAAATCATTTAATTGCTTCTACTGATGAAGCTCAACATGTCAGATTCTTTTCATTAATGGAAAAACATTTTCAGTAATGTTCATGAGCTGATGGTTAATAAAAACAATAAAATAAAAAAAACAATCTTTGAGCTCATATATACCCTCTCACTTTTTCATTTCTAACCGAACATAAGTGATAAAATAAACCGCCGCCAGGTGCCTCTGATCTGCAGAACTAATCTAAAGCTGAATTAGTCTGTATATACTGTGTGTATATTAGAGAGGAACACCTTTGAGTTCTCAGAGTATCAGGTCACCAGGAGAACACTGCTCAGAAAATGCCATGTTTTTGCTTGTTTGTGGCAAAAATGGATGTTGGGTTATTCATGTCAAAGATGAGAAAGG
Organism: Xenentodon cancila; assembly: GCA_014839995.1. Classification (NCBI taxonomy): domain Eukaryota; kingdom Metazoa; phylum Chordata; class Actinopteri; order Beloniformes; family Belonidae; genus Xenentodon; species Xenentodon cancila. The sequence goes on from CM026213.1 coordinate 10,864,958, forward strand.
TCACACAGGCTATTATCAGAGAGAGGTACAAAAGCCAGCCTCTGTGGGTGCAGCGGTAGACTTGGAACAGCGTATATGTGAAGGAACCTTTGATGCAGAGGTGTATATTGCTGTTTTGGAGAGACGTATGATAAGCTTGAAGCAAACTCTCCCAAGGATGCATGCGGTTATTTTAACAGGACAATGCATTCTGCTTGACTTACAACAGTGTGACATACACAAACACAGAGTGTGTGCGAGTGTGTGTGCTCAGAGTGTGTGTGTGCATGACTGGCCTGCCAGCTGTCCCCTGTTGGAAATATATGGTGCATCATGACAAGGAGAATCAGATGAGTGCAACCATGCACTGCAGAGTAATTGCAATCTTGAAAACACATGATTAGATACAGATTCCTCCTGCAGATTCCTGAAGACACTTGTTGTACAATAACAAATAATATCCTCAGATCACGGACTTTAAAAAGATGTGATTAAAAGGAAGAATGATGTTGTACAGCTATGAACATGCCTCTCTCCCAGCTTTTTTAATTTTTGTGTTTCTGGCCTTAAACTCTAAATGTGTTTATAGTTTGTAATTACAAAGAAATGGATTTGTGAAAACACTGAAAATCCTTTCCTTTTTGTTGATGTATGTTAAATAAAGACTCACAGAGATGAAATTACAGATCAAATATTTTATCAAATTTTTTGGAGAAAGACTTTGCACTTCCAAAACAAAAATCTCCCCTAATTTGGAACCAAGAAGCGTTGCTTTTCTCCTAATCTTAAAGCCATATGATATGATAATTACAGCGCATAACTGTGCGAAACCTTGGCGTTATATTCGATCAGGATTTGTCATTTAAACAGCATATTAATCAGGTTTGTAAAACTGCGTTTTTCCACCTCCGTAATATCGCAAAGATCAGGAGCATCCTCTCGCAGAGTGATGCCGAAAAACTAATTCATGCGTTCGTATCTTCTAGACTAGATTACTGTAACGTGTTGTTGGCTGGATGTCCAAGTAATTCTCTTAACAGCCTCCAGCTGATCCAAAATGCAGCAGCGCGAGTGCTGACAGGAATCAACAAGAGAGACCACGTCTCTCCAGTTTTAGCTTCCCTCCATTGGCTCCCTGTAAAATTTAGAATCCAATTCAAAATTTTATTACTGGCATATAAAGTCCAAAATGGCCTAGCACCGCGATATTTGCAAGACCTGATAGTACCGTACGTTCCTAATAGAGCTCTCCGTTCTCAGGGTGCAGGTTTACTCGTAGTTCCTAGAGTATCGAAATGTAGATTTGGAGGACGGGCTTTCTGTTATCAGGCACCATCACTCTGGAACCAACTTCCAGTTTGGGTGAAGGAGGCTGATACCACCTCCACCTTTAAAACTAAACTTAAAACATTTCTGTTTAATAAAGCATATAGTTAGTGTACATTTAGTACCTTAATGTGTCAGGGCCAGTAGTCAAAGCTGCAGCTACAGGTCCAGATTAGAGCAGCTCATTTTAAACAGCTTCGGTGTAGATATGCTGTTATAGGCCTATGCTGCAGGGGGGCACCAACATGATCCACTGAGTGGTGCCTTTCACCTTCTCTGTTTCTCTTTGCCTTCTCTGTCTCTTCTTCACCTCAACCCTCATTTATTAACAATATCCCATAAACTTAATTGTGGTCCATTGTTCTGGTAGTTTTTTGTGCTTGTCTGGCCCTTCTTTTCCTCTTCTTTGCATGTCGTGCGGACCAGAGCCTCAGGAGCTGCTTGCTGACCTGCAGTTCCACCTCTGACCATCCCAGTGTCTGCCTTCACCTGTCTGTGTGGATGTCTGTTGGATGCTTGCTGACACCCCGACCTGCAGTCCTCATCCCCTTGTATCACCGTCTATCCATATATCACCCATATTCACAGAAGTCTAATTGGACTACCAAGGACAGTTACTAATGTATCCTATCTTGTACCTTTGACGGTGTCTCTATGTCTCTATTCTTTCTTATTTCTTGCTCTACCCGGCTGGCCTTCGGCAGGAGGGTCCCCCCTCATGAGCCAGGTCCTGCTCAAGGTTTCTTCCCTCTTAAAGGGGAGTTTTTCCTGCCACTGTTTGGCTTAAGGTTTTTCTTCCACTAGGGGAGTTTTTACCTGCCGTTGTTTATGTAATAATTGCTCGGGGGTCATGTTCTGGGTCTCTGGAAAGCGCCTAGAGACAACTTGTGTTGTAATAGACGCTATATAAATAAAATTGAATTGAATTGAATTGAATTAACTAAAACTGTTGTCACAATTCAGCTGACTTCTTACGCAAGTCTCTTCATGGGAAGCAGCTAAAAATATCTTGTTTTGATATAAAATCTGGGACATTGGGACTTGTTGCTGATTCCCTCAAGAAAACCATGGAGTTCAGGTTTGACGATCAATGTTGCCAAGACAAGACATGTGGTAATGATTTTCGGTTCACTGGCACACTTCTAACACAAGCTGGAACGCTACAGTGAGCGTTGTTTGAAGACGCCTGTGACACTGATGACTCATTGTTTTAGTTGCCATATGTGACTGAATAAAGTTAAGTAGGACACAAAAAATTCAGTCCAATCTGACAATATGCAGCTGTTGAGCAAATAAATTAATTATATATATATATATATATATATATATATATATATATATATATATATATATATATATATATATATATATATATATATGCTCATCAGTGCAGAATTGCTTCATTCACACTCACATGGATTCACATCTGGAAGCTATTTTGCAGCTGTTTTGCAGGTGCAGCAGAGGGAAGTGAAGGGTTTTCCTCAAGGGTACTTCTGGTTCCCCCACCTGGCTTTTGTCTGCTTGTTTAAAATTTAAACCAGCTGTAGTTTGTTTTTAGTGTTTTTATTTTGAAATATTTGGGTCTGTCTTTTTTTTTAATCGCATATGCCCAAATCTGCAGGCTATGTATATATATATATATATATATATATATATATATATATATATATATATAAAATTTGCCCTGTCCTCATAATATCCTCAATACTTGACCAGATGTTTGGTACCTTTGATGGTCCATCATGTATTTGAAATGATTTGCATTACGTTTTCTTATTCTATTCTCTTTTGTCAGTGCGATATATATTTTTTGACACATATGATTTTGGTAAATTGTATAAATGCTGAAATCTGCAAAAGTATTTTACTCTGACAGGAGTCGCTGCTCCAGAACTGTATGAAACACCTTGTTTGTGCTGACCAAGTGCCAACATGTGCTGAGTTTACTCTCTCACGTAATGAGATCACAACAACAAACAAGCCCCCAAAAAAAATAAAATAAATAAATGAAGCAGCTGTTTTCCACTCCACTATTTTTGGACAGCCAAAGCGCACTATGCCTTTCACAAGAGGGACCTTAAAGAGGCAGAAGCTTAAACAGAGCACTTTAACAAAAAGTGAGCGGCTGAACTGGTGTAGAGTATGAGCAGGCTATATGATTCTTGAATATGTACATTTCTTCTTTTGCAGTCCAAAAATAAAATGAATTCATAGACCAGCTTAACATCGACTACCGAAAACCAGCAGTCATTTTCTGTGAAACTTCAATAAATTATGTTTTTCAAAATGTTTTTTAAAACAAAAATTGATAAATTGCCAATCACCCAAAACTGAGTGGTAGTTGAGACTAGATAATTTTTGGAGTAAAATCTCATTATCTGTGAGGAAAATGAATTTATGCATCAAATGTTTGCTTGTTGTACTTGCACATTTCCAGTTGGAGGCCTGGCATTATTGCAGGTGTGGCTTTAATAAGAGATAAAAGTGGGAGAGTTATTCTCTTTATTTCAACCATCTGTGACTGTCCTGGAAGTTTCCTTTAATAGTTTACTCTGCTTTGCAGGAGAAGAGTGTGTGTGTGCAAGCAAAGTGTGCAAAATGAAAATGAAATTGATTTATTACCCTCATAAGTAGATTTTCTTAACTAGCACATCTCTGAGACAAATCTATTAACTATTGCTAACAAAGTTAACAATAGTTTTACTGTGCCTGCATAGTAAATACTTCACCATCTATTTCTTACAGATTATTTTAAAAGGTGACATTAATTTTGAATGCATTAAAATATGACATATATGTGAAACTATAATAGGTGTGGAAGCATGTAAACATTTTTAAAATTGTTGGGGGGGGGGGGGGATTCATAATTCTTCTGTTAAACATTCTTGTAATAAAATGTGTTTTAGTCAATCTTGGTATATTTTAAAGTGCAGACGGAGGAGAGAATCCATAAAGGGTGTGTATTCTGCTTTGAAATGGTCCCTCTGTGTGTTTTTCTAGCTTTTAAGCAATCAAATCGAGTGCTCTTTGCAAAGATAGGGAGTTAAGTTGAATTAAATGCATCAGCCTCAACATTTTCTAACTCCTTACAAGTGGTCAATCATCTGCTCTTTAAATAGCAGCACAGCATGATGTTTAGTGGGTGCATGTATTTATGATGAAGCTGCTAACATGACCTAGTTCTGGGCGAGTGCTCAAGTCCCAGCTGGCCACACCTTCTATCTCTATCACTTCCTCTGTCTGTTGCTCATTTTGCTCTTTTACCACTTGTTCTCTCATCTCATTTCTCTCCTGCAGCATGAACTCCCTTGGATTAGATATGACATTTTATGAAATTCCCCACGCTTACGGTTGGGATGAAGGAGGGAGATGAGTGTACTACATCAGTACCAATATGAACTGCCATCATGTTTCTGCCTCTGTTTCTGTAAACTACAATTAAAAAGTGGAAACATGTTTTCCTTAGAGGCAGTGTATACACTCTACAGTCAAGGAATAGCCCAGAAAAAGTAGTTCTGCTCAAGGCAAGGTTGCTTTAGAGTGGACAGATGAAAGCCAAAGGAAAATAAAAGCAGCTTGAGGGCAGTGTGCTGTAACAACACTGCTTTTCACAACTGAACTTTGAGATTCAACAGACATTGTACCTTTTATAATTTTGTTCAAGTGTTTATCCATTGAAGTCCTGATTTTGCCCTGCAGCTTTGGCCTGTAGTGCTGCGTTGTTGGATACATTACATTTGTGCCCGCCATAAGTTGAGTGGTGTAGAAGTGGAGTCGATAGAATTGGTTACTTCTTTCTTGTGACTTGATTTTATTTCCTGTTGTTTATTTTGTGTAAATGTTAAGTAAGTAATGTAAGGATAACTTCTCCTATAGAAAAAAAGAGAAACGAAATCACGTTTCATACATTTTATCAGTGCAGGAGAAGAACTACGATGCTCTAATGCACAAGGACTGTATATAATATAGTCCTTTAAATGAGCGAAGATCTTTTAATGGCGCTAAGAGAAAAAGCATCGAGTGAACAGAGGGAGGCGCTGTTGCTCATTATACAAAAAAACAGAATATACCTCAAATGCTGTTAAAACTCAAAGCCACTTCAAATCTATTTGGACCTGCACTGTATTTTTTTTATTTAAAATAAGAAGCCCAAACTTATTGCAGGACAATATGTAGCTGGTTCTAACATACTATGGGAAACCAACCGGGATCAGTATTGATAAATACAAAAAAATATAATGCAAATTGATTCAGCTCATGCGGGTCATATAACTGCATCATGAGTCCTATTTCAAAGATAGCACAACGATGAATCATCTATTCCTAATGTATTCATGTGAAAGCCTAAAACTTAAAGATTGTAAAAGCAAGTCAACGCCTGTGCTCGCTATGGAGTACATGCTACAGTTTCAATACACAGCAATAAGAAATATAACTGTCCTCAATGTAGGAACAAATTAAATATTATTTTGTGCTTAAAAAGCAGCATGTGTGTGTGTGTGTGAGTGTGTATGTGCTGGGGGTGGGGGGACAGCATGTAAAGACACCACCCAACTCTGTCGGAGAAGAGAGGCGGTACAAATGCGCGCAAGAGAGGGTGAGGAGATGGGGGGCGTTGAGATGCTCGTTTCAGAACCGCGGACAGCTCCCAGAAAGCGCAGCCAGCAGCAGCAGCAGCTCGGCCCTCTGTGCTGCTTTGAAAGGAAAGAGAAAACACACACACACCAGAACTGGGATTTTACCAGCACCTGACAACAGCAGCTGACAACAGCAGGAACTCCATTTTTACGATAGTGATTTTTGTTTTTGTTTTTTGTGCAGATCAATCATGGCTGTAATGACGGGCTACAGTCAATCTCACTAGAAAACGGCGTCTGCTAAGTTTCTCGTCACTGAAAGGCGTTATGCCTCCTCCTGTCTGCCTGCACAGCCCGAGAAATCTTCTGGTGATGAAAGAAGGTTGAAGAACAAACAAAAGTGACAAAGCGACTATATCCTTAAGTAGGTTACTATATTTTTTTTGTTTTGTTTCCTCCTCGCATGCGCGTGTGGAGAAAGATTTCTATTTGTTGGAAAATACTCCCAGGAGCAAAAAAAGAAAAAAAACCCGCATGCAAAGCAAGTTTCTCTTTCAGTCGGTGCATTAGGTATCTTCCAGCCTCCATCATCCTCGTGTATTACTCTTTTCCCAGAGGCAATGGGAGTCCTGCAGCCACTAATGTAAGCCTTTGATGCGGCTGGATACGTTTCGCTTCTTTGACTGCAGTGATTTTTTTTTCCTGCTCTTGGTTAACCTTTTATCGATATATTTTGTTCTCCTTTTTTTTTCGTCCAAATACTTGTGAGTTACGATCTAAAATGATTGCATAAATATGCTTTTTTAGCTGCGAGATGAAGTTGGAGACTCTGCCTCGGAAGAACGGGGGATACCACTCCCACAACTTTTGACACAGATTTTTTTTTTCATTCATTCTTTTGAGACTTGCCATAAAAATAGGTGTGCAGTCTGTGTGCAGGTGTCCATGACGGAAACAATGGCTCTGAGTGGAAATTGTAGGACTAACCCCAAAGATCAGGCATCAGTTCAGAACAGTTTCCCAGATGTCGTTGAGTTAAACGTGGGGGGGCAGGTTTATTACACGCGCTACTCAACTTTGGTTGGCACCCCAAATTCATTACTCGGGAAGCTATTTTCCTCCAAAAAAGACCCATCTAACGATTTAGCGAGAGACCCCAAGGGTCGTTATTTCATCGACAGGGATGGGTTTTTATTCCGTTATGTGCTGGACTACCTCCGAGACAAGCAAGTGGTCCTTCCGGACCACTTCCCCGAAAAAGGGAGGCTCAGGAAAGAGGCAGAGTACTTCCAGCTGCCCGACTTAGTCAAGCTTCTAACCCCCGAGGACATCAAGCACAGCCCTGACGACTACTTCCACAGCGATCACGAAGATGGGTCCCAGGGCAGCGACCACCGGCAGTGCCCGCCCCCCTCTCTTGTCCCCGCGGACAGAAAGAGCGGCTTCATCACGGTGGGGTACCGGGGGTCTTGCACCATGGGCAGAGAAAGCCAGAGCGACGCCAAGTTCAGGAGGGTGCCCCGGATACTGATATGCGGCAGGGTGGCCCTGGCTAAAGAAGTGTTCGGGGAGACCCTGAACGAGAGCCGGGACCCGGACAGGACCCCGGAGCGGTACACCTCCCGGTTTTACCTCAAGTTCAAGCACCTGGAGAGAGCTTTTGACATGCTGTCGGAGTGTGGTTTCCAAATGGTGGCATGCAACTCGTCCGTCACAGCCTCGTTCGTCAACCAGCACACAGAAGACAAGATCTGGTCCAGCTACACGGAATACGTTTTCTACCGTAAGTCACACCTCTCGAGTTTTGTCGTGCGCAGGTTTTACGCGTATGTGCACGCTCGCACGCAAACAGCCGCTAGAAGGCGCGCGCGAATTGTCAGGTGGCGCGAGAAAACATCTGCTCGTGGGAATGGGTGGGCCTCTTTTAAAGGCGTGGGTGGTGAATACTGATGCAGAGCGGTTTCTCTCGTTTTTGTCAGTCTAATTTGCTTTGACGGGGTCGGAAACCTTGTTAATCATCCGTAAGTTATGTTTGCATGGCAGACATGGATATGTAACATGGGTTCCATCTGTTTGAGACCCGTATAAAGGCAGCATCTCCTTGGATAAAATGCAAGTACACAATTAAACTGACATGCTCACTTGGAGTTTAATCTGAGCCCGGTGGAACAAAACCAATTAGATCTCACCTCTCATAATTGGGGTTAAGCCAAGGTGTTGTTATCTCTCCATGGAAGCAACAAGAACCTTTGAAGCAATCACGTTACGGACAGCTTCGTTCATGTTTTGATCTCAGTGTGTTCAAACATATTACAGTATGTTGCAGCATTCAACTTACTTCTAGAAGAGTAAATATTTTGGATTTAGAACCCAAGTTTAATGCCTTCTGTCAACGCTTTGCCGGTTCTCATCACAGTCGAATTTGTTCTCCTAGCTCCCCTCTCTTTCATCCAGCTCTTCCTTTCAACTTCTTGCATTTCATTCTGAATTTGCTGTTGCTTTCCTTCTATTCCTCCATCTGTGCTGCTGACTAGCTGCTACGTAGGAGTCTGGCAACGAGGTCTTGAAGATAAACTCATCACAAGTTTTACAGAGGATCATCATGGATCTGATGCCACACACAAAAAAAAAATCCACATCATATAATGAGTGTGGATTATTTCTCACAAAGTGATGCCTAAGTTCTTAGTGCTCAAATAAAGTACTTGCTTGAGAAACCTTCCTCTTAACTTCCCAGAAATAGCAGCAGTTGGAAAACAAGGAAATGCCATATCATTCTGTACTGAGACATTTTAAATAGCGAAAAAGATACCTATTGCATGCTTTTTTATGGTGCCGATACTGAGCTGTGCAGATGTATCAACCTGTGACAGATAATAACCCTTCAGCTTTTCTAAGAAAGATGCCGCTGTTGTGTATGTGTGTGTGTATATTCCTCAACACAAAAATTGATCTTTATCCTTCGATGAAACATTTTTCTCCTGATTGGAGTTGTCTCCTCCAGGATGACAGTGCATTGATAAAGTGTTTGGGGTCTCCAAAGACAATATTAAACATTTGCTACTCTTTCAGTTACCATGTCACTTCTCAGCTGAACATCTGGTGGATTTAGAACCACAGAGGTAGAAATAACTCTCCACCACTATTATTGATGCATCAAATGAGAGAATAGGTTTTAAAACCATGCCGTTCCATCCTATGATGGCAGCTTTGTAGAGAAGAATCAAGAGTATTGTTAAATTAGGTGCAAGAGATAACCAAATGCCTTAAACAGTAAGATAATTGTGGCTGACTTTCTCTTTTATTTGCTATCTATAATGGAAAATGTTACTGTGTTTATATGAATGGAAGCATATTGGTGTCTGAAGTGACAACATTTCCATAGGTTTAAGCAGCATAAGTGTGATAACATGTAAGTTAGCGAGCTGTTAAAATTTGCAGGAGACTGTGAGGTCGTAGATCCATATAAGAATCCAGATATCCTGCTTCCCTACCTTTATTTCCGCCCAGTTTTTTACAGTGTGATCTACCTCCAAGGGTGTAGAAACGTTAAATTCTGTTCAATTCAGCGTTATTCATATACCGCCAAATCACAACAAATCTCATCAGACATTAGAAGAATACAATTCAACTCATTCCAGATTAATGTAATTAATACAAAGCCAATAAAAATCACAGCGATATTATTGCCAAGTTGAGAAAAGCCAACAGATTGCATCAAAACTTTTCTTTAATCCGGGGCTGCTTCTGCCTCTTTTTGCTTCCTGAGCAAGCACCAGGTGACAGTGGAAAGCAAAAACTCCTGTTTAACAGCAAGAAACCTCTGGCAGAACCAGGCTCATTCACCTCAACTGGTTGGGGGCTGAGAGGACAGGACAGAGGAGCGAACAGTAATATGCAAAACGCTATTGCTCCAACTTTAAAAGATGCAGAGGACAGGACGGGAGTGAAGAAGTGTAGCTGACCACACCCCCTAAAACTGGCTGCTATTAACAGAGCTGGAAAACATGTTAAAAAGGGAGGTTCTAGTTCTATGTTGTTTAGATACATCTAAATAACATTTAATCATATACACCATATATATCTTATTGATACCTGTGGCAGCAAAAGTCAAACAGTTAACAATGTTTTTTATTCATTGGACAATGTTTGCATTGATAGAGGAAGGATATTTCTTCCAGTTCCTCACACTATCAAATCCTCCAGATGTTTACCAGGTGAAAGCAAATATGCCAACATCATTTAAAAGATCATCTTTTGGCAATCCATGATGCTAACTAAAGCTTGGGTTTTGTTTTATGATCATTTTAAAGAATCTGTTAAATTCACACGTTAGAAACAAAAAGCCAACGAGAAAAAACATAAGCAGATGATAATGTCAGCAGATTATAATCTCAGCATTTTATTTAATAACGCAAACAGAAAAAGATAGTCAGCATGCAAACAGGAGCTGGGGAAAAAAATGAGAACAATTTGCCGGGCTGTATTAATGGCTTACATGAAGCACAAGGAGTGGATGGCCCTTGGCTCTCACAACTCCCAGAAGTAGCGCTAACAAGCCAAATCAAGTGGTGGTGAGAGCTGTTGACACACATACTACACATACACAGAAATGCGCTCAATACACACCTTGCTTATGCAATATCTGCCAGCGTCCGTGGGCTGCCTCTGCCTCTTTTTTGCTTCCTGACAAATGACAGCAGCTTTCTGGCTTTATTGACAAATGTTCACCTTGTTAGAGGCTGCTCAAAAGCCAGGGCACAAACAGCGGTGGGATGTGCTGTTGATGGACCTCAACGCACACTGAGGCCCGCATGCAGCCATACAGAAGAATGCACATTCATGCCTCATGCAGAGGGAAAAAAGCATGCACGCGTAACAGGCGTGCACACAAGGACACAGACAAATGTGCAGGAAGAACCGTGCACTGACTTTGTTTAAAGCAGAATTCACTCTGTGGATTAAATGCAGCGTCTGACAGCCGGTTGTTTTTCTGCCTGTCATATATTTGGTCCACTCCGCTACTGTCCTCTCCTCTCTCTTTCTCGCCGTCTTTCTCTTTTCAGCCCGTCTCCTTTCATGTGTTCTGAATTTGCTCTAGTCAATCACAGCTGTTTTTTCTCTCTCGTTTTCTCTTCCCGCCTTCCCTTTCCCCAGCTTCATTTTGCTCTGTGCGCCGCAGGGGCAAGGAGCACCAGTTGCTTTTACATGCCTCAGTGCCCCGTCACGCCTCCTCGCTTGCTTTTTATTCATATCGCTGTCTGTCTGTCTGCTGCCATGATTTTATATTAACCTCCACCTTCGACTGTCTCGTTCCACATTTGTAATACTTTTGGTTTGGGGGTGTTTTATGGTTTCAGCATGCCCCCTGTGGGCTTTTAACATTTTTGCTGCAGCTTAGGAAAGGCACTGACCTGTCCACAAGGAGAAGATATTCTTAGTTTGGTGTGGAAAAAAACTGACTAACCTATACACGGTTCTGCTCTAAAGTTCATTGATCACCTTTAGGATGAATTTGCAACATCAGCTGTGAGCCAGAGCTTCCCCACCTAATGTTACATATGCTGATGCAGCTGAATAAGTGCACATCCCTCCAGTCACGTTTAAAAATCTTGTTTTGAAAACAGTCTTCCTGCTGGAGAAGTGGTAGTTATGGCCTCATGTTAATGCCAAAGGCTTGGTGATGAGCTGTGCAACAACCACATGGACTGTTTACCAAATCAAGCTTCAGCATTGCCAACGCAATCGTGAGTTAGTGCGCCAGGCTCGATGTGGGCAAATTTATAATCTGAGTATCTTCTAAAAAAAGAAAAATCAAAGTAAAATTGTAAAGCGAAAAGGGAGATTCTTGTGTCACATAGAGCTTTATTAAGTTACATATGATTAAAAGACGTATTTGACATTCTTTAAAAAGTTCATGGGCTTTCTTTCTCATATTTTCTCCTAGATTAAGTAGATAAAAAAAAAATCACGTTTTATATATTTACACATATCTTTGAAACTATCATTGAAACAGTTCCTGCAGACCAAGGTGATTTACTTTGAGCTTTATTACTTATTTTTTCAACATAAATATGGACAGATTCTTCTGTGGAGAGCTACAACCTTGGGCTTTGACGCTATTACGGCCCTTTTAGAAGAAATAATTTATTGTAGGGAATAATTGCCCACCGGTCTCCAACAACAGCTTGCTGGAAAATGTTGACGACTCTTTCAAACAAAATTCTTCCACTTAATTCAGGATTTATTGTTGAAGGAAGGACTGCAGGCTGCTCAGTTCCCTCGCCATCACAACAAGGTGTTCTTTTATGTTTTACAAAGGTAAAACTCATGATGCACAGCTGGTATGAGGTTCTCTTTGGGAACAGCTGGCTTTAGTTTTCCACAAAAACATGTACTATGTCACCTACTGTCAAACAACCTTATTTGAATCATCGATTTAGTAAACATTATCACGACGAAGCTGGAGTGAGATTTACTCTGCCAGGCAAATAAGCATGAGGTTGTAATACAGAAAATGGAAAATAGCCAGTTCTGTGGGTGAACTTCTAGCGTTGTACAGATGTATGAATGCGCACACAGCCCACTCATTCCAGTAATGACCAAGGAAATCTACTCGTACCAGAGAAAATAGTGAAATCAAATGCAGAAAAAGCCCTGTTGATACTGCTGTGGGGCTAAATTACGGAATTACTGGCATAAGCACCAGTAGTGTTTAGCACAAATATGCCCAAAGGTTATTATACGTAGATTTAAAGTGAAAAAAAAGGATAGGGGGGGGGGTTTGGGGGTCTCTGCCGATTGGGTATTCAAAATTATGTTCAGCTTTCTAACATGAAGATATATACGTGAAGACAAATCATTTGAACCAGAAACATTTTGCTGCGAGTACATTTGATAAAGTTGGAGTTTACAAAAAAAAAAAAAAAAACAGATAGAAAGACCAACGAGACGGTTCATGTCTTGTTGGTTGATTACGCCAATGTAGAGGTCCACCGGGGGGTTTTATTTTATTCTCAATCGCTACCACTGTGGTGTATGTTAAAAAAAAGCAACCAAAAACTCAAGAAACATCGTGAGCTGTAAATATCCCCCTACAAACATTACTAAATCACATAACAGGAACCATTTAGATACGTCCTCACCCAAATTTATGGCTCTGAAACGGAAATTCCCATGAATACATAATGTACCAGGGCCAGCTGCAGAAATCACTGTCCACACCTCTCAGGTGTTACACTGAGCCTGTTTAGTAAATTAAAGTTGTTTTCAAATGTCAAAAAATGGTTTATATAAGGTGAACGCTGTGAAGAAGGTAATATTCCAACCAATGTTCCATATGATGTGGCAAATCTGAAGGTGGGAAAAGTGCACTTATTTTATTCAATGAATGATGCCTTTCTTGTTCATTTTAATTATGGTAATGAGTCCATCTTCCTCCTGCAAGCTTCATGTTTTTCTTAAAAAAAACAAACAAAAAAAAAAGACTGAAGGTGCTTTATCTTTTTTTGTTTGTTATTTGTTGCCCAGATTCAGTCCACTGATTGTAGCTATCAGTCTTTTCTGTTTTTGCTCATTCAGATTCTGAATGGCCCTTTGCAGGTCTCTGAGGCAAAATAGTTTTTTACCAATTTTCTGCATTTCTGAAGTGACTGATAATTAATCATCTCTGGTGACAGCTGCTTTCATGAATCCACTTTAGGGCCAGACAGAGCTGCATGACTTCCAACTATTGAGAGGAAAAATCTTGCAAGTGGCACAAAGAAGCCATATGTATAGTCTGGAAAGAGGACAGGAAATAGTCGGTTTTTTTGGCCCAGAATGCATTTTCCGCACCTTTATTTTTAACTCAGTAACATGCCAGTGAGCGAATTGTATGTTATCTCGAATGGGCACTCACATGTGTGCTGGTGTGTGCCACACTGTGCCATTAGCCGGTTACACACAGATGAGTAATTCCCTCAGTGGCAAATGTGTTTTGGCAGGCGGCAGCGGTTAAAGAGCATGTATATGTGTGTGTGCGTGTGTGTGTGTCTTGACGTGTGACCCATGTCACACTACCTGAGGCGTTTACACACCCGTTGAGCCACCAACAAAGTACACCTACACTCAACAAGCTCCTTTGCGTGCGGGCACACACTTGTACATGCATGCAGCCGAACGCATCACCATATAAATCTACATTGTGCTTGTCCTGCAACCATCTCGCTGACCCGCTGGTTATGACATTAGTGGCAGCAGCACCGTGCCGCAGGGCTGTGGGAAGTGATTAGCCAGGGAGCAGACAGGCCGTGACAGCTCAGAGGAGAGTCTTGATAGGGACAGCTGCTACCCCAGTCTCAGCTCCATGGGGGGTGGGATGGGGCGTGGGGCGTCCAGTCCACCTCCACACACCTCAAGTGAGGATTTATTTAGATGGAGTCAGCGAGCGGGAAGGCTGAGGAAGCAGGTGGAGGATGTTGCTCTATGGGAGACGAGACAAATAATGTTACTCTTTTTGCTGTCTCTGGGCCTCGATGGCTGGACATGTTTCCACACCTGTGACTGTTGTGTGTTCACTGATAACGCTGATAAAACTGTTCCCTGTATTGTGTTAGAATGACATCACACACACCAGCTCTGAGTGTCTCCATATCCGTTCCTCCACCCAAGCCCACATCATGCAACATTAGGTGTTTAGGTAAAGTTTGAAAAAGATGTGCACGCTGCACAGGAGAGGGGTGCAGTAATGTCAGATTTCTGAATACAGACTCTAAAAATACAAAATACTGGCTGCTGTATTCCTGGGGTTTGTTGGCACAAAGCATGCCACCAATATTTCCTGAAGACCTCAGGACATTGCGTCTCCTTTTTAAAAGTGGAAGAAATATATCGAGACAATCGGAACTGCAGTTTATTTACATTTACCTGGTAAAAAGTCTTATTCACGGAAATAAGATTTTGAAAACATTGTAGACATTTAGCCTTTGAAATTGTGCGCTGACGTTACATAAGCACAACTTTCAATCACGCTTTAACACTGTAACCTGACAGTTTTCTATATCTTTTCCAGAATTAGTGTCTGAATCAGTAAAAAAACATAATTTAATCTTCTTAAAGATATGCAGCTAGTTCTGTTGTATTAAGTCCAGAAAATATTTCTAATGAGCCTCTGTGTGGAAAGATAATCGTTTTCTGTTCTGTTATATATATATATATATATATATATATATATATATATATATATATATATATATATATATATATGCACACTATATTGCTAAAAGTATTCACTCATTCCGCCAAATAATCGGAATCATGTGTTCCAATCACTTTCATGGCCACAAGTGTATAAAATCACCTGAAATCACCTAAAATCAAGCTCAGTGAATTCCAGCGTGGAACTGTGATCAGATGCCACCTGTGTAACAAATCCAGTCGTAAAATTTTCTTATGTCGTAAATATTCCACAGTCAACTGTCGGCTGTATTATAAGAACATGAAAGTGTTTGGGAACAACAGCAACTCAGCCACGAAGTGTCAGGCCACGTGAACTGATGGAGCGGGGTCAGCGGATGCTGAGGTGCATAGCGCGAAGAGGTCGCCAACGTTCTGCAGAGTCAATCGCTACAGACCTCCAAACTTCATGTGGCCTTTAGATCATAATGCTCATGAACAGTGCTCAGAGAGCTTCATGGAACGGGTTTCCATGACCGAGCAGCCGCATCCAAGCCAAACATCATGATCGGATTTTTTATGGATATGCAGCGACATTGGTGAGCGTAGTCTTAAAGCCCAATGTTTAACCCTTCAATGCCCAACGTGTGAAATAATATGCAGAAAATCTGTTTTTTAAAGTCTTTATTATAAATTGCAATAAAAACAAAATATTTTGTCTTCAACAGTTTTCAAAAATATTTTTTTATAAGATTCTGATCTCAGGAATTCACGTACTAAATATGATACAACCGGCATTACAAGGTGAGAAACAAACGATCTACCCTGAGGTTCAACGTCTATTCTACCGTTTCAATCTTGGAGAAGTCCTGCCGCTGTTTTCTTCTTTTTTCTTTACTAATATATTTAATTACATTTTTTAAAATACATTTTATACAGATAATATACCTAGACTGGAAGACTGGATTAATGAACAATGGTTGACTTAAATACCAGCTTGTTAGCAGGAAATAATGGTGACAAACTGTGCGCTGGGTACTTGCTTTACAAAAAGAAACAAATAACAGAAAACAATAACAACAAAAACATATACAACCATATGTCGAATGTACTCTTAGTACATTTTACTGGTTTCAAGAAAAAGTAATCATTTTCTTGGTGACTTGAACATTTACTTTATAACCAACAGCAAACTTTGTTTGTGACCTGGGTGTGAGTCACGCTATTGTTTTTTTACCCAGTTGTACCTCGGAGAACGGCGTTACAGTCTCTTGTGGATTCCTGAGCGCATTGTTTTTCCCCTTTCTTTTCCCACTCCCTCTCTCTTAATGATTATTGTTTGCTGACATGTTGCTAGAGGAGTGGAAAGAAAGCATGATTGGAAATGAACACTGGCTGGTTCGGGGGTGACTGAGTGTTTACTCACCTTTTACAGAGATAGAAAGTATTGTGACTGTATAGAAATGTAATGCAAAACAGCATAATAAATGAAACTTGCCTTGCCGGTGTAGAATCTGTTTTGTGTGAGAGCAGAAGGAGCTACAAGAGGGATTATAGGAAATTAAGGTGACAGCAGCAGAGATGAGACAATATAAATTGGGGGACACGCCGGGAGAAGTCAGACTTTTTTTGCTTGTCTTGCATCCCCTTGACCTTCTCCCATGGATGTTTAGTGCAGCCATGTAATGTAGACTCCCATAATCTCCATCCCTAGAGAATGGAAAAGATTAAAGAGCTCAGATAGAAAGAGACAGAAGAAGAGCGACATGGAAAAAGAAAACAAATGAACACATACAAAAACAAGCATCCTATAGTCCTCTGAGTAATTCTTCTCTTCTCGCCATCCATCAGTCCGTTTTCTCCTCCTCTGTGACTCGTGACATTCTCTCCGCTGGTGCTCACAGTTGATACAATGCTGACGCGCTTCCCCTCTTGTGTTGGAATAAGTGCTCCGTGGTGCGACGAGGTGTGGAACGTTGCCATAATGACACAAACTGCAGCTGGAGAGACTCTTCACTGGCTCGGCTCATCAACTGGCTGCTGCAATGCATCAGTGCTTTAATAGCCCTGCTATTTGCAAGTCCTGATTGGCTGGAAACACCACGGAAATGGTACACAGAAGTTCTGTCGCATCTGTAATTGCATCGCCTAATCATACCAACATCTGTTTCCAGCGTAGGGGTGCTTGTCACAGTCCAGACTAATGCCTGCTATGTGCATCTGCGTCCGGTGCAGAGATGTAGATAACAGTAGGCAGGTAGCCACACGTGAAGCCGACTTCTGACTGTGGTGTTATCGCAGAATACAAAACACTTCTGCAAGTTTACTTAATTTCAATGTTGTTGTCGGTTAATAAATTCAACCCGTGCTACTTAAAGCTTTTCTCGTCCCCAGCTGAGAAATTTAAACTAATAGCTGATACTTATCGATATTGATTACATACATTACAGAGCATTAAGTCTAATTTTTTGAGCTTTGTTT
The DNA here is from genome assembly GCA_014839995.1 of Xenentodon cancila. Taxonomy (NCBI): domain Eukaryota; kingdom Metazoa; phylum Chordata; class Actinopteri; order Beloniformes; family Belonidae; genus Xenentodon; species Xenentodon cancila. The sequence goes on from CM026213.1 coordinate 10,882,480, forward strand.
TAGCATTATGGCATGTCTGTTTAAATAATTTCTAATCTATTAGGACATTATGCAGCTTATACATACACAGTACTGTGCAAAAGTCTTCGGAGAGCCAGGCTCCTGCGTTTTCTGTTACGTCTCAAAGACACCGGACAAGAAATAAAGATGTCATTAAAACTTTGAAAGAAACAACAAAATACGCAGTGCCTAAAACTTTTTCGTACTTTTGACACGTGGAGTAATATTTGCATGTTTCTCCTTTTATAAGCTGACTGTGACTTGTCAGTTTTACTCCGAGTGCTTAGACGTGACGGGCAGAGGTTACACTCAACCCTCCGAGCGGTCCGAGGAACCAGTACCAGCAATTTCTACGTAAATAAACATACATTTGAACAATATTTCTTTCACAGTGCACTCTGACCTTTTGAGAAATACCTTAACGCTAATTGGTACCACATTTCTTTCCATCCACATCTGAACAGTTAAAAAGTTTTAAAAAAAATTGTGTTTTGTGAGATAAAAAAACAAACAAAAAAAATAACAGATGCTGGAATCACAGAAGACATTTAATTTTTCAAGTTACCATCTTGCCATCATGATTTTAACATTTTGGGTGGTTTGTTGCATATTGCAAACATCCGCTCCATTTTTCCATGCTCTCTTGCAATCTGGAGACAAACTTAACTTCCTTCGAAGCAATTGTTTTGAATAAATTCATGTTTTTGTGTTGCTCCTTTCACAGAGGGACCAAAGGGCAGCGTAACACAAAGGCCATTTTTCATCAGCATGGCGGCTTTTACACACATCTCGCTGTGGCTTTCTGCTTGTTTCGATGCAAACTCACCGAGTCTCTTCACAGCTGAGCCAACAGAATTTGGCGCCTTCCTAAGAGGCGCACAGTTCTCATTTTTGTCTTTTTACCTGCGTCATATCTGAGCATGTGCGACTGACGAAACAGATGGTCGAAATTCAAATATCCGTCCCTAAAAGTTGAAAACTCAAACTTTACAGTTCGATTTTGTTGGGTTGATCTCTTGTTCCTCTGTGCCTTATTAGAGGCCCGCGTCGTGGCTCGCGCAGCAGCAGTCCATATGGTCACAACACTTTAATTCCATTCGACTGTGTCTTGTATTTTCCTAGCGCAGAATGTCAGTGGCATTTCATTTGCACCGAAGTCTTTTAAGTCCATTAAGCAAGCCAAAGGCACTAATGTAGAAACTCCAGGGAAATTAACTCAAGCAGAAATTACAGTGCTTACTTGTGACACAAGCCAAATGTGTCTTTGCTTTTTATAAAAGTATTATATCATGATTGGTGAAGGACTATTGCTGTGGAAAAGTTACAGATGGAGCTTGAAAGGGTATCTGAACTACTACTTCTGAGCGTAATGCTGCAAGTTGTCATACGACGAATGTTTACGGCCACAAAGGACTTTATGTTGTTAGAACAGTTAACTGCTCTTTAGCAGGTACTATGTGAAGATCAAACGCCAACATGAGGCTCATTAGTAGTCCCCAAGTCATCTTGGAGAATTTAGCCGTGTACGGGAGCAGACTGCCATCGCCATTTCCGTCCTTAGTGGGCGTGAAGCTCTCTGCCCATTAAAACCTACTGTGAGCATATGCAGGCCATGCATGTGTACTCCCTCTCCCCCACATCCAGAGATTAATTTATGATAACAGCACCCAGATGAGAATGGCTGTCATTAGAGGAAAGATTATAATTCAGACTGCCCTCTTAAATGCACCCTGTGTTTGCAGCCCCCTCAGTGTTCTGTTGTGTCCCTTCAACCGATAAATGTGACTTTCAAGTTGGAATAATGCTTCACGATGAAGGCACACATTGTTCCCCACATTACACCCTTGTCAAGCTGCAACTTTTGGCTTAAAAGTCCCATTTTTACTACTTTTCCTTTGCTTTCATCTGTTGCCACTTTTTAAGACGGAGCTGGGTTTTTATAAATATATCTGAGTAAGATCAGAGTCGGCGTTCTGTTGAAAGCAGAACTTAGATGTGGCATTGCACGGTGGTACACAGACTTTAGTCTGCAGTTTTACTTACGTATCTTAAAGGACGGTGTGGAGAGGATCTAAGTGCAGGAGATCCTGAGGCAGGAGTGACAGGCAAAACCCCTTATTATAATAAAAGTTAGAGAATGAGACAGAGAGAAAAGAGACAATGCCATGAGCAGAAAGTCCAGAAAACTCCTAAATATTGCAGTGAAACAAACAAAAAGAAGAGCAGCAGAAGAACTCAGGGGACATAACCAGGAGTCAAATGAAAGGCTCACAGAAGAGAAGAGAAAGAAAATATATGCAGTTGCTGTGGCTGGCGGGACACGGGTGTCAGGAGAGCTTGGAGCAAGGAACACACCAAGAAACCTTCACTGTCTGAGACCGTCAGAGACTTTCAAAATAAAATAGGACCAAACCAGGAGAACCAAGAAAATAATTCAAGAAAACACAAGAAAAGAAAACCAAAACCTAAAACTGGAAACCTTATATCATAGCAACGTCTTTGTACCTCTGCTTTAGCTTTTGTAAGAGTCAATAGATATTTTGTCATTGCTTGACTGAAGGATACTTAGTTGCGTTTTTGATGAAAGGGACTATTGATTCAGGGAAAAAGAACAGGCTTTTGTTAAATGACAGTGCCGAGTGCTCAAACTTAACATATAATATAAGAAGAAGAATTCAAACTTCTTCTTCTTTTCATGTTAAAATATCAAACATTTACTCTACATTACATTGCTCTACATTACTTTCCTGAAATGGGAAAGTGATGTAGTCCTCATTCAGAATTGACCTGTTGGCCTTTCACACCTTTTCCCAGCCTTGTCATAATGTGGAAGTTTAAAAATAAACTTCCACATTATGACAACTTTTTTTTTTTTTCAACTCTTCAATTTAAGAATTTTACTTAAAGTATTACATATCTCTGAAATATGGTACAATTCTTTGTCATAAATTTAATTTAGTAAAGAAGCAGAGAAAAATGTTCTTCATAGACTGACTATAATGCGGAAAAAAACTAAATTTTCAATACTTCAATTTTTTATGCCTCAAAAAAAAAAATACATTATTGAATTAAAAAATAGCCGAATAAAACTGGGTGATACTGTTTGAATTTCAATAATTACAGTAATAAAGTCCAACATAGTATACAACTATGTGCACAATATGGTAATATGATGATAATTACTTATACTCAGCATGAAAATAAAAATTATTTGCTGAAAGCAAGGGGATCACCAATGAATATTGTTTTAAATACTCATTTGAATGCATGAACTAACCTGATACAAAAGCAATGGAAAGGGACCCACAGGATGTTGTGAAGGTGATTAAACACTGTCGCGTGTCAAACATGTCGTTAATCCTGCAAAATTTCAGGCAAAATGTCAGTTCATCGACTCCAACAAAAGGCGACCTCTCGTCATGAGGCGTTTCATATAATGAACATTTTAAATGTGTTTGTTTGGTGCCCATTTGCACAGCAGCACCCAGCAACAAAAGCCGGTAATCGATAGTCAAATGTAGCAGTTTGATTCCAGGCTAGTCATTCTTTGCCGTAATGATTTCTTTTTATTAGGCTCTGCTTCATCTGCTTTAATGGATGGGCCACCCCCGACTCTGAGAGAGCACTTATCAGGATTTTGATCAAAACAACACTTGCAAACAGTAACAAATTAAGAGGGAAAAATCGAATTGACATTATTTGTGACTTTGCGCGATCAAACATCAGGCTCAGTGAAAAGCTTATCATTACTACCAAGTTTTTGCATTTTCTGTCACTATTTTAAAACAACATAAACCTTCACTGTTATCCCATCCAGCCTGCACTTGCTGTTTATTATTCACGCGTTAATGAATTATTGAGTGGTGCTCACAGAAGGCTGTGCTTTCTGTAGCAACCCAGAAGAGGCCCTGGCTGTTTGTTGGCAACAACGCTTAGTTTGCCACGCCAGGTCCGACGCACACGTACTAACCGTATAACGGTCGCCTAGCCCCAGCAGACAGTATTAGCTGTGAGCGGATAATGACTCGCCAGCTGTGACCATGTGCGACTATGTCCTGCAGACAGGAGGTCCCTCAGTAAATTTGCTTTGCAGGACAACAAACAGCGCATCGGGGTGTAAACATCCGGCGGCACATATGCACAACTGCATCATACACGCACACTCTTGCACGCATTAAAGCGATAAGATCAGACTGCTCTCCAGCCAGGAGACACATTGTTTACGGCAAGATTAACCTGGCCAAAGCTTTACAGGGATTAGCAAGCAGTGTGCGTCCTCCTAAATCAACACAACTAATGCACCAACACAGACCAACAGAATCTGTTGACTCCGGCTGGACCGAAAGTCTTGATCTGATCTCTGGAGTGTGGTAATGCTCATTTGGACATGGGCGCATTTTGGGGACTGGGATGAGAAACGGCCAATTGGAGGAAGACAGTTTAGTCAGTCCGTCACTGCACAGACTCATTGAGCGAGTTAAAGGTTTTACAGGTTGACATTTATGTATAATGATCATGTTGAAACAATAGTCTTCTCACTTCACTGTTAAAATGTTAGTTTTATAGCAGTAATGTTATGTTGCTCGTTGATTACTACAACGAGACATCCTCATTAGAGAGTAAATCTCATCGACTTAAATGAACTCTTTGTAGATATTGTATGCTCCTGAGTGTGTGTGTGTGTGTGTGTGTGTGTGTGTGTGTGTGTGTGTGTGTTTTAGGTGGAACAGAGGAAACTGGCCTTTTCACATTTCATCCAGCCATTTTCACACAGCACCCAATAACAAATACCGCTCTGTCCCGCCGTCGTCAGGCATCACTTATCCTATGAAAGGGCTTTTTTTTTTTTTTTAACCTCACCCAACCTCGTTTCCCGGTTGTGCATGGACATATTCATAGTTCTAGTTTTGATTCTAATTCAGGAGAAGAGTGACGAGTGTATAGTTGGACGGATGTGTCAGACAAATAAGTCCAATGTAGATTTATAAACAAACATAATCAACGAATATATATGCATATGAAGTTAGTCAACCAATGGGCCAGTTATGAGGATTCTGAATGAATATTCAGGATGTTTTCTCAAATATAGATTGCTTTGGAAATTATATTGTTTTAGTTATAAGCCGTTTCTGAAAATATATTATCAATGGAGTGGTTAACTGAGACGTCAAAGACCCAAATCAGTAAAAAAAACAAAAAAACAATCTCCTCATTTTCATCTCTAAATAATGCGACATCTTTCTGCATCTGCCTCTTACCTCTGAAGGCGTCACACCAATTTTACAAGAAAAAGCCCACAGCGGAGGCGGTCGGGTGGAGTAGCGTGGCTGACTCCACCCCGTGAAATGGACTGCTCCCACCAGAGGTGTGACGAGCTGGTTGAAAAGTGCGTTTTTGTACTGCATTGCTGGGGTATTTTGACCAAAACCATGACATAAATATTTAATTAATACCTAAAGAAATTGTGTACTTTCAGCAGAGTACATGGTGTTTGTGTTGTAACAACCCATGTGGGTTAATGTATATATGTTAATGTCAAGAATACCCCAAATAAAACACTACAAGACACAAAATGGCAAACAATATCCTAAGAAAGAATAAAGATCTAAAGCCAAAAAAAAAAGAGAAAAACAAAGGCAAGAGGGATGAGTGTAAGATGAACTTTCTTGTTTCCCACGCAGTGACACACAAACATAACCCATTCAAGTATGAACTAACTTTCTGGTCTATCAGCAAAGATGTCAGTTTTCAGCATTTTAACACAAACAGTCTTGCAAAAAAACAAAAAAAACAACAACCCTTAAACCCCCCCCCCCCAAAAAAAAAACAACCAAATACCTGCTTGCTTTGGCTCACAGCAAACACAGAGATATGTTTTGGATTGAAATACACAAGCAAGTGCCAACTATATTCGCCTGAAGCATATTTCTTCGGTTCGCCTTGTTTTTCTTCTGGGGTCACGCCTTCCTGCTCTGTATCTGCTGCTTTAAGTCTTTGATTTTCATCCAGAAGAATGGATTAGATATTTTGTGGCTTCCTCTGGAGCATTTAAAGCATAAAGGTGTTGTGCTGAAAGCACAGTCTTCTGTAAACAATCTTTTGGCTGCTGTTTTGCTGATTCAAACCTCACATGTGGCGTAGCAAAGCTGCCAGTGAGGTTTTCTCTTTTTTTTTGTTTTGTTTACTGCTGCTTCTTTCTCTGGTCTTATTGCTCTGAGATTCTGTCTTATAGTTTAGTCCTGCTTCTTATAAACCTTGTTTTGCCACTCTCCACCTTTCCTTTAGCGTCTTCAAATGACAGCTGAAGTATAGTGTTTTGTCAGGGCTGTTTTCACAGCTCCTTCCTTTGTTTTATTTGAAGTCTTTTTCTAAACTTGCCTTTAATCTGCATTCTTTGGTTAGTTAGATGAGTTACCTCAGTAATTTCTCAGGGTTTGTGATACTCTGTGTTTATTCCTGTTCATCTTTATTCTCTCCAAGTTGCTAAAAATTAAGAGCAGCCTCAGCTAATATATATATGTATATATATATATATTTTTTTCTGTTTCTCACACATTTGCACTCGCTGACACACTATTGGCTGAGTTTGTCCTCGAGACATGAGCCCCTTGACATGCGCTGCTTTCCGTCAGCTTGATTCAAACCGAATGCTTCAGCGTCGTGTCTGAATCACCCTCCCGCTGCTTTTCTCTAAAATTCCACAACAGCAGTCCGACTAAGTCAGACCGTGTAACATTTATGCATCACAACCAGTATGGTGCCGCTCTGAGCAGCTGCAGCCACATCAACAGACAGGCGTGCACACCAACCAAAGGTTAATTCAGTGCATAATCAGCTTTTGAGCGGATTCCAACAGATCTGCTTACACGTCGCCCGTTCATGTTGGTGGTCGGTGTTTTTACTTATGATAATTAGCTCAGTCTTACGACAGTTTAACAAACATATGACAATCAGCTCTGAAAAGCACTGAAGCAGTACTTGAAACTTCTGTCCTCTGTTGTATGTTATAATTGGTTTCAACTGCTTCCACCCATCACCTTTCTATTAAACACAAATCTATGTGCTACGATTTGTTTTTATGTTTTATGTGATGCTGCAGTTTCTTGTCCGACTAACAGCTATTTATTTTTATGGTGATATGACATGCGGTTATGAGAAAACTGTAACCCCATTAAGATTTTAGTGATATAATTCAAATGATTAATCTCAAATGGCAAATACTGAGCGTGCACTGGAGATCTCTATATCACTTTCTCAGGCATTTCTGAATGAAGCATGAGCAACACTAATGGAAAAATGACCAATGTCTTTTAAATGGGGTTGGTCTAATAGACTGATGAAGTCATTATTGTTACTTTTCTCATCTCTGATAGGAGCTACAGAGCTGGACCTCAATTCACAAGATGCACTTAGTGACAATTTTCTACACTGATGGTAAACCTCACGTGAATATTTGAACTAACCAGACATATATTTTGGTTATCCAAGAGGATTTAAAACAGACCTCTACCAGCCAGAAGATGATGAGCGAGTTTGACTGGGAGTAACATATAAGTGAGGCTGGATTCCTTTTTAGTTTTATTCTTCTGCAGTCAATTAGAACCTAGTGATGTCAAAGTGTGAAATCAGAAAAGTTGGGGATAATACTACATTTTGTGCAAATTTTTCTTACTGAAAATTATTCTTACTGGAGCCACATTTATTTTTACACTGAACTCTTTCCCTGCAACTTGAAGTTTTGGCTTTGACAACATGAGGTCCTTTTGGAAGGGAAACATCTGTATTTGTAATCTAGGAACCTCAGTGCGATTTCTGTGCCATCTAGTACCTTATTAACAAAAAGGTAATTACAAAGAATGAATCCTTCCCCAAAGGCCAGTTATTGGATGGAATTTGACTTCACCCCACCGTTGATGTTTAAGCCTTGACGTTGGCAGGCATCATAGTTTGCGTCAAGGTTTTACTCATAAATTACTTGCATGGCGCTCAATTGATGTATTCATCTGTTGGAAAAACCTTTAGGCCTTCTTCCAAACCCATGTCTTCCAGCTCTTCCTGGTGGAACTCTGGGATGTCTCCGGGCCAGATGAGATATTTAATCCCTCCATCAGGTTTTGAGTTTCCCTTAGGGTCTCCTTCAACAGCTAGATGTCCTTGTAATGTAAATCACCAGTAAATCTTCTTTTGGCTTCCAAAATCATCTCCTGACTTAAAATACAGAGTCGTAAATATATGTTCTTCAGACAACAGATGGTCTTTGTTTGTACTTCATGCATGCGTAACACTGCTGCAACATGCTGTAAAAGTATGTGTTAACTCATTAAGCAAAGCATGCTTGTATACATTCTTACTCTGCTTTAAAATGAGATTATGACTGTTTTAGTTACCCTGTATTTAGTTTTCAGGAAAGGTTTCAATCATCCAGCAGTCACTTCTCAAAACAACCAAGGTGGCTGCAGAATTGTTGATAAGTCCTTTAATCAAAACGGCATTACAACGTGATTCAAGCAGGCACCTGATTTTGAGAAACCTAATTTTTTTTCCTATCTTTTATTTTACCATTGATCCTTTTCATCAAATTTTCACCTACCTGGTGAAAAAAAAAAAAAATCCTAAAAATACAAAAATACAATTACACGGTCAACATTGTTGTATGAAACTTTATCTCGGAGCTAGAGTAATATATATATATATATATCCTCTGAAATTTACTTTACATCGCCGGTAGATACATTTTGCGCCTGGGTCAATAAAGTTAAAAGTTGTTCAATCAATGTTATACTTTTTTTTACCCATGCATATTGCAAAATGGAGTAATATTTGATTTATCTGAAAATCTTCCATTCATTCATCCATCCATCCGTTTTCCATACTGCTTTATCCTTTGCAGGGTCACGGGGGTCTGGTGGAGCCTATCCCGACTCATTACGGGCGAGAGGCAGGGGTCCACCCTGGAAAGGTCGCCAGTCCATCACAGGGCCTTGATAATCTAATCTTTTTTTTTTTTTTCGTTTTGGGTTAATAAACAAAAAACATGGTTTAGAGAAAAAACATCTTTGTTTAAATCCAACTTCTTTACAGGCATAGCTTTGGACTTGTTTGAATTTAGTACAGAGTACTTCCATCCATCCATCCATCCATCCATCCATCCATCCATCCATCAATCCATCCATCCATCCATCCATCCATCCGCTTTATCCTTCGCAGGGTGACGGGAGTGACTCAAAAATCTAACTAAATAAATGAGGTGAAGATTCTCAACTCGTATTAGATTTCCTGGTGAAACACTGGCTTGCCCTGGCACTATTTTCCCTATTTAATAGAAGACAAACTATATTAAGATGTTTATTTTTGAGGGTGAAGTAATACACATTTGCTGATTTGATTTGTGAAATTTTCTTGCAATATTGTTGGTTTGGCTGTTGAATTCAAAAGATGTCATTTTTCTTTACTTTTCATCGCCGTTTCCTCAATTTTTCCTCTGTAGCAGTAATTTATTCTCCTCCTCCCATCAGAGACAGAATTGCCTCACACTGCAACTTTCAATTTTAAGATAAAATTGGCAGCCCGTCCCGATGGGCAGCATAAGCCAAATAAGTGGAAAGGTTTGTGTCTGTCATGGTTCAAACCTGTCCGTTTATAGCCACCCCATCTGCAGGTCATGTGACTGTTACATCGGTGCACGCGCGTGTTCAACTGAGTCCGACACTGAACTACCACAATGCGTGTACCATCTTGATGCTGAAATCCAAAAAGTGCTCCTTAAGTATCCAGAAAACAGACTGGGAATTGTGGAACATCATTTCTATAGTACACACGGACACAGAAAAAAAAAAATTACACTCCCTCACTCTAATGCTTTCGGTAAGACAGGAATCCATTATCAGTATGGAGTAGCCCAGAGAGACTGAGTGATGTGATGTGAGTGGGTGGGGGGGTGCTAATGTGAATGGATGCTTCTCATATCCTGCATGGAGCCACCAGTCAACTGAAGTGATGACTTTGTGCATTCACGCTGAGCCGAGGACTTCCTGTGATCAACTTGGTTATGGTTTGATGGATGCCAGACACGGCATCTTCATCTCGGGGAGGCAAAGAGCTGAAGGCCTCGGCTACAGGATGGGATGATTTCATCTCTGAAGTAACTGAGAGCAACTATCAAACTGATAGACTAGCTGCGGTATCCCATGCAGGTCAACGATTAGTTCCAGCTCAGTTATTCGTCATAGCTCTGGCTAACCCTCACTTCAAGTGCTTTCTGGGTCTTTGAATTGTAGTTTATTGAAACCTTTTTGAATTTATGTCTGTTCTAGACACACAAACAGGTCTGTTCTAGGAAAAAATGGTCTTGGGAGAGATATGTTTTAAGATAGAAATATGCTGATAAATCCATCCATGGATCCAAAGAGGCATTCCTTCTCCCCTGTCACCTCCTTTATCTCCTCCAGGAGGACAGCAAGCCATTCCCAATTCAGCTGAGAGATGTAATCCCTCCGGCATGTTCTGGGTCCGGATTGGGGCCTCTGAACAGTTAGACTAGCCTCCCAAGGGATGCGTCCAGGAGGCATCTGGACCAGATGCCCAAACTACATCAACTGGCTCCTCTTGATGTGGAGGATCTGCAATTCAAAGTCAAGTGGTGAGCTTTGGAAGGTAGTTTCATCATTAATATAACTTTTATACAGTCTAATCTAACAAGTAATACGTCGGGTGGGTTGCAGGTGTCATCATGTGAGAGCCTGGGTACATCCCTGATGGGGAATTTTCTATCATCACATGATTTAAAGCTGAAGTACGTGTGAAAAAAGGGGAGAAAAAGTCAACATCTGAAAATACAGCTTGCCTCGTTTCCTCTCTCTCCAAACCCCCTCCCACCAAAGAAGCATGTCCACAGTATTCCATGTTGATTTACAGTACAGGCATTTGGGGTCACAGTCTCGTCACCCCTCAGATCATTTAAATTAAAATATGCTTATAGGCTTCTGTGGGATTTTGGCTGAGCACAAAATCCAAAATTCCTCAGTTCATATCCAATATTGCATTATTATTGCATCTAACAGATCCACTGTGGACTTTACCAAAAGTTTTATTATTATCATTATTATTATTCCGAACGAGAATGTCATGCTTTGATGATTTCTTTTCTTTTTATCACCATTTTACGAAGACAACTTTTTTTTTTCTGCATCGTCTTGTTTTATTGGCTCCTTGAAACATATTCCCTTCTGCTATTTGCATCTAAAGAACTCCATCAGGGCAATAACTGTTTAACCTAAAAGCATTTCTCAAAGGTGCCTCAATTGTGGGAGAGAGAATTACTCATTCACTCCTTCATTTATTTTCTAGCATGGCACAAATCTATCCAAGCCAGGCAATAATCTCCGTCTCCCTAGGAAGTTTCCCCAAGTGCATCCCCGGTATTATATGCATCATCAACTTTAAGGTCATGAGTTCCAAAAGAGGAGGCCTGATGTGGAATTATCAAGTGATATTTTTACTCGGCGGGCTGGCTTTTGCTGCTTCTTTACTTGTTCTGGGATCATCAGCTCTGAAAGGAAAGCTATCGGCTGGCAGTCCCTCTGGAGACTCCATCCCTCCACAGCTCACAATGGCAGCAAATATGCCGCATACTGTATATATGTGCATAACCCCTCATGCAAGCATATACTGATGCAAATGTTGAAACACACAAGGATTCACATGTATATGCATATAAGTCATTTGTGCATATTTTTATAGCATCCAGCATGAACCTGATCGGACCTCATCTTTTTGAGTTTGCAAAAGTATTTAAAAAATGGATCTGAGTATGTGGAAGTAAGTTTTTCTTTTTCCCTCTTTTTATAGACAGAATTTGTGATCAAGTAATAAAAATAATGATCTACCGATTTATACTTTTTGAATAAATATTTCAAACCGCGGCCAAGTATACCCTCTATCCTCTCAGTGTCTCAGATTTGCTGAAGAGAGTCTGAACGTTGCAGCTTCATCTCACATCATCACAGTACCCTCAAAGGCGTCTTGGTGCTCTAAAATGTTTCTCTCCTAACTCTCTGCGGTGTTCACCACATGATCAGAGATCCAGTGGGACATTGTGAAAAGACAAGATGAAAGAGCAAATGAAATGTGTCTCCTTTAAACCAGCGTTCATTATAAGGCAGTCCAAGAGAACACGAAAGAAATTCTTCAGTGCAGAAACTCTTAGGGAAAACTGACCTTCAGGTTAGCCTGAAAATTATCTTTCACAGCCATTTCTGGGGTGAAGGCCTTTGAAGTATTATTGTTCTGGCCGAAACGTGCTATTATCATATCATACTGGTACTCATGGCTCCAGGAAATGTCTGGTCCCAAATTCTCTATTGAATTCAATTTATACGTGTCTGAGCGTGCTCTAGGGCCCAGAATCAAAGTAAAAAAAAAACTAAAAAAACCTTAGTGTATCTTGTAAGCAGTCATTGTTGGAGTGACTCATGGAGATTTCTTTCCACAGCTCTTCCATCCATCTCTGTAGTGTTACATGTGTTGTTGTGCTTTGTGTTCTGCCATTTAGCCGCCTAAAACCAACCCCCTCTTTCACAAAAACGTATTTTTGTATTCAAGTTACAATTCAGCATGGTGACTGTATGTCACTGGGAGCTGATAAATTTGGCTTGAATAAAAAAAAAAAAAAAAAAAATAGAAAGCCAGAGGTGCCTACCTAATATTATGAGGCTGATATATATATATATACTCCATCAGGTAACGTAGTGCTGAACAGGAGAATAATCTGAAACTGCTTGATAACCCACTCTGGGTGCTGCGATGTGTCCTTTGATAATCCAAACTGTTTTGAACTCATTCTCCTGGAAATATTTCTCTGACACTAAATCAGTTCAATCAAAGTAAATTGCAGAGTTGAAGGAAAAGAAGGTCATTCGTTTCTTTTAGCGCTCGTTTTGTTTGAAACCATGGAAACCATATTGAAGGCAGTTGTGTTCACGCTGTACAAGAACAACTGTAACGGTATTATTGGATCTGTCATTGCTGTTATTAGTCTGAAGACGTAAACGGTAAAACTATACAATGAGGTAGAGTCATGAGATTATAACTTATGTACTCAGACGGTACTCAGGTACTCTCAGGTCGTCTAAGGTGGTGTTTACTTGAAGTGTGTCAAGTCTGAAACAAAGCAGGGAGTTTAACGTGCTGTGATGAGACAGTGTGGCGCCGTAAATGATCATTGTGCAGGTCATTACTGACATATGAGCATCACAGCCCATCAGAGCAAACATTCAGTCAGTTTTGAAAAAAGGAATGGCAAGAAACACAAATGACAATGAAATAAAGGCACTGTTGGCTGCTTGTTTTCAGATTAGGAAAATCAGCAGCCTACAAAAGATGGAAAAGGAGTCAACAAAAGAAAAAAAAAAACAGCAACAAATTAATAACCGGAAATCACTTTAAATACATTTAGTTGCGTCAATGATCATTTTCACTGAAAGTACCAGTGAGTGAGCGCGCAGGAGGTTTTGATATATGCAGTCCTACATGGAGAACCAGCTGGTGGCCGAATCCCACAGCTCTTGAAAGCAGTTTGGACATTCAGAAGGAAATGCAAGAGAGTTCATGGAGTTTCAAGAAAACACATCTTCTGCACGCTGTGGCACATCAACAGGGCTCGTGTCTGAAAGCAGTAAAAGAACTGCAAAGGGGTGGTAACGCAAAAGTACTGCTAAAGACTTTGTTGATTTAAAAAGTTAAACATTTTTTCAAAAGCAGGAAAGAAGCTACTTTCTTTCATGTAGAAGCATCAGTTTCAATTTTCACCCGTACTGCATCTCACCCATACTGCATTTCATGAAAAAAGAAGTAATTTTTTTAATCTCTGTGACAGCAAGACGACCTCTAAGATGGTAGCGCGGCCCCCACATTACCCTCACAGCGTGTGACTGTAAAGAAAAGACATTACATACGGGTGTATCGTGTGCAGATACACATTCTTTATATGAAGAAGTACTGTATGAGTGTGAATGGGTGAATGAAACGTATTTACACATTGTAAAACGCTTTGTTGAACCCAGACAAAGTTCAAAGGCTTTACAAGTGTGGGCTATTTATCTGAAGTTCTACAAAATCAAAGCAGATACACATTCAGAGTTGGGTATCAGGGGCTTGCAGATGGTAGTTGACAAATCACAAGTCAGGAAGGAATCATTGTCAGGAAGAAGATTCCTTTGAACCAATTTAAAAAACAAGTAATGAAGAAATGAGCTTTTCTTCACATAGAGTCTTTAATTCATTTAGCTTTCTTTAGGGTCGATGAATATCATTGTTCAGGAATTCATTGTTGTCACTTTTTACCCTCTAAGTATTTGCAAAATGCATCGGGAAACATTGTAGACTCCATTGTGTCCTACCACCAAGATGACTCATTTGTTATCTGAATAGAAGACCGTTCTGCTCCCATTAATGCTGCCAACTCCTTTAAGCCTTGGTTTTGTATAATCAATTGCAAGGTGCTTTATCAGGCCAGAGAGAATCCGCAGAAGAGACAGATATTGGACTGAAAGTGAATATTGGATTGTACGATCCTGTGGGGCGAGTGCAACTTTGTCCTGAAAGATACAGCTCTGTTAAGGGTAAAAGTGGGATTTATAATTCCATTTATTAACATATCCAATGACAAGTGTAACAGATTAATTTGTCTATTTTTAACTACTTATTTCGTCATTTAAAGAGGGGTTGGTCCCATGACCCTGTGTAGGATCAAACGGGTATAGAAAATGGATCGAGGGAGGAGTTGTGGGTTTTGGTTTTCAGTCCTGCACTGCATCTAATGTGCTGTCTGCTGCAGCGTTTCACCTCTTGTCATCGAGAAAAAATGTAAATTGCAATCAGTGTGGCCTCACCTCTGTATTTGGTGACTGTATAATGCTTTTACAAAGAGTCTGGTCCAATATTTGACTTTTATACAAACCTAATTTGCATTAAACCTGCTACAGGCCCAAGTGGACAAAATGACTGGTTAAGCACTGATCATCAGCCTGACATCAAGAGCGCCTGGATGATCTGATGAATGTTCCTCCAGAATGTATGTCAGGTGTAAAGAGGTAAATACATAGATAAATGAATAAATAAACACATAAAAATGATCAGATCATCCTGTCAAGGTTGAGCATTTACCTTTAGCAACACTCAGTGATAGATCATAAAAAGATTTCCTTTCCCGTGGAACATACCAGGAACCTTTGGCAGCTTGTTGAGCACTATCAGACTGGAAAAGATCAGCAGCCTGAATCAATAAAAAAACTGATCTGAATGTGGGAAGATGTATGATGACAACTACTCAATCAAAGGACTTGTCAAGTGTATTTAGAGGTCATTTTGCATGGAAAAAAATCTGCTCAAAATTGGCAATGTTGTAACTGAAGGAGCGTCAGAGTGCTCTTGTGGGGGCAGAGACCACACTGCCAGAAATAATCAGGTAAAACAGAGAAGGGAGATCAACTGTGCATATGAGAGTAGTTCAGTAGTATTCCTACAACTGCAAGTATCACAGTAGTATTAGATTACGTGATGCGGTAGATGTAAATCTGACCTGCCGCCGATGCCACAGACTTAAAGCATAGAAATAGAACACCTATGGAGAACCACAAAACAGAAGGCTGTTAAAAAAAACCAAGATAAGAGATTAAGTCTAGATATGTCAGTTCTCCTGGCTGAATTTAAATCCCCCCAGTCAGCTGCACCAAAGCAGAGGTGGATAAGTTGCTATGGAGAAAAAAAAACTCGTTCCTCACCCTCCGTGGGTGGTGTCCCTTCTAAGCTCGGGTCCTCTACCAGAGGCCAGGGAGCTTGAGGGTTCTGCGCAGTATCTTTGCTGTTCCTAACACTGCACTTTTCTGGACTGAGATATCTGAGGTTGTTCCGGGGATCTGCTGCAGCCACTCTTCCAGTTTGGGGGTTACTGCCCCGAGTGCTCCGATCACCACGGGCACTACTGTCACCTTCACCTTCCAGGCCTTCTCCAGCTCCTCTCTAAGCCCTTGGTATTTCTC